>CM021102.1:329403392-329494328 GCA_007115665.2 Sequoiadendron giganteum
TTTGCAGTTGTTTGATTTCCTGAATTAACATAGTCTCAGAGTTCAAAGACATTTCCGGAGTATCTTTCAAAGTGGTTGATTTCAGACACTCTGGGAATGGTGCTTGAGTTTTCTCTTTTGGAGAGGTATCCTTCCTAAGATCGGTTGAAGACTGGCCTTCCTCCTCCTCCTGAGGTAAGTCAGAAGCTCCCGCTGATGAAGGAGGCAAAGTAGTGTTTGTGGTAACATTGTGGTTGGGTGGAGTAGCCTTCTTAGTATTTTTAGGAGTAGGTTCATCCACGATTTTTTCAATGGTTGACAATTGAATTGTTCTACCAGAGCGCAATTGTACATTTCCACAATATATGGCATTAAGTCTGGCAACATTATCTTCTTTAGTAGAGTGTACCAGAGTATTTTGTCGATTGTTCTTAGGATTGGGAAGTGGTTGCGCTGGTAGCTGAGGTTGATTTATCTGCTCACTCTATGTAGGATTATGGGGTGGAGGTAGCAAATTTTGTTGCTGATTCCTACGAGGCCTATTATAGAATTGATTTTGTCCCTGATTCCATTGAGGTGTAGTATGTTGTGGATACCACTATTGTTAAGTTTGGGTTGGCCACTACTGAGTTCCCCATGATTGGTTTTCCCATTCAGGGGGTCCCCAATAAGGAGTTCCCCAATTAGGTTGTTGAGGACATGATGGATTCCATTGATTATTAGCCCAATTTTTTTGGGATCTCCATGCGGGATTGGAATTTTTTCCATAAGGAAAGTTCCCTCCTTGGCATTGATTTACCACATTTATTTCTTCCTCAACTTGTGCAGTCCTTTTTTTAGAATTCTTAAGATTAGTAAGAAGCTCACACTGATTTGTAGGATGATTTTGTTCGCAAAGTTGACAAACATTAATCTTGTCTAAGAGGCATTCTCTCAACAGATGTTTATTTCGACATCTTGGACAGTAGATGGATAAAGTCTCAGGATTGTGTGTCTTACCTTGTATTTCATCCAGTGTAGTGTTCAGTTGAACAAGTATATCCGTTTTAAGATTTTCTATTTCTTCTCGGAGCTTGCCTATTTCATTGGACCCCTTAAAAAAAGTAGTTTTGTGAATTCCTCCTCGAGTGTGTGAGAAATTATGTCCAACTTACATATTTCATTAAGGGCCATCTAGGACATGTCTCCTTTTCCCATTAGATCAAGGCTTCTTCTTGCATCCTCATCGAGTCCTTTAAGAAATATAGTCTTGAGAATCTCATCGCTAATGGTCTCTTCTCCACATCGTTTAGACAAGAAAAGAAACCTGTTTAGATAGTCCTCTAGACTCTCATCCTCATTTTGCCTAAGTTTAAACAACTCCTCCTTCCTATCACTCACCCTACAATAACTCTGGTATTTATGTAGGAAAGAATTTTCCATGTCATCCCAAGACGTAATAGATCCTGTAGCTAGTCCCATAAACCAACGCATGGTCATGTATTTCAAGGTAGAAGGAAACAACTTCAGTTTCTGGTTATCATTTTTATAGTCATAAGTTTGACAGAGGACCTTAAATTCGAAAAGAAAATGGTCTGGGTCTTCAAAGGATAAGTCATGGAAGGTTGGTAGGAAAGTTGGAGAGATGTTTTTCATTGTGGTATCATCATTTGCATCCAGATTAATAGGATAGGTGAATGTTCGTGGTGTTGGAGGATCATTGTTATTATGATTGGCATTATTCTGGTTAAGCTTAGCCCTTCGATCACCCATAATGTTCAGAGGAATGTGTTCCTGATTGATAATTTCCTCTATGACAGGTTGTTCGACTGGATGATCTTTGAGAAAATAATGGAAATCCTCTGGAGGAGTAGGCTCAAGTAATTCTTCAATGGAGTGATCCTCTAAGCCTTGGTTCTCCCTATGTATGATTGGAACGTATTTTGGGGGGGTCTTTGGTATAAATCTTTCGTGAGGGCCTCTTTTCTCGACCATACAGAAAAGGAAGCCAAAGGGGTATTTTGGTCGAAAAAGAGGTATTCAAGGCGTCTCCTATTGACACTCAAGCAAGAAAGCGTTCCCGACAACGGTGCCAAAAAGTGATAGGCTGTTATTAGGTCCCATTACTTTAGAAGATAAAACTTCAATATGTCGATTGGGTAGTACCCAAGGTTGTTTGCAAAAGGAGGTAACTCGACTAAATCTCTTAGATTTTCTAACTTTTTAGAGCAATTAACACTAATTCTTAACCTAAGGTCGTCTAACTATCCAACTAAAAAATAGTCTATCTAAAGAAAACTGAAAGTATTTAAACTAAAAAGCACAAAATGACTAATCTAGAAAACATGATAACTAAACGAGAAAGCATAGAAATAACTAAACTAGAAAGCATGTAAACTACAAAAGTAGAAAAACTTGTAAATAAACTATGGAACATCTAATTAATAACAAAAAATAATTGTTTGTAACTATTAGCACACTATGGAAATGACAGACAGACAACGAGTGCTCCAAAACTTCGGACTCTAAAACAACAGACTTAATGACTTCTACATAATTAACATAGAAAAATTACTACACTCATAATTATTATTCATGTAATAAAGATGATAGAAAGGAATGTACTCATCTATTTAATCTATTCTCCCTTGAGTGGCCAACTCGCGGGTTCCTATGTTTGTTCTCAGGTCACATGCATAGTATACTCGAAAGATCTTCCATTAAAGATAATTCCCATCCATAATTTCAATAACTCATAGATTTGTATGCAATAGTCTCTTTATTCATATATATTCAGAAAACATATTGACATCATAATAGTACTATTTTGTGTTGTTCTTTTCTTCTAGAGATTACATATTTATAGAAAACTTCTAACTAAATCCTATATTTTAGATGGCTTAGATTGCCATTGAAAAGGTCTATAACAGATTGTAAACAAACTTTATGTCTTCAAATACCCATTACATAGATATTAAAGAGGCTCGAGTCAAGCCATAAAGTCTTTAAACTTTTAAAGCATAACAAAAATTAAATTAAAATAAATTATGATTTCGGTCCATCATCTTAAAGTTTTGGAGCATGTTTCCAACGCATATCTTCAATCTGTTATGGAGCTTGTGCTGGTTGAATGATTTTATCTGTTGTATGATGACCGATTATTATCCTACAAAATACTTAAAACAACCCATTAAATCTGCATTGGCAAGATACTTCAATAAATCACAAGAAATAAAGTTTACACTATTTTTCTCAAAAGATAAGCAATTATTATGCCTAAAGTTTAATTAATTGGAACAAAATAAGTATTTTTCATATATGAGGAAGGGCTTTATTATGTTATCCTGATGAGGTTGTTTTTACCTCATCAGCATCAATCACATCCACCCTTTTGATCTTGTGGCAGAGGACGTTTTAAATTTGATTGTGATCTTTTAATGCTTTTGAAATTTTGTTTATCATTCGAGCTTCCTAATACCTCGTCAATGTCGCCACGATCCATCATATCATGGTGTGCTTTGACTAGGTAAACATAGGGGCATATCTTGATCTTTATGGTTGTTTATGTCTTCTTGGTTATCCCGCGTAGAACCCACCAAGATCCTCGTGGTCTTGTATTACGTTGGGGCATCCTTTGTGTTTGTGGTTATCTCAACATTAGGCCCAACCAAAACCCCTATGACTTTGGGATGTTGGACTAACCTTTTGTTTGTTTTGTCAGTCCTATGTATGTGATACAACGTCACCTTGGTTCCTCGTACCCTAGTGCATAGTATCTCATGTTGTATCAACTTAAGTGCTCATTACATGGCAACATAACACATCACAATTAACTTGCTTGGTTTGGTTACTATCCATTCATCTATCCAAACCCCCCCCATCCATTCACCCTAAATCTTTCTAATCCATTCATTCTTCATCACTCTCCCTCATCTATCCATCCTATATGCTTTCATCATCTCTTCAATCTGCTTAGGATAATAGAGATTTGTTATTCTAAGCATCATTTCATCCAATTTTCTTAAGGTAATAGAGATTTGTTATTCTAAGCATCTTTTAATCCATCTTCTTAGGATAATATAGATTTTTTATTCTAAGCATCTTTACCTCCATCATCTTCATTCATTTTAACCATCTCACATCTCCATCCAATCCTAATCCATTCAATCTAGCACCAATCATCTAATCACATCCTTGGTCTTTTAGCCAACCTTGCTACAAGCTTTTACCCAATCATCTCCATTGTCATCATCATCGGGATGTATCCTTCCCTATCCTTTGGTGCTGTTTTGGGATGTATCCTTCCCTTGTCAACAACACTCTCATCATCGCCATCATCGAGATGTATCCTTCCCTATTCTTTTGTGTTGTTTTGGGATGTATCCTTCCCTCCTCAACAACACTCCCATCATCATCATCATCATAGGGATGTATCCTTCCCTGTCCTTGTGTTGTTCTAGGATATATTGTTCCCTCCTCAACAAAACTTCATCCATCATCAATCCATTTTGGCGTGTAGCTTGACTGGGGCAACATCATATTTGTCCTTGAATCCCTTTGTGCTTTCTATTATCCATTCATCTCTTTCATCCTCTCTTATCCATGATTTTGCATCATCTTCCCCATCCACTCTTTCATCATCTCATCCATTTCGAGAGCACACATGTGTTCTCTTGAACCCACATGTCCTCTCGAGGGGGCATGCTCAATCCTTAATCTTCATCTTCACTCCCATCATCTTTTCTCCTAATCACTCATTTGAATGACTGGGGCATCTTTCCCAGTCTAATCATCTTCTTCCTGGTGCTATCTTTTAATCTTCTTTGAAATGATGCTACTTTGTAACACCATCTCAAAGAGGGGAAAAATGTAGACACCTAAATTTGACCACTTACATTTGGTCAAATTTATTTTTTTTCGTCTAAATATCCTCCTACCCGCATTAATTAAATAATATTGTCATTATTTGATTAATATCCCTAAATTCCTCTAAATCCTTAAGGTATTTAGTTAAATAATCAAATACCTTACCCCTTTAGCCCTTTCTTCCAAGGAATTAAATAAATAATCCACTTATTTAATTCCCTTTATGTCCCATCCACCATAATCCACTCCTAGTCTTAATCTCCCTTGCTTAATCTTTTATTAAGGATGTGCACATTCCTAATCCATGATTAGGAGGTGTCGCATCCTCCAACTTTTGCAAGTTGGTTCCTAATCATCATTAGCCACCTAACCCTCGTCTAATCCTTCATCAACTAGTCTAGTTATCCCCCTTTAGTCAACTCTTCCCACATCCCAACGGAATTTTTAATTCCATTTTATTCTCCCAACACCCTTCATGGAATTTTAAATTCCACTTATTCACCCAAAGTTTCCCAAGGAATGTTTTATTTATTTTGTCTTCCCCATGCATATTAAAAATGAATTTTTAATTCCTTTTGGTCAACCTTTGATCTCCACCCTTGATCTCTTGCCCTTGGCCAAGAATGAATCTTGGCCCTTCATTCATCTCTCCTTGGCTAAATGGCTAACACTTAACCATTTTGCAACCCTAAGAATTCTATTCACTCAAAACCAATCTATCACTCTCAAGCTCTCATCATCTCAATCTTCAATCAACATAGCCATTCTTGCATCCAAATCAAGCATTTACAAGCCATTATGTTGCTGAAATCAATCTAGGAGCACACAAATCGATCAATCAACAGGGCCAACCAACAAATCAACTTGGACAAGGTAATATAGTTATGTTTATTGTATTTTGTTCAAGTTCAACTTAGGCCTAATCTCGAGGTGTTGTTTGTGTTTTCTTTTTCTGCATTTCTTTTAGTTTTGCATTTTAGGCTTGGTTAAAACACCTGCACACAATGTTAAAAAATTATCAATAAAATAAATATTTTTTTCAAAAAAAGAAAGATTCGCCAATAGAAATTAATATTTTTTCCTAAAAGAAATGAAAGATTCCCTAGGATTTTATATCTTTTTTTGAGGGGGGTTTCTTAAAGTTATCATTGGATGCCACCTTCAACTATCTCCCTATTGCTCACAATAAGCTCCATATCTTCCAATATGGGAACATTTGTTTCTTCACTTTTCATATCCTACACAAGTGCACCTATAGGACAATGGTCCTACAAAACCTCTCTTTCTTCAAGATCCTTAAATTAAAGTTCATCCTCATCTTCTATGAGGATCTCCTCTACCAAGAACCATGCAAAATCCTCCTAATTCTCATCTTCCTCTCTACTAATCCAAAGGACAAAGTTATGTTGCTTGCACTACATTTCATTTTGTGCATTACATCCAAAGGAAATATTCTCATGCACACTCTTATGCCTCCTATCTTCAATCCCCCACAACCACTTTGATGTCCCCTTAGGTTCACCACCTCCTCATTATCTCTAAGACCATCTAGTCCTATTTCAACAGCTATGTCATGCCCTTACATTGTCTCCATTTCTAAAGATGTCTCCACACTTTTGTTGGACAATCACCCAATCTCTCCTTGGTGAACTCAATTCCTTGGGCCCATGATCTTCCTTTGCATGAAAACATACTCCCTTCCCAAAACCAATTCTATCAATTCCTCAAAGTATTCCCTTCTCAATAATGTGGGTTGCTAGGACATTTGTCTAAACATGAGCAATTTGGGGTGTTCTGAGGAGATTTGGTGGTCAGCTAAGATATTTTCTTGGACACAAGCAATTTTTGCTATTCTAAGGAGATTTTATGGTCAATTAGGACATTTTTTTGGACATGAATAGTTTGGGGTTATTCAAATGAACAAAGGGATTTGATAGAGATGCTTCTACAAATTTCTAGATGGTTTACTATAGTTAGTCCATGTTGCAATGTTTATGTTCTTTCCTTTTTTCATTTTTTTTTAATATAAACCTTAAAGGAGTGGGGTTGTTGGAAAATTAAGCTTTATATATTTTAATAAAGCACTTAGTTTTAGATTTAATAAATATTTAGTTGGGAGTTAGCTCATGTAAAAGGTAGTGTAATAATTTTCTTGAGAAGTTATGGGAATGCGATGCTTTATAAGGATTTTGCACATTTCATTGTAAAAACCCATATGAACTCAATAATATTATTATCATTTTGTGTTTATTACTATAAAAATGTAGATGCTCTTCAACTTTCCAATAACCAGTTATTTCCTTTTGGGTGTTGTCATCTTGTGGTTGTTTCCTTTCTTGGGGGTCATGTTGTTACTCAATGCTTTGTTTCCTAACTAGGCCAATTTGGGTGGTTTTTGGGCATGATTTCATGTTGCCAATTATTTTTTGAGAATTGGGTGTACTCTTTTAACTTATTACTAACATATACCTTTAATTCATCCACAAAAAAGTGGTCTTGTCCTTCCATTCATGGATTTTTAGTGAATATTGCAATACACTTGAAGATGGTTAAGATTGATGATGTTGATAAAAATCTTGTTGGAATGAAAACTAACACCATTACCAATTTGGACAAGTTGAGATTTACTAAAAGAGGTTGATGCTTTGTGTGGAGTTTAAAACTATAACATTTGACAATTGCTTTGATCTAACAATATAATCGTAGATAAGGAATGCTGGAATGATTTTCATTTATATTTTTAAAAATTTTATTTGTGTGTTTACTGTAATACCATTTGGGTGTTGACAACTCACCAACATTTTATAAGTTTAATTTATATTAACCCTATTTATCATTCGCTGAAAAAACACATGGTTGCTTTCTATTAAAGATATCGATCTCTTATATTTAATACATAAGAAATCCTTGGAGTTTAAACATGGTAAATTGTCACTCTAAGCCCATTGATTTAACAAAACAAAATTTGAATACCTATGTTAGCCTTGTTGACATGATTTAAAATAAATATGCATTCATTTTATATTTTTAAACAATACATTCTTGAAAATAACAACTGACTTATCATATAAATATTCTAAAACTAAAAAGAATCAGAAGTCTTACAGAAATAGTTGATAAAACTGTATGAATTATCAACTATCATACTCGCCCAATAGCTCAATCATCGGTCTTACAGAAATAGTTGATAAAACTGTATGAATTATCAACTATCATACTCATCCAATAGCTTCCCAAAAAGGTTAAATTAAAATGAGAATTGCCCTGCAAGTGAAATGACCCCAAGTGTGCCTAATCCTTCTTGTCGACAAGGCATTCGTCATTAATTCGTAGTCTGACATAAAGGAAGATTGCTTAATGTGGCCGACATAAACGAGATCTACAGTGGTAAAGCAAAGTGGTTCACATCCATTTTTTATCTCCATGATAAGGTGGTATATTTATTTATTATTATAAATCATAAGATAATTATTGCATTCTTGTTTGCACCTGAATTCAGATTGGCGTCCTACATAATGGAAAAGACCCCTGCTTGGGGAAACGTGGATGGTCACGAAAAGCTGCAAATATTGGTGTCACTCAATTCTTTATTGGATTCCCATGGAAGTCATGCTGCAAGGATACTTACTATTCACGAGGATCTCTCATATCTCACCTTAGGGAAGTTGATACTTTATCAGCAGAACTGTCTTTGATTATTAACATTAGTTTCAAATGCTTTCAGAAATAAATCGACTCATAATTTGCTGGTGCACAGGCTCATATGTTAGATTTTCGAAAATATATATGGGGAGACTTTCCTTGTAATCGTATTGTTCAAGCAAGATAAGATGCATTCTATTAAAAATAATCATCTAAACCGGTCACCAAAATTAAACCCTATTCGTAATCAACAAATTAGCATGATTATACATCTCTGCTGCTAGTTGATCAGTCTTCTTGATCAAGGTTATGTTTATACAATTGCTCTTATTGGAAAAATGCTTCTGAGTCATACCTATTCTTTTGGAGTTAGAAATGGAAATTCTTCAAGATAAGCAGTGTTGTTATGATGAGACAAAACTTTTTCCTCAGTGTCTGATTAAAAGTGCTCTGAAACGTTGCAAATATACATACTACAGACCACAAACATCATAAAATCCACCATTTCTATAAACTTGTACCAAGCACTGGCTGATTCTCAACTTTATAGCTTGATGCTACGGTTCGTATTACATAACAAAGAAATTGCAAGCCCTTCACAGAACAACCACATGGGCGAGATGCTGTCAGGAAAGAATCCTTTCTTAAATTCTGCTAGTACTCGAAATTTTTTTGCTAGGCTTCTTTTGATTAAACATTCTTCATTCTTGCAATATGAAAAATATATGGTTGGCATGCAATACTCAAAGCAATTGCTTATGATATTGAGGTTGCTTTGGCATCCACAAGAGATCACACCACCCATTGTGCTGTAGCCTGAAACTTCACATGATATTATACTTATCTTTTGAATTCTCAATAACCTAATAAGTATGACTTCATCAACATGTTTGCAGATGGAGTACAATTTTACTTCTTATATCCTGGAATGCACTTAGAATTTTTCCACTCGACATGAAGAAAGAAATATTTTTTTCTGACAAAAGATGGTACATATTAGATTTGAAACTGGAAGAGTGTGATATACGATCATTTTTGCTGGTAATATTCATCCACACATGGTCCAAATGAAAACCTTCATTTTCCTAGACGTTTTCCACAAGGCCTCTTAATGTCATCAGATTCGTTATAGGTGCAGCAGTTTCAGAACCAATACCCAGCGCTTCCACAAGCATTAGAATGACAGCTTCCATGTTTGGTCTGGTTTCAACTTCTTGGAGAATACATAGGCAAGCAATTTCACATATAGCATTGAGTTCCCTTTGAATGATATTCTTCAATGTAGGATCTGCTATGTCTGCCATCTTATCATTACATTGGAGATATTGCTTTGCCTGCAGACAAACACAAGTTGATCTGAAATTCAACATAAGAAATCTTGAATAATGTTCAGAGAGAACAAGAAGAAACATATGCCAGAGACAACTGACATGATTAGCATGATAAAGAGAACCAGATTGAATATACAGAAAGAGATATTAAGAGGAACTTCTGCAGGCAACACTGCTATCAATAGGATACAATGGAATGTAAAGACAAACACTTGACTTGGCTGTGAAACACGTATCACACAACATAACATATCATTAGTGATTACCGAGTCAATGAGTGTCAAAATGCTTTGGCTTGAAGCTTTTCTGCCTGAAATAAGCTCCAGGAGAAGTGTACCAAATGCATAAACATCAGCAGCTCTGCCACTCTCCACTCTATGTGTCTGCAGTTGCACTACTCTCTCTTTATCTGGTTTCAAATCTAGCTCCAATGCTTTTTCTGGCATCTTCTCGATACCTGTAATCTTCATTACCAGGCAATGCTGTCGAGTGTCAACCATAGAAACTAAGGGCTAATAAATTCTAACTAGTGAAAAAACATCATTTTCAGAATTGTATTTGGTGTTCACTACTGAAACATTTTGAAATGCTCTTATTTTTAGGTGCAGTGCCTCTTGTTTAGTTTATCAACCAAGGAAATTGTTACCTCTGTTGTTTAAAACTTTATATGAATTGCACTGTCTTAGGCAGAGCTCGACTCTTATTGAATTCATTGCTTTACTCATGGATTGGTGAGAATTAGAAACCATTATTTTGGCTTCCAACTCACAGACCCACCAAAGGAATGTGAGTAATGGCCCACTCATACACAACCTTTTTTTCCCTTTTGTTTATTTATAGCTTTTCTCCCGTTCTTTCATTTTTCATTTAGAACAAAATTAAATGATGAAACATTATCCAATAAAGGAACAATACCTACTTATCGTAAAATCATTGTTTTCTCTCTGTGTGATTAAACCTGAAGATTTAGTGAATTACACTGCAATGACTTAGTCCTTATTGTGTTGTACCCATAGAAAAATTTCAAAGTTAAAACCCTGTCTTTCTGTATATTCAGTCATATTTCAAAGTCTTGCCCTGTTGGTCTATGTTGATTTTAGCCTTTTATACTAACAACTTTTGCAGGGTTGGATGATGACCACAAGCTTGATAGAGACTAAACAATGATCAATTAAATCGGAGCATGACATTTGAGAAGAGCACTGGAATTCTGGAGGATATTATCAACTCCCAAAGATCACCCTTCATCAAGACTGGTCTTGGCTTTGAGGAAAATCAAAAGACCACCTTGGAAGAGTCAAGTTCTAAGGCTACAAAGTTACCAAAGAAAACAAATAAAGAAAAGCCTAAAGAATATGCTGATTCAGAGGATCATTCCCTGAAGACAAGCGCCAATGACCAGGTTCAATCACTCTTTCTATGGGTTTTGATATTCATGCAATCATTTTGGTCATAAAGCAGTGAATTGTGGAGTACGTGTAAGGAATGATTTTGGGTTCTCAAGTAGGGACTACAACTCATGTGTTCCTTTAGCGGATTACAATGTTATATATTACAAGTGCAACAATTATGGTCACATGCACGCTTTTATAGAAGTGGTTTTGTGAAACCACCTAGACTGAACAAAAAGGAGGATACCATAGTTGAACAAAAAGAACTTACAAAAGTTTGGAAGAGGAAACAAGAGCAAGTGAAAGAAAATCCATGCTTGTGCTCCATGCACAAGAAGCATCACTAAGTTTGTAAGGAGAAGCATGATTTCAAGGGGAGCTTACCATTGTATCATCTTTCAGCCCCATAAAGAAGAAAGGTCCGTTTTGCCATTATTGTCAAAGAGGGATAAGTAGTGAAAGGGGGAGCTAATCAATGCAATATCCTTCAGCCCCAAAGAAAAGACAATTCCGAGATAGATCAACTGATGCATATTATATACGAAGGCTGCCTTTGATGTCAAAGGAGGAAAGTTGCACAAAGGGGGAGAGTTATAGGAAAAGAAGAATGATGCCATTGATGTCAAAGGATGACATTCTTCATTTAGCAGCCATGGATAGAGAAGGAAGAGTTGCAGATGTGTAGAGAATAATGGGATAGCGAAACAAACTCCTGATTTGTTATTTTTAAGAAGATCCAAATTAGTTTTGTCAACTATAGAGAAAATATGTCACCCAAGCAATATAGAAACAAAGGATAGAGTAGTAGAGAAAGGGGGAACATAAGAGAATCTTCAACAGGGGCAGAAGTACATTCTTGTTACAATAGATGTGAATAGTAATCACAAAAATATGAATGGATGTTTCCATGATCTATTTATGTTACATCCCTTTGCCATTGATGTCAAAGGGGGGGAGGTACAAAAAAGGGAGCAATAGAGACAAGGGGAGTATCATGTTTATGCTATATTTACAGATGGTTTGGTTGCAAGGTTAACATCAATGACAAAGGGGGAGATTGTTGAAAAATTGTTGTCATTGATGTCAAAGAAAGATGGGAAGATTAATTATTGTCAAGGAAGATTAAACATAACTTTAATGGGCCAACCCATATTGTCTCATTTTGGTGCCCAAGCTATGGAAGAATTAAATATTATAATGTGGCTGACCCATGTTGAAGATGCAAATAAAATAAATTCATTTATTTTAAGGGTCAGCCCTTAGTATGTAGTGCCTTATTTGGTGGTTTACAAAAATGCAAATAAATCTGGTTTATGAGGTCGACCCCTTGGGAAAGTCGCCTCCCTTATGAAAAGGCATATTATGTGGTATAAAAGGGAGATCGAATGGAGGTTAAAATGCAAGAAAAATAGAATATCATTTCCAATTTAGTACAGCAGAGCAGAGATAAAAATGAAGGATATTGCCGACATATGAAAGATCACCTCTCTTGGGCGAAGAAGCATTTAGTGTGATATATAAGAGCATATTTTTGAAGGAATATAAGAGCAGATCTAAGAAGTAAGAAAAATATAAGAGCAGATTTTTTAAGGAATATAAGAGCAGATCTAAGAAGAATATAAGTGCAGATTTGAAAGTACATAAGTGTAGATTTGGAAGGATAACAAGCGCTGATTTGAGAAGATAAATAAGTGCAGATTTGAGAAAATAAAAAGTGCAGATTTGAGAAAATAAAAAGTGCAGATTTGAGAAGGTTTATTTTCAGAGAAGACAAGGATAGTATTGTGAAACAGGTTGGTGCCTCTCATTGACATGGTTGATGTCTTACATCAAGAGATTGGTGTCTTGTTGGTGTGCGTTTTAATACTCACCGAACACACAATAAAATGCCCAAAGACATTCTATCCTCTCTTGAACAAAGTTGCTGCATATGCTAAGATTGCAAAGAAGATCATATAGCAACTCCAAGGTTTCTTTCGTCAGGTCATGACACGTGGATAAGATCAATGGGCGTTGTGATATGCTAGTATCACAAAGGGACTTACGTTAGAATTTATTCACAAGCTAAGGACTTAGACTGTTTTGACATTGATTGCTCTTTCCATTGGGGTTTTTAGGATTTCAAAAAAATGTAAAAAAAAATAAGGGTTTAGGAATTCTACTCTATGCCTAAGAACTCAAGAGACAGCAATGATTGGATGAAACGAAATAACCACACTTTGCTTCGCCTCCTTGGGACAACTACGCAAAGCGGGTGCAATCTTCAAGGGGTGTGATTATAGTTTTCATGTCTAAAATAAGACTAAAGTTAAGCATCCACAATTTAAGAGCTCAGGCTAACTTTATGCATTGGATACAAATCATCTATCCAAAGAAAGTATGAGCTAGATTTCAACAATCACCACTATCATATCTTTCATTCACTAACAAACATTCAAATAAAATTCTAATATAACTTTAATCTAAGTGTTAGAATATGTAACTTTGCAAACCACTTGAAAATAAAAGTGATTCAAAGCAAATCATGCATAAGAGCTTTTATTAACGGAAATGGCAAAACGCAACAATCTCATACTACTCACTTCACAAATTGAAAATGAGAGTACACAATTTTATAGAGTTTCAAAAATAAATAAATGGCCCGGATTAAAACAAGCCAACGGCCAAGATTAAAACAATTAAACCCTAATTAGGGTTTCCCTAATGACATCAGTAAACAATGAGTTGACATGTAGTGAAGTGGCGCCTGGAGCTACTTTCAAGGAAGTACATCCCTATCCTCTCGAGTTGTCGTGTGTTCAATGAATCTGGACACAATCGAGACAACCTCTTCCATAGTGACCTGCGGGAGCATGCCGATCCTAAACTCCAGCCCGTCTAAGCTCTCGGCGAACTTGGCAAAGATGCTTTCCCATTCTGGCTCAATCCCCTCAAAGGCTTCCCGGATGGCTGAGAAATTCGCCATTCTAACCCAGCTCTGTCTTAAGATAGGCCCCGTGATAGAAAAGAAGTTTTCTTGAACTTTATTCTTCAAACCTTCCAACTGTAAATCATTTTCCCGTATGACCTCTTTGTCTAACAGGTCAACAGTCATGTTGAAGATTTTATTCTGGATCTCCTAAACCTGTTCCTCCACTCTCATCCCGTCAGACCTCGCCGTTTCCAAGACTTCGCCTCGTGCCATCAAATCCCAATACCAAGTATGAAAATCGTAAGCCGCGCCTACCACAATGATGTCTACATCAATCAGCTCCTGCTTTGGGACTCCTTTCAGAACTCTGAGGCACGGAATTATCCTCTCCTGAATATCCGGAAGACTATCCCAAACTTCTGCCATGGCAGTCAGTCTGGAAAGCAATGAGGTAGCCTGACCGTAGACTAATGTCAACCTTTCCAGGAATGTATCTGCTTCTGTGCCCTTAACCACTATCCACTCTTTGGCTTCCCTGGCTGTGACCATGTCTTCTTCCATGTCCTTAGCTGTTTCCTGTGAAGGATTTGGGAGAAGAGGAGTTGTTGTATCATCTTGATCAAGCGGCTTGGTCAGATGTTGTATGTATTCTTTCAAGCGCTCAATCTCCTTCTGGCATTCTTTCCTCTTCTCCACTTCCTTTCCCAACCTTGCCTTGATAGTGGACACTGAGTTGTCCAAATCTTCAACTTCTTGGCTTTTTGTGGTTGGGCCCAAGTCGATGGTAGTGACGGCATATTCATGTGGAGCTATATCCTCCTGCAGCTTGTCCACCATTGGCACTGCAATCTGTACAAACCAATTGCCAGCTTCATCCCTCTATATAGTGGAAAACTTCTTAGCTGGCTTCCTGACTGAAACTTGCTCAAGTCTAGCTAAGAAATCCGCTGCATCATCTTCTTCCTGTGTCTTGACTGGTGCTTGTATCTTCATTCTCTCTTTCAACCAGTCAAGGATTGTGAGTTGTTCTATGCCATCTTCCTCCTGCACATTTTCTCCGTTCGGAACATCCAAGATTCCTCTGAGGGCTGAAATCATTCCCTCCTGAAAATCATCATTTTGGGCACCCATCTCATCATCTGAGCCAAGTATTTCTGTGCCGGTGGGGAATGGTGGCTCATCATCGTCCAGCTGAATGGGCTCCACATTCTCTTCGGGAATTGGGGGAGGATTTCCAATGTTGGCCAATGAATTATCTATGGTGGCCAATATCTCATCAATGTTCCTAGACGTGGCAGAGCGTGACGGCTCTATCCTTGTTCGTTTCTGAACAGGTTCTATGTCCACAGCTACTTCTTTCCTTTTCCTGGAGGTAGTAGCTTCCATCAATTCTATGCCATGGGATGCTTCTGCATTTGAGGAGTAAGACTCCATCTCGCTCAATCTGTCATAGGTAAGTGTTACCTTCCTCCGCCTCAACTCCTGACCCTGTTGGTCGACCCACCATTGACAGTATTTGATTACTGGTCTCATCAAGGTGTTCAAATCTGCATGTTCGGACTTTGACCATTTTACAGTAGGCAGAGACCGGTTCTCGTCAAAGCGTGGTTGTACTTGCTCTCCATCATCTTCAAGCTGATCAGGCACTCGGCAAAGTTCAGTCATCCTGATCAAGCTCACCGGCAGTCTGGACCATAGCCTCCGTCTAACCTCGTATTCATCCGTAGCATCTGCCCAGAAGTCCTCCAACTCGACTCTATGCATGTACTTTCTCCCGTCCACAGTCTTGATATGATGATGCAAGTCAAAGTTCTCTCTAGACTGATATGTAGTGAACGAGTATCGTTGTATCTCCAACCTAGCACTCTCAGCTGCTTGTGCCGATGGACATGATTCCAGCATGTTCCCGATGAAAAAGGGGAAAGTAACTGCCACCTTCTGTTTTGTTCTCTGGAAGCTCTGATACTCTTCCAACTATCTCAGTACCTCAAGACCATCTTGTTGGTAGGAAAGATAGGCAATCTGTAGGGATTCCCAGTGAATCCTTGGACTCTGATGTACGTGTACCTTGGGTATTGGATGAACCAAGATCCGTACCTGCCGATCAAACTCTTGGCTTCGTGAGTCATCCTTTGGTGCGTTCCTCCTTGAAGTATTCTTGTTATATACATGAGGAAAGCGTCATGTGCCCGTCTGAAATGGGCTTTCTCACTTAGCTGCAACAGTGGATAGCAATCATATGACTTCAGCTCATTCTCTCCATTGCCAACCACGCCTTTGCAAATCAAGCCTGCATACTGGTACGTCCTAGCCAACATGTAAATGACGTAGGAACTCATGTAAAATGTCTGTCTCTTCCAGATTGACCAACTGCTCATGGAGGTTGTTGCTTATCATACGAGACCAATTGAACATCTTTACCCCTTCAGTGATTTCCTCGATGAAGTAGTACATCCATGTTTCGAAAGGCGCTCCCTAAGGATTGCCAACTACTCTGTTCAGCAAGATGATGATGTCTCCGTAATCTTCTTTAAAGTCCGTGCGTAGTAGCTTCTTGGGCATCTTCTTGGCAGAAGCTCTTGGTTTCTCCAGCCATGATTTATTAACATTTGCGGCATAGAGGTCAAGATTATCATCATATAATTTCTTTGCATCCTCCTTAGTTCTGTAGGAAGTTTTGTGATATGTCGAGATGCCAAAGGCTCTTGTATAGCTAACTCTCCGAGGTGAGCTAGTATCCTCCCGTCAGGCGCAACAATCTGCCTGTCTTGCGCATTATAATGAAGGGCGCACTCTACCATTAGTTCGGCACACTCAATTGCTAGTAGGAATCCGACAGCCTGAACAATGCCATTCCTCATCATTCGTCTGGCAATGGGCATTGGCAAGAATCCATCGTGCCCGTACATCCTCTTTTTAAATTCTTTGAAGTCGACGTGTCTGAGGTTGGTGTCCGTGATATTTTTCCACTTTGAATTGACTTTGGACTCCGACTGCAGCCCCTTACTAGCGAACTTCATCTATGCTTGTCTAGATGGTTCTCCCCGGGTGGTCATCAACCTGCAAATACAAAAATAAATAACATTAATATAAGAACTTTTTAAAATCTGGTTACTCCGGGGTTTTATCCTTTCAGCTTGTTTAAAATATGAATTTTTGCGAAAAAGCAAGTTGAAAGTGGAGAAATTCGCTAAGTGCTTGACAAATCTTGTGCTGGAATAATTGTAGAAGATTAGAAAAGAATAGAAGAGCCTAGCCGATCAATTTCCAAACCTTCGAGAATATCTTCTGGCTACGAATTAATTCCAACTTCTGAAATTTTAATAAAAAGGCCCAAGAAAAGGTCCAACTTGCTGAGAAGTATGCCTTTTAGCCAAGAAAGAATTCACTTCTTCAAAAATCACACCCTCCAGCTTAAAATTATCTCTTCTACTGAGAAAAATCAACGTTGCTCTCGATATCTCTTCTTCCAAAATTTATCTCTTGCAGATTTGAGAGAGCTAATCTTCTTCTCAATCGAACTTGTGAAGAATGAGTTGCTGAAACTCATTATATGGCTGAGAAGTGCGATTTTCTTAGTAATTGCTTTCTTTTATCTTGAGTTTTTTTTCAATTTTAGAATTGTTTTCTTCTCTTCGTTTGGCAAGTTTCTAATCTTTTTCGAAATCCTTGAGGCAAGTTTCCAATTTTATCCAAGTGCCACCTTCAGCCAAAATCTTTAGATTTTCTTTCTTTTTAAAATTTGCCTAAGTGTTGAACACTTTAAAATGTTGGAGAATATTAAATTGCTATATTAAATCCAATTTTCCAACTCATTTAATCTCCGAATCAAGGCAAAATTTAAATTCGTCTAAGGCAAATCGATTATTCCCCGAGTTATTTCTCATTTTCTCCAAACATTGAATATTTTAGATAAATTTCCCTAAGTGTCGGAAAATAATTAAAAATATCCAAAGTATTTAAATTTCCAACCCGTTTAATTATTTCCAACCCATTAAAATATTGATACTTGGCTAGATTTATTTATCCGTGGCTAAATATTTAATTTTCCAATTATTCCATCTAGCCAAGGTGACTTCATTATTTCCTTTGCCAACTTCAACCTCTTGGACAAACTTCAGGCTTCTCCAGACATTCATACTTAGTCAAAAATTTGATTTCCTCTAGGTTGGGCAGACTTGATGGTCTCTTTGCCAATCACATTTTTATCCATGCCTTAGAAATTTCTTTCATGTTGAGGGGCGGACTTCATACTTGCCTGGCCATTCATACTTCCTTCTGTGCCTTAGAAATTTATTTCGTGCTGAGGGGCTGACTTCATATTGGCTTGGCCATCTCTTATTTTAGGCGTATTTTGATCGATGCCTTAGAAAATTTTCTCCTTTTCCAAAGTTGGGCGGACTTGGTGTTCTTCCTGCCTATGGAGAACTTGGGCTTGCTCATGCCATGGGCGCACTTTGACTTGACCTTTCCAAGGGCAGACTCGATGCCTTGTCTTGCCATTCACTTGGCTTGGGCGGACTTTGAAGTGGGCTTGCCATTTTTCTTTTCCTTAGGGGCGGACTTCATGCTTCTCCTTTCAAGGGCGGACTTGGAGCTTCTCCTTACAAGGGCGGACTTAGAGCTTCTCAAGACATGGCGGACTTTGAGCTTGCTCATTCCAAGGGCGGACTTAGAGCTTGGCCTGCCAGTGCCTGCCTTTGGCTTGCCAGAGGCAAGGGCGGACTTGGGAAGATGTTTTCCATTTCCTCTCATGGGCGAGTTTCTCAGACTACCATTTTTCATCAATCTTTCACCATTCGCCTTGATTTTCTTGTTAATTCCCTCATTCTGGAGACGTGTCGACTTCATGATCAATGGGACCTCAAAATAGAAACTTTCCAAAAATCGAAAAAGCAAAAAGCATCCCTAAAAAATAGGAACTCCAGAATGGCCTAAAAGTACCAAAAATTAAAAAAAAAGCAAAAAGCAAAAGAGCAGAATCCCCATAGAAAGTGTCAAAAATGACCAAAAGCACAGGCGATCCTCGTCTTCCAGACCTTTCGAGCACTTCCATGACATTTAGGAATGTAAACAGGTTCAAAATCTCAACTTGGCTAGAGTGACTCTCAAAACTCAATTCCTGAACTCACGAAATTGCAATGCAGAGGACGAAACCAAAAGAAACTGGGGGTCCCCATTTGCAATGGGGCGATGTGTGAAATAGGTCACAACATGTCTCTTATTGAGTTGGTGCTCAGTTGTGAGGATTGGTGTCTCCAATGGATTGGTGCCTACGAACCAGATAAGAGGGGATTGGTGTCTCTTGTAGGTCAGTGCCTACGAAGAGCGTACAAGAAGGTCTATATAAAGCAATAGTTTCTTGTGGTTTTCTCCCACAAGGGTTTCCACATAAATCATGTGTTCATTCTATGTTCTAATTGTTAGATCTTGCAAGTGTGTTATTGTTGTGGTTGATTAAATTTTTAATTGGTAAAGATTGTTATTATAATAATTCTCCCCCCGCCGCCTTCTTAGTATAACTATGTGCTCATCACTGATTACTATTTTAACATTAAACAATGAACATCTATCATAATATTCAAGTTTGACAAATTGATATTGAAGTAATATTTTTAATTTTTATGGACTGGCTATGTGTAATGTCCTCATTTTCGGGTTTTCTTTATTTGCAATTGGAGCTGACTTTCTAGGTTTGTGTCAGCCTAATCAAAGGGGTAATTTGATGTTACCGGTGAGCTTAGATGGTTTAGAGGAGTTATACGATGCTTTCAGATGTTATTTCCGGCTTTCAATTTGGGCTCCAAGATTCTTGGAGTGAGTGTTTATTTTTAGTAAGTCACCCAACCAAGTTCATTTATCATCTTTCATCATTAGGATCACTCTTGTGCAGTCAATTTTCAATTCTGACGCATTTCGACCATTCCCGTAATTTGGAAGTAATATTGAGCTTTATTTAATTAATTTCATTAAGGTTGTTATTTTAATTAAAATATTTAAGGGGGCACCTTAGTGTTATAGCTCGTTGGAACCAAGATGAAAAGCTTTAAATGTTGGGATGTTGAAAAGTGACCTCTTGTACCCGGAAATGTTTTAAAATAAAATAAATCACTTTACGGAGTTAAAAGGTTTAACAAATTAATAAAGTGATTTTAAAAAATGGAGTTTCTAGAAAGTTCCCTAAAAAGCTTAAAAAGAGGGGAATTGTGAGCTCGTTTGGCATGTTCAGTCTATTCTATTTCTCTGATTGAAACCCTTGTGGTTCTAGAGATTGAACTTGGTTCATCTCAGCCCCTAGAGGACGAAAACCCTCTTGGGAAGATCAGTTTTGGTGGTGAAAAATTCCTCCATAGCTAGTGATTGGCAGATTCACTTAGAATTTGCATCTGCACTTCAATGATTGGAGAATCGATCTAAGGAAACTATGAAGTTTCCTTTGGAGACAAATTTCAATAATATATTGGGCTGCCTACAAAGATATTTCCAGCTACAGCAACAAGCTCTTTATGACAGCATTATGATGAAGTTACAGCAATGTGTATGTTTGTTTTGACAACAAAATAACATTGGGGGTTATGATCTTTGGCCTTGCAACTCTATTGTTGAAGACTGATTTGTATAGCAGCAAGCTATCTCATTGAAAACTCAATACAATCTGTTGGAGTTAAGGTCAGAATGAGTTTTCACTGCTATTTCAATTTCTTGCAAAGTGTTTACTATATTGTCTATGAAATTTAATTGCATTGTCGAGCCATTTCTTGAGCAATATTGCAAAAGACTGCATATTGAATGATCCTGTGCACAAACGCATTGAAATGCATTGAAAACTACAACAAAACTTTAAAACAGGAAAGTGTTTGACTAAATGTCAAATCACTAGAAGACAATAAACTTACTGGGTGTTTGAGAAAAAAAATTGTTCCAAACTAGGGTGGGACATTGTAATGTCCCCTTCTCAGCAATGATCTAACAGTTGGCCGTTAGTCTATTCTGGTGACCCGTAGACTACTCGGAACCGGAAATTAGGGTTTCCTATCTTCTAGGAGGATGTTTCAGCTTTTTCTGGGACTTGCTTCTGGAATCTTGGTGTTTGGTTGGCAACTCTTTTTTGAGTTTTCAGAGAGCTTCACGATGGTATAGCCTGCATGTTGATCCGAGTAACTTCCTGGATTTACTATTTTTAGTAAATTCTATTTCTGGCAGTGGTCCTGATAGCATCAGTACATTTGGCTTTCCTCATCAAATAGTTCAATTGGCAGTATTGGAATCAGCTCCTGGATGCAGTTTCTGGAGAGATAAGTTATTTTAATTAAAATAATGTTTTATTTTAATTATAACCCTTGGTCTAGCTTTATGATTAAGTTGTTTTAAGAAGGGGGACTTTTATGGGTGGATGCCTCATCAGGAGGTTTAAGTGAAATATTTACCATTTTATTAAAGTCAACTTGGAGAGAAAAGGGACGCCAATATGAGGAGGTATTAAAATGTTTAAAATTTATGAAAATGCCTTGGAAAATGGGAGGCCAACTTGAGGGTCATGAGTCAACATTGAATTAGGTTGACTCCTTGAGTGGGGTGCACCTTCTGGAAGGTTCTAGAGATGCTTGGCTAAAATTATAAAAGGGGAGTGTTGGATCTTCATTCAACATCTTATGTCTTCAGTATTGTTATCCTGCCGGAATGGTGTCAAAGTTGCTTCGAGGGATGCACACCTCCTAGCTGGCTTAACTTCTTGCTTGAGAGATAGCAACTAGTTGAGAATTGGTTACAGTAGAGTTGTTTTGCATTTTGTAGTTGAGTTACTTGTATTTCAATCAATTTTACAGTTGTTGGCTTGACTGTGGCTGAACTGGGTTTTTGCTTAGATGTTTGTGAGAGATTTTATTCTGGTTACGGGTATTTGATGAATGTTATTGGCAGGTTGGAGCAACCCTTTCCTCCAAATTTCAGATTTTATTGTTGAGTATTTATTTTTATAAAGCAAAATCGCCTCCTCCTTGAGGGTCGTACCATTCTGGAAATGCATTGAATTCCGTGCAAAATAAATATGAGTTCTTTGGGGTGGTTTCTTGGTTTCATCTTGGGCGCCATTTGTATTAGAAGCTTTTCCAATTTATCTCACGTTGTTTGGTTGGGTTTTGAGTGAGATAGTAACATCTTGGCGAATTTCTGTGTTGCTGATTTTGTACTTTTAGTGCAGGTTTGTCAAAATCAGGTTGTTAAATTTGGGTTTGTGAGCTGGGATTTGAGTTTGAGAAGTCAAGATAGGTATAGGAGAGTCTCTCCATTTTATTACAGCACCTCATACTTTGATCTTGATGGTAGGCGATTCTATAATATTGTAAGCTGAATAGTAGTACTGTCAGCATTCTTGTTTGTTTGCTATTTCCCACGATTGTGGAAGAGACTAGCTTCATCTCAGTTTGTAGCTCAAGTTTCAATTCTTGCATCACCTGCTGAACAAGTGGAAGAGGTCGGCTTGCCGCCTATTTACTTAATGTAATGCATTATCTCATCATATTGCTGATCGGCTGAGCCGTCAACATGCTCCCGCTGAATAAGTGGTTGAGTTGCATCTTAATTTCAGTCCTCCCGCTGAATAAGTGGTTGAGTGATTGTATTTCCTTTCTATTACTCTTTTAGCATATTTCAGTAATGCTAACGATCCCCTTTCGAGTATGCTCTCAACCTTGCCTGCATTGGGATCTGGGTTGATCAGAGGAAAGGGTTCCCTTCAGTTGGATTGAGTTTTCATTAACGTTAACGGGTGAATTTAGTTGTGAAAAAATTGAAAAAAATTGGCCGGTATATTTCAGACATTTCAGTGGTATCAAAGTTGTGCATCCTGCCAGCCTGAGGGGTTAACAGTGAGGTTAATGTCAAACTGCTTTGTTCAATGACGAGCACTCATCTTTATCAGTTTCAGTAGACTATTGGTCAGATCTTTGGGAAAGATGAAGTCTATGCAAGAGCTTTTAACAGAATTAAAGCAAAATTTCGAGAATTATGATAAGAAGCTAACGAAGCTTCTAAGTCATCCTAAAGTTTTCAAACCTCTTTTTGCAGAAGAAAGGAAAGCGGACACTAAGGTAAACAATTTTACCAGTTCAGTGGGTGACAAAAAGTTGGGCAAGAAGCTTTATATTGCAGGAGATAAACTTGGTCATTTGTCTTCATCAAAAGATGTTCTTCTCAGCTCGTTGGAGGAAGTGGTGAATTGTTTGCACACAATGGATTAGTCACCTTCCCAGTTGATTCAAATGGCTATGACTCCTGCAGTGACTTCCTTGGGTGAGCACATGTTGTTGAGACACAAAGATAAGGAGGTAAGACTAGTTGTGACTCATTGTCTAAGCGAAATTGTAAGGATTACAGCTCCTAAAGTTCCTTATAATGATGACAAAATGAGGGAGATCTTGCACTTGATCATTGAAATTTTTGATGGGTTAGATGATTTCAGAAGTCCTTTCGGTAAGAGGGCTAAGGTTTTAGAATTGATGCAAAGGTGAGATCATGTGTTATTATGATTGTTTATGATTGTGATGAACTTATTATTCAAATGTTTCATCATTTTCTAGACTCTATCAGTGAGGACCATGACAAATCTATTCCTGATTTCATAAGTCATTATGGTTTCAATTATTAATGAAAGTGATGATATTTTCCCGCCTATTTTATCTTTGTTGTTGGTTGTTTTGAAACAAGAATAGGTTACTTCTACAGCTGCTTAAAACTTGGTACACAGTGTTTCAAACAATGTCAAGGTAAGTTGAAGCTTCACTGATTCACCCACCATCTCAAATTCAACAACAAAGATCCAAATCTTAAAGATTAGGTTACAATGTTATGTGTCAATGTCAACTCCAAACAATGACAACTTAATCCTATGACATGTACCAAGATCTATGCTCCCCCAAGTTTCTAGGACAAGGGCGAGGACGAAGAGACGCATTTCCAAGTTGGGTTTTTTTAAAGGCCATTTTTTAGGGTACGATAACTAAAAAATAGGGAAAATTTTGAAATATGAGGAAATTTCAAATATTCATATGATAATATTGATCAAGCATTCTTCATAGGCATTATAAAACCTTTGTGAGCATGGGTAATCGAATAGGAAATGTGATATTCTTTATATATATGACCATGAGTTAATAAAAAGACATGCCTGACTAATGTGTATATTCACATGAGGAGTTTAATAGTGAAGTTTCATTGAAGCCTTCAAGACTGCATGTTTTGTTGTTAAACTCATTAACAAAGACGAACAATTAAGTAAAAATATGATTGGTTATGTTCTGGTTTGACCTTAGTTGGGATGCTCATACATGGGATTTTTCTATGAGTCGTTTGTGCAAGGCATGATTAATACATTTTTGCATTATGAAAGTGGCATTTCCTATCGACCATGACTTAACTCATATTCAATAGTATAATGACCATGGCATCTCAACTTTGTGAACGGTAGTCCTTGTATAGTAAACAGGTTGTCCAATGTATGAAGCAAGATTATCCTTGACTCTGACTTTGATTGTGACTTCAACTGTGAAGATGCATAGATTTGCAATAGGGGATATGTATTTTATAGATTGTGTGATCAATGATTAATCATTGGTCTATCACTTGGTCAAACTTATAGTTCAATGGGGGTTTGGGGACAATGCCCCTAGTGGAGTTGGGCAATGCCCTATTAGGTCTTAAAGTAGCACTCCTAATCTTAGATCTTTTCTCCATCTTTAAGGCTAGGATTTTATCATTGAGAAGGGAAAAAGAGGATCATCAACAAACTGAGGACGGTTATAGGTCAACTTTGGGAGTGGGTTATCTCTCTTATGCTTTGAGCTCATCTTAGACTTAGGAGGGCATTCCTAGGGGCATACCTTCAAATGTATTGAGATCAAACAAAATGAACCAAAATAACAATAGCTAAACCCTATTGCGCACTTGACACCAAATTTTGTCACTAGGTCAAGTAACACTAGTTGTATTAACCCCTACATAGCTGACTAAAAGGTGCAAACATAATCCTCGTGAAATAATTTATTTCAAGGCTTTGATAAGATCTTTCCCTTGTTAAACTACGGGATCATCAATGCACAACACTGATTTCTAATTTTAAAACGACATGTAAATGATTTTATGTTTTTAAAATAGTAGGGAAGGTCTGAGTTGCCAAGATCGGTGCCTTATTGGGTAACAAAGTCAAATGCATCCATTAGAACAACACGTAAGAAAATGCAAGATAAATATGATAATATGCAAGAATGTCTACTTAATGATCCTCAATCAAACTTACAAACACTCCCCTATAACACAAAAAAGACCAATACAACACTAACTTGCATTGATTTAAAATGTTATGTCATTTATCAAATCCTTGTTACATATACACCATCAAATATGGTGAAGAAAAATTTGAAATAATAAGAAATTTGTCATGTTTTTCTATTTAAAAACTTTCAAAGTGTTTACACTTTACAATTGATTTTGTAGACACATTATTACATACATCCATAGCTACAACTATCTCTTCGCAAGTTCTAAGTGAAACCCTAATGGCAGACCAACTAGCAACTATGGATACCCTAGAGAGTTATGCACACTTTTCTATGAAAACACGAAATGACCAACCCTTTTCATCATTAAGGAACAAGAATATTTAGACCTCTAACCCTAAGTCATGAGTCGTGAAGAAGGAAATGTGCAAATCTGGAGCTACAAAGATCCATCATGCCCTAGTCATCATGTTCATCAATGCCCACACAACAATGTAATTTTGAGGTCCATTGAACCAAAAGAACGCAAGGGAGTCATTTAACACAATAATGATTTGCAAGTTTGGAGTATTGGAGAAAGAAAACACCCACAAAATCCATTGAAATAGTGGTTGTGGAGATCGTTTGGAGGTTAAGGTTTGATGGCTTCAACCACCACAATAAATTTTGTTTAACACATAGAACCAACTTTGCAATGATGAACACAAATGTTGAGGTCAACAAGCATGCCAACCACCACAAGAACATCACCTTAAAACCTGACCATTAAAACCCTTGACCAATCACATCCAAATCCACATGTGATCTAGTTGAAAAAATTGTGAGATCCATTGAAAAACCATTTCCAACAACGTTGAAATCATCACCTTGTGCCATATGGCTTGCTGCAATTGCATAGTCATGGCACCATTCTACAATAAATATGGCACTCCAAGTGAAAAAAAACCATTCAGGTATGTGCATGATCAAAATAGGCCAAAATGGAAACCCTAACAACTTTTCTACAAATTGTGGTCGAAATTGCTTAAGTCATGTGCCAAAACCATGCTGAAAATCCCTTGGGTGATGACAAATATGGCATTCTCCATTGTCAATACCTTTTTAGTCATTTCAAGCCCTTTTTGATGACCATGTGACTATTCAAACCATTCTGGAGAGTCAAAGAGAAAACCAACGAAAAATGGCAAGCTTGTCAAACTTCAAAGTTCAATAGGAACTCATGCCAAAACCTACAGGTTGAAATGTCAAGCTTCGGAGATCAAGGGTGACAAATGCCTTATACTGTGAGGGGACAAAAGAGGAGGGAAGTCCAAAGATGATGAGAAATGGAGAATGTCAAGGATTGGGGATGGGAAAGGAGTCATACCACTAAAGCATGAGGGGAAGGGGAAGTTTGAAGGCTCAACTCCAATCAAAGAAGAGAACAAGGAAATTTTGATGTTTGGCATTTGATAGAGACAATAAGGAGTTGGAGTTGGACAAGAATACATGTAAAATCTGAACTCGAAAACACTTAGACAATTTTCACACAAGCAAGGGCAGGGCTCAAAAGGAAGAAGTTTTGGGGGATGGAGTCTGAAATCCCCATAGAGTAAAGGGAAGCCAACTTAGGAAAGATGGCATGACAAAGTAGGAAAGTTCGACATATCGAAAGGAACAAAGAGAAGTAGGGGGAAGCAAAAAAGCATGCCAAGCAAGGAAATCCAACAACTCCAACACTTAGCACAAATTTAAACCTTTCAACCTACAACCCAAACACTTAGAACATTCCTTGGAAATTCGACAACTACAACACAATATAAGCACATGAGGAAAATGTGAATGACACATGCAAATTTTAACCAAGGGAGACCCATGTAAGACTTCTCAAATCAGTTATAAATGGGGCCAAGCATAGTCAAAATACACAAAAGTGAATGGGATTCAAGAAAAAAATTGGAGGCAAAATTGAATCCCAACATACCCCTCACAAGGGTTTGGGGCCAGTGCCCCCACCACCAAACCTAAATGAAGACCTTCAAAACCATACAAACCTTCATTGCACACACCATTTTCAAAAAAAAAATTTAAATCGTAGATGGACATGTCATAAACTAAACAAGCATTGAAAGGTTGTAAGTTTTCTAAAAAAGTAACTAAAATGTGCCTACGTACGTTAGGAGACAACTAGCCATCCCCAAGATAGATGGGGGGCATCGGGACATCCCTTGGTCATCCCCTAATGTACCTTTGGGGGATGGGATTATATTTAGCAAGGGATGCATCCCCAGGGAGCATAGATCAACATCAATTATACTAAAATTTGGATCACATAGAACTCTATTCAAGGACCAAAAAGTTTGTAATGGCCGGAAAATGAATTATTTTTTCTTCCCTAGCAATCTTTATTTTCTCTTGTAAGGAACAAGAACCAATAAGTTAAATAGTCCATCCAAGTTATGGGTTTTTGGATCTTCGGTAATTCCTATAATGTTGTCTTGATCTTTTTGGCTCTCTATAATTTTCAAGCTTTGTATTTGGCATAGTTACAAGAATCAAACTTGGCAAGCTGGTTTTCAACTTGGACTTGAAATTGGCACTCAAACTCAGAATATTGAAAAACATAATAAGCTTATCAATTAGAAGCTATTTTGATCACATACACAAGTATACATCAATCGAATGAGTGCTAAAGCGGATTTGAGTTGATAGAAAAATATTCTCAAAGTGTTTTAGGTGTACAACACTCATGGATTATAATATACATTGCGTCGAAAACAAAAGTCACAACAGGAAATATTGAACTATGCTAGAGAGGGGCTTGTATTACTTGACCTAGCATCACCAACTATATGTAAGGTCTTGCACTTGGATCTTAGACAAGTTTGAAAATGTTGCTACAGCCATAGGAGGATTACTTAGGCAAGAGATTGCCTTGGCAAACCAAATGTATAAATGTAATTCAATTACTTAGGATTTAATCGGGAAAAATTCTAAGGAATAAAAAAGTTGTTTATCCATCCAACATGGCCGAAAATGATTTTCATTTTTTTCTTTTTAAAACTAGAGTGAGGGTTTGGGAGTGGCAGCCCCTAGTGAGGTTGAGAGGCTGCATCCATAGGTCACTCCCTATCACAATACAAGGTGGGGTCAAGGAGTTGATCCCCTACCACCAAGCCCAAATTAAACCATTTGAGACCACATAGACCTTCATGACACATGCCATTTTCACAATTGTATCACTTTTAACCAAGCTAAAAGAGTTCTTCATGCCCTTCAAAAAACACAAGTATCAAAGCCATAGAGCAATAATTAGGCCCTAACTATGTTTGTTGGATTTTGTTTCACTCGATTGTAATTTTAGCTTCAATTCTCTTCTTTTTTTCTTGTTTGTGCTTCAAAATGAAATAAATATCATTTTGAAGTGTTAAAGCTTTATCATTTTATATGTTTTTGGTTTAAAAGTTTTGATTGTTTTGTTTTTCTTTTTTAATTTTCCACTTGACCATCATAGCCGAATTTTGTAGACAAGACTCAACGAGTCTAAATAGACTTTGTAGTGTTGAAAATTGTCACCCTTGGCAAATTCACATTAGGTTTTTCTCCCCTCTATGTGCTTGGACCTAATTATGCATTTAATTACCTGTTTTATAAACTTCTTCGGAAAATCAAACAAGGGAAATGAAAATAAACATTTAATATTTGCCTCTTGACACTTTGGGCCTCGAAAAAAATAGGTCTGGTCTAGGGCACCCCACACCTTACACTACCTCTTTTTGGCTCCAATTTGAATATGTCTATGTCTGTATTTTATTATTTGAATTTCCAATTTCATTTGTCGGCCACCGGTATTTGATTTTTGGGAAATTAGAATAATTGCATATAAATACTAGTCTTTTTCATCATTTGAAATCCTAAGGGAGAGCTAGAAAATCTATTGAGCAAATTGAAGATACTAAAATCGGTCAAGAGCATTCAAGGGCAGAATTAGCAGCATTATTACAGCAATTTCATCAATCAAGTTCAAGCTTGCAAGACATCAAAATGAAGGAATAAATTATGTGCAAGAAGTCATTGTGATCAATCATGCCAAATTATGAAGATGTATTGAGTTACCCTCTACATGCTATCTACAGCAAGCTATTGTGTTTTGGGAACTAACCTTTTGCAGGTCTATCAAGCAATCAAGGCATCCATCAATCAACTTGTACTGTGACATCTCTTCTTCAAGGGTTTTCACATCAAGGTAACATTATCATTTGTCATTTATCAATTTCAATCAATAATTGTAGTTTTGGCCTCTATCTAGTCTAGGATCATCATCAATTGTTGTATGTGGAGGTAGAAATACCAAAACGGGTTTTGGCTTAGGCAAGCCCCTATATAGCACAACCTTTCCCCCTCTTTTCATGTGTGCAGGTCAAATTTGGAGGTTTCAGCAAGTGGCAGTCTCAAAAAACATAGTGCAAACCTTAATCCACATCTCAAAACTTTCAAATCCGAAAAAAGAGGAGCCCAGTTTGGGGCACACCACGCCCTAGACCAGCCATTTTAGCTTTAAATTTGCAATACAAGTTCCTCATTGTTGCCATTTCTCAGATCCAGGTCAGTTTTGTTATTTTTCGTTTTCGTTTATGCGATAAATTACATTTTCAGATCTAGGGTTATATGTCAAATAGGCTTGTCAAATCACACATCAAATTTATCATCCTCACAACTCAATACAACATAAACCCTAGGAGGTTGGCTATCCCTTGTGACAACAAGCTACTCATCAAACCCTAGTTCATTTATGTTTGAATGTTGAGTCAAAGTGAAAAAGAGATAATCCTAGTTAACCTAATTGGATCTAGGATCACTTTTCCTACTCAACAGACTCATTGGTACCCGGTTCATGAGTCTCTAGGCCTAGTTTTTCTCCTTGAGCTCTTTCATCCTGATGATGGATCACAGAGTGTGATCCGAAATGTTGATGCAAAAACTCTCACGCAATCTAAACCAGAAACCGTTGCAACAACATTTGATATGGATTGTGGAAACTTGATATCATTAACTAGTTTTGACAAGTTTACCTTGGGACTCACCGAGTTTGGGCAAGTCTTGTAACTATGATATTTGGTATGCTTTGTTGCTCTCTAACCACTTGCCATACGCAGTTATGAATTTTTGTAAAAACCCATTATTGACGGTTTGATTATCCCTTCAAGACAAATGTGTTGCATAGGATCACCAAGCATGGAAAGATTTGTAGATGTGGCACATGACATGCAAATTAATCTTTGTGACTACAAGGCCAACTCCTTATCTATTCTACCTAAGCCTATTTGAGTAGGAAAAAGGCAAAAGATGCTAGAAAGAAAATAACTTAAGAGGCTCACACTGAATAGATTTTCTCTTGCAACCTAAACAAAGCTTTGCAACTCATGGTGCAATAGTCAACAAAAATAACAACAATAAAGCATATATGCATCAAACAAATTCATGCACCCAATCAAGAGTCAAAATTTCAAGAATAGCAACCTCTTGGATTAATGCTTCTAATAGTATTAAGCAACCATTACACTATAATATCACTAACTCTAGACACATGCACAAAGGTTACCCTACTTAGTTACAAAAGCAATAAGAAAAAGTTTTATACATAAGGATTAATAGCTCATCTATACAAAACATGATCTAAATTGAAAAGAGATACGCAAGCTAATATTTATAGAAAAGTACCCATCCCATAATCAAAAATTATGCCCCAAACATTTGAATTTCAAATTCTAGAATCAGTAGGAGGAATGACTTGAATAAGAACCAAGTGGAATTGGGGCAAGGCAAGGCAGCAAACATAAATGCCCATGTTGATGGTTGAGACACCTTGGGACAATTACTAAACAATCGAAAATGAATTCCAACCTTCCTTACTACACATGCCATTATTGGGTAGTTGACGTCTTGTCTCAAGTACTACAAAGGAAAAGGCAACTAGAATTGAATGTGTAAGGCAAATGTTGGAATGGTCGACTAGAATCTTTGTTATGGGCTGCCCTCTCAATATTACCTCTCAAGAAGAGTGATCGACTAGGTATTTGCAGCTACCATTCAATTTGATTCTAAACTCAATACCAAAGACATCTCCATAAATCTATTAAAAATTGTTTGCAAAGAAATATCAAAACAATTTTCAATCTACTCATCAGGCATAGCATAACTGAAAAAATATTAATTTATACCTGACACAAATCTCTTGAATCTCCACACATTATACACACTTGTGAATCTTGTATTAATTCACAAAGAATCGGCTAGGTGGATTTTCATCCATGAAACTAATTGCCAGAAGGGTTTTCGTCCTTTAATTGCAAACTGAACCAAGTTCAATCCCTCCAAATTGGGGTTCTTTAGAATAAAATGTCAAGAATGCCTTTTTCCATTAACATTCACCTCCTTTTATACCCTTTTCATTTCTTTTTTGCACGTTTTCCTGTATTTTCATTGTTTTTTTCGAAAAAAGCGCTCTTTTCTTTTCTTTTTTGAAAAAAAATGCTTTTTATTTTTTTGTTGCCTTTTACGAAAAAACATTTTTCCCCTTTTTCTTTTTCCTGGGCGACTATTAATTTAACTTTATATCTTAAACCTTGGAAAGTCAATTTATAAAATAATTAATTAAATAAAGTCACTTGAGCTTAGGCAACTTAATTTAATTATTTTCACATGACTGTGAAAGTTACAGAAAATAATTAAAAATAGTTGGTATGAGTTTTCCACAGTCCGTGAAGTTACAATATTTAGCTTTTGGATTCAACTGTGTAAATTTTTTTGTTGAATCCAAAAAAAATAAAATTAATTAAATCCAAAAGCTAAATACCGTAAATAATTAAAAGCCCAAAATAGGAATTTTGACCTACTATTAATACTCTGAGTGCATAGGAAATCGATCTGTGTGCAAGTTGGCATTTTCTCAAGATGATAAACTTCTCCAAGAAGTGTCGTGTGCTCCCATAATGTTGGATCTACACATGGATGGTACCATTATACTCATCTATGATTTAAGAGCTCTCTATCACTATTAGGATACCTTCCCCATAATGTTGGCACTCTCCAAGAAAGTTGGGGGTTTCCAAAGATGTTGGAATGGACCAAAAAGGGACATTACAAGTTTCCATCCCCAGAGATTGTTTTTCCTCAAGCAATATTGAACCTGTATGTCAATGCCAAGATCCCAAATGAACCTACAGAATGCATTGCACCATTCTGATACAATTGAAAACTACAAATCTGTCATCCTTTTCTACACTAAAGCAATCCACAAATCATATAAATTCTTGGATCCCAAATTTTTGTATCATCATATAAACTGAATGCGAAAGGATGAGCATGTCTCATCCAGTCACCATCACATTACATTGATGGTGCCTCAGGAATTGGAGTGATGGTCTATACAAGTCCGCAAAATCTGCTCAGGGCGTCGCCCAACAATGGAGTGCAAATATCAAGTCATGAACCATAGTCACAACAATAAATTAGAGCACAAGTCATACCATTCCTTTTCCCATTAAATCCACACCCTTTTAAATAAAAAAGATGATTTCTAGGCACTTATCAATCACTTTTAACAGTTGTAGAGCCTTACTAGTCACACTAATGGCTTTCTGAATTGTTTGTGGGATAGGTGAGAGTTGGTGTGAAAAAGCGTAGGAGTTTCAGACTTCAAAGATCGAGGGTGACAAATGCTTCATACCACAAGGGGATGATAAAGGAAGGAAGTTTGAATGAGGGAGTTTGAAAAGGATGAACAATGGAGAATGTCAAGGATCGAGGATAAGAAAGGAATTATAACATCGAGGCATGAGAGGAAGGGGAAGTTCAAGGGTTTAACTTCAACGAAGCAGGAGAACAGGGTAACGTCAAGGTTCAAGTTACCTCATGACAAGTACTAAGATAAGGGGAAGCTGAAAGTTCAACTCCAAAATGTCTATAAGGGAACAGAGGAATTGCGAGATTTCAAGGGTAAAGGAAATGGGTACCGAGAAGAAAGGAAGTTTGAAATCCCGATCTGACATGCTTTTACAAAGGGGATCAACAAGCTTTGGAGTTTATAGGGGACAAAAGGGAGCTTCCTAGTTAAGCATGGTCCAAAACTCCACCCCAAATGACTTAAGAAAAATTTGTTTTACTATGGGGAAGTCATAGTTGAAAGAGAACACATGTAATTCTGAACTTCAAAATACTACGATTTTCAGCCCAAACAAGAGCGGGGTTCAAAAGGAAGAATTTTTTGGGGATGGAGGAGTCTAAAGGCCCAATAGAGTAAAGGGAAATAGACTTAGGCCGGATAGCATGACAAGGTAGGAAAGTCTAACATACCAAGAGGAACAAAGAAAAGAGGGGGAAATAGAAGAGCATGCCAAGTAGAGAAACTTTGACCCTTGGCACAAACATTTCAACCTACAACCCAAACATTTACACTCCCTGGAAACTTAGCACCTATAACACAATATAAGCACATGAGGAAAGTAGAGTACAAGATATATGCAAATTTGACCAAAGGAGACCTGTTGTGACCTATTTCACACATCGCCCCATTGCAAATGGGAACCCCCAGCAGTTTTCTTTTTAGGGTTTTGTCTTAGCGTTGCAATTTCATAAATCCATATCTTTGAGAGTTTGGAGTTAGGATTTTGAGAAATCATGCGAGTCAAATAGGGAATTCGGGCTCAAAACAGTGTCTGGACATCGTCAAAGTGCTCAGAAGACCCGGAAGACGAAAAACACCATTGCTTTGGGTCAATTCTGACACCTTCCTATTTTTGTGGGATTCTACTTTTTGCTTTTTCTGCTTTTTTTATTTTTGGCATTTTGGGACCATTTTGAGAAGTAGCTTTTTTGACCTGCTTTTTTGTTTTTTGCTTTTTGCTTTTTTCAGCTTTTTTGAAAGATGACCTATGATTGGGTCCCTCAAGACATGGCAATAGCATTCCTATCTTCGAAATAATAAATTTGTGTCTCAAAGTGTAAAAAGCAAGAGAAAATCTCCAGGCGAGGTTTTGTTCCAGATGAAAGTGAGGTGTCGAGCAAGAAATTCATCCAAGTGTTAGGCTCGACAATATCTAGGCCATCCACAAGTTCGCCATGGTTTGAAGAAAATGGTACAAAAGTCATCAAGTTTGCCCAACATGAAGATGTCTAAGGATGTGCCAAGTCCACCCAAGCATGGCTAGACAAAGATGAAATCTACCCACACTTGTCCTGCCAAGCTCAAAGTCCGCCCAAGCATGTCCAGCCAAGCTCAAACTCCTCCCACACATGGCAAAGGATGCTCCAAGTCTGCCCAAGGTAAGCATGGCAAGCAAAAGTGAAGAAGCAGGCACATTTGTGGAAAGATTAACATTGGCCTATGGACAAACTTCTTCTTTGCTTTCTAGAATTGCAGTCATGGTAGAAGCATGGGATAACCTTCAGGATGTTCAGGACAGAATTATCCCATGCCTTAGAGTGTTGAAAGGAATTCCAAAGCAGGAATTGATTGAAGGAAAAGTAATTACAGCAGGGGCTGCATATGATTTCAACACTTGGTAATGGGCGTTGGTTGCACGAAGTGAAGTCTTAGAAAAGGTGAAGGCCGATGGTATCAAAGCTGAGGAACAAATAAGAGAGATTTAGAATAAGATTTTCCTTGTAGCTGCGGATGTACTTGAGAAGGAGACCATCTGAGAAAAAGATATGCAGCTAGAAAGTCTAAAGCTCAAAACTCAAGAGATTTTCTTCGCCATCACTGGACCAGTCCTGAAGCAGAATTTGACTAAGGCATCAAATTTCTTGTCCATCCAAGATGCCTTCCAAAAACAAGAATTGGAATGGGAGATTGCTTTTTCCGAGTGTGCAAATGACTTGGACAGATTGGAATTCAAGGTGAATATGCTACCACATGTCATGATGGAGGATGTCAGCCCGATTGTGTCCAGATTCATTGAACATACTGCCACTCAAGAGGATAAGGATGTGCCTCCTAGAAGATAGCTCCTCGTGCCACTTGTCTTCCATGCACTCGCTATTGATGTTATTTTGGGAAACCCTAATTAGGGTTGTTGTGTCTTAATCTCAACCGTTGATCTTAGATTGATTTCGGCCTTTCATTTGTTTTTCAAAACTCTATATAAACTCCTATTCTCTCATTTCATAGTGTGAAGAGAGTTTTATGAAATTGTTGCTTAGAGCTACTTGGATAATAAAAGTTCATTTTGCAAGATTGCTTTGAATCCTTCTTATTACCATGCGGTTGCACGGTTGCATATCTCCTTCAACATAGAATAAATTTAGAATAGAATTTGATTTGCATGCTTGTTAGATGAATGAAAGATTTGATAGTATAGATTGGTGAAACTCTTGCTCATACTTTCTTTGAATGAATGATTTTTGTTCAATGTGTAAAGTTAGCCTGAGCCTATATTGTAGATGCTTTAACTTCTACTTTGAATAAAATATTGTTCTATTGATGGTATTATTCATGATATGAAAATCTTGAGCACAACCCTAGAAGATTGCACTTACTTTGTGTAGTTGTCATTTATGTGGCGAAGCAAAGTATTGTTATTGGTTTCACCTAGTCTTTACCGTCTCTTGAGTTCTTAGAAGTAGCATAAAATTTCTAAACCCTTATCCTTTTGTTCCTTTTTTGAAATTCCAAAACTGAAAATCCAAAAAAAAAGAGCATTTACTGTCAAATTCATCTAAGTCCTAACTTGTGAATGATTTTTAAGCGTAAGTCCCCCTTGTATTTCAGCATACATAACCAAGGAAGCTATCCCACATAAAGTTGCCCGTTTGCACATATAAACCTTGGAGTTGCCGTGTGGTCTTTCTTGCAATCTTGGCACACGTAGTGATTTTGTTCAAGAGAGGGTAGCGTGTCCTTGACATTTTATTCTAATATTCGGTGAATGACAAAACACACACCAACAAGACCCATGTAAAACCTCTAAGGTTGGTTATAAATGGGGCCCAAGCATAGTCAAAACACACAAAAGTGAAGGGAACTAAAGAAAAAATTTGGGGCTGAATTGAGTCCCAACAATTATTTGACCCATATTTGGCGGCTGCAAGGTAACTGCCTAACTGGTATGAATACCATTAAAAAAAATCTGATACTAGCATCAAAGATACTGATGCTAGAGGAAACTCTGAATAAACATATAGGATAAAAATAGTTAATCACAGTTACAGGAGTTAATAAAGAAAAATAGCAGACTTAGCAGTTGAAAAAGATCTGATGTGGAGATTCAAATGACAAAAGCAAACTTGAGCCTAGTCATGGATTGGAATGAAGTATTATGTGCACACAGAAGAAATCAAAGGAAATGTCGATTGAAAAGCAAACAGAAAATATGAAGTACCTTTTTCAGCCAGATGCATTATGGGAAATATTCACAGTATTGAGTGTTCAAATTTTCATGAGCTTTCTGGAACAGTCAAACAGCATTGTTGAGGTTTCTTCACCTGGTCTCTTCTGCTTTAATGAAATTTTTGACATGGAAAGTTGAAATCTTCTATTCATATCCACAAATATTGGGAAGAAATCAATGAGAATAGAGGAAATTCAATAGTCAATGTTTCATGCCCATGGAGTTTTCTACCATGGTGATTTCAGGACTCATAACAGTGATGGTGTTAGAACTTAGGAAACACAGAGTTGTGAGTATTCAGATGTAGTGGTCATAAAAGTTTAAATGGTTTGACCCAATCTTTGCATCCGCTGCCAGAAGACACACTACATCTCAGACAGTTGCTTGATCAAGTATACACAGTCCAGGATCAGACAGATGGTCCAAACAGAAAGTTAATCTAGGATGGATAGATGAACAAGGATTGCAAGAAATTTACATCTTCATGGAGAAGGCACACTAAATTCATTCAGATGATTCTAGTTTTAGTGGCATTTGATATTACATGTTTTCCTTAGTACTCTCCTCTGACAAGGACAAACACAGAAGGGTTCAGATTTGGAACAAAGTTTATCCAGTCACATCACAAAGTGCACAATTCACAATTTTGAGTATAGCTGATTCAAGTTCTTAAGAGGCTTTAGGTAGGACCACAAAGATTCATATATTCACTTAGACCACACAAGGTCTATCTATTGGTCATTAGCAGACAAAAATTCTGATAAGGACAGAGGTTCCAAAGTTCTTTTAGGTTTGCCATGAAGAATTCTATTATGCAATAGTTTCAAACTTGAAATAGCCTCAGGTATTTCCAATTTTCATTTAGATAGAGTATTACAGTTCAAAAGAACATATCAGTTTACTTGAAGACTCGAGCAAGGATCCAGAAAGTGACAGTTGTAATATGCACAACACCACTCTCAGCACTCATAGAAGTACAGCAGATTGCAGTGCAACATCATTATGATCAGAAGCAGTCATCCAAAAGTAGAATATCCAAACATGGAACCTCTTTCTATAGCTTGTTTTTGGTGGGTGGTTAAGGAGTAAATCAAGTGCTTTAGGCATACATGCATTTACAGTGTATGACACTAATATTGGTAAATCATTACACATAACATTATTGTGTATTAGATAGGTGACAGATCATTAAATATAACATACGATGGTTTCTGATTATTGACAGATCACATACTGGCCTATTATTATTAAAAATAGAGAGATGATTAATTTCCTTGACCATCCTTTCAGTCCCATAGACCACATTGCTCTTTGCAAAGACATGAATAACACTTAACTTTATTAGTAATATGTAGAAAAAGAAACAAAGTCATTCTTACAAGCAGAAACTAAAAAATAAAAGGTTTGAAGTTGGCACAGGTAAGAATTCAATATAAAAGTTCTGACTCTGGTAAGGCTCATTTATGACAAAAAAATTCAAAATGCACCTTGGCTGCATAATCTTCAGTTAGCAGAATATTCGATGAACTGAATTTTCCATGGAAGAACAATGGCGGGTTACATGAATAATGCAAGTAGGATAAGCCATATGCAGTGCCAAGTGCAATCCTCATTCTTTGCCTCCATGAAAGTTGTTCACCGCCTGCACGAAGTACCTCACAAGTATTATCACCATGAGAGGTTTTTTTAACATTGAAACAAGAAACAGAACCTTAATAATTGAAAAGCCAGATAGGAATAGTAATAGTATAATACATACCATGCAAATTTTCAGAAAGCATGCCATTTGGAGCGTACTGTAAAATGAGCATCCTGTTTCACATCAGTAATCCATGAAGAATATGGTAAGTCAACATCATAAACTAAAAATGTAGTTACAATTTTTTTCAACAGTATGATCTGTATGAGTTTTGTTCTTAATAGGTGAAGAGCTCATTTGCCTGTTGCTCATACATCCTTCCTATAAGCTCAATTGCATGCTCAAATTCCAGGATACATCATCCTTGTATTGAATTTTAATTAAATAAGTCTTGTACAAATACATCGCAATGAAAAATGGGCCCACAAAATACTCATAAATCACTCTTGCCCATGTAACACTTTAATTCCAGCCCTTCCATTCCTGAACCTACCCCAGAAGAATATATAACATAGTTACATATACTTCCTATAGCAAACCCTTATTCTGTTATGCCACCTACAGCTAATTTTTTCCTTGTTTGGATGGCAAAATGTCACATACCAAAGGAGATATATGATAACTAAGTAATATATACATATTCAATATAGAATAAGAATTTAATAATAAATGGGAGAGAATGAATATATAGGGTGATAGGTTATTTATGTGCAGGTTTAGAGGCACATTTGTTAGGATGTGTCCCATCAAGGTGACAGATCATGTCATGCAGTAGCAACTATTAATAACTAATTATGCTTGTTAGGTCTATAACATGCCCTTGGAAATGCCTGGACCTCAAAGCATTGTGAGAATGTGTTAACAAACATAACTTTGACAAATATCTAGACTAGTGACTATCAGCTATTGAGGCTAATGATTTGATTGTCAAAAAGTGTTTCTTATTGTTTGGGCCCATTGAATTTCATTGAGATGATTTGATCTTCATTTCAGCATTTGTATATAATTAGGCTCAATCCATCCAAGATCAATCTCTATAGGTATTGAGTATATTTGCAAATTAATAGTTGAATGGAATTTACCTGAATATTATGGATATGAAATCCAAGAATTTAATTTAGAGCCATGATTAGAAATCCACATTTATTTCTGCAAATTAGGATTAGAATCTTTAAAAGAAATTGGTCAGAGGAATAATCTTTTGCAATAGAAAGGGTATCAATAAGAGTCAACCCATAATTTCTTTGGATCTTGTTGATCAATAATCTTAATCTTTCACAAAACTAACAAATTTGATTGACTATTGGTATTAAATAACTTCATTGGTGGAAGTGCTTTGATGCAAAATCAACGCAAAATCTCAGCAGGCCTAAAATTTGACTTAGACAAAAGACTTGGGAAAAACTAAGCAAAATTTCTGAACATTAAAAAGCACATTAATTTGTAAAACAATATTAAAAACTTAATAAAACTGACTAGAGAACTCATAAGTAGTTTCCTTATTTGTAGATCAAAAAATGAATTCAATGCATATCACAGTGTCATGATTATAAATTACAAATCCATATTAATATTTTATAAATTTCCTCTCTGACTAAAGCTTCTAAGTGGTTGTGTGGGTGCCCTTTAAGTGGATGGTAATCATTCTTGTTGAGGAACATTATCATCCTTAAGCATATCACATCATCCAATGAAACCCTATTGATGCTTCACCTTTTACCTTTTCCCATGCCACTACATCTATTGCTTCTCTCTCAAAATTAGTGATCTCATCTGTAGAAAACATTCTCCCAAAAAAAATTTCTTTTTTTTTGCATTTCAAACTAGAGCGGGGGTCATAGGGATCTGAAAGCCAACCTTAGCAAGGTTGAGGGCCAGTGCCCCTAGTGCATCCCTTGTCTTGATAAAGGTCCTAGGATGCAGTTGAGGGAGGTTTCACCACTAAACCCAAATAAAGGCCTTTGAGATCACATGGACTTTCATGGTACATGCCACTTTTCATAGTTTTATCATTTTTGAGTTTTAAGTTTCAACCAGCCATCAATAAATCAACGCAATGTTGTCAAAGGAGCAATTGGATAAATGAGGAAATGAAATAAAATAAAAAAGAGGGTTTTTTATGCCTGCTGCCCATTTATTCCACCAACAGGCAAGTTTTCTGCACAAATTTCACAAATTAGTTACCAAAAAATTCACTTGCAACTTGCCATCAAGTTTTTCAGCAAGAATCTTGCAAGCCAATTCTGCTTCACAAGTTGCCAGGTTTTTAAACTATGTTTGACACTGATTTGGTGGGTTGTGTTATTTGCATTGAAATCTGTTACAACAAGGTAAGTTTGTTTATAAGCTATCAAAATATATTTTTCTCTTCTTTCAAACTCTTAACTTCCATAAGAAGATTTCTGGCATGGTTACAAAGGCATAAAATCTCTCCATTTTTTTGGACATGATTTTCAAAGCAATTCTTGATTTGTGCTTTTAATTTATTTTTTAACAGTGTTCCACGGGGACGCATCCCCCCCAAAAAACCTCGCGTTTCTTAGACGTCCCCGTCTCGGAGACTTGGGGACTTGGGGGGACATCCCCCCATAAGCTCACCACTAGCACCACCATCCCACCACTGGCATCATCGTCTCCAAGACGTTGCTAGGACTTCGAGGACGTTGGGGTGTCCTCAAGATGTCTAGTGGACTCCTAGTTGTCTCCAAGATGTATAATTTATTTACTTATACATCTTTAATAATTATTTTTTCAAGTATTATATCTATTTCAGCGCCCTACCGCCACCCTGCTGCCGTCCCCTCGCCATCCCCAAACTTAGGCCCTTGGTCCCCCCTGTCCCCGAAACCTGTCCCCACATCCGTACATCCCCTCGTCAGGAAACTCCGTGGAACTATGCTTTTTAATTGTAAAAATTTCCTGTTTAAGTTTCCTTCCTTTGACCAACACTCTGATTTTCTCAATTTTATTCCAATATTTAAAATTTAAAATTAGTTTTGATTTTAAAATCAATTTTATACAACTATTCTTGAGACTAAGCTTGTAAATATGGAAACATCTTATTGAAAAAGTAATTCTTTGTTTAAATGCTCACCATCATGGTTCCATGTCTTCATTCTCCATAAAAATTAGTGAAGGGTCAACAAAATCAGAAATCATGGGTATTTAAAATATTTATTATTATTTTTTAATTATCTATTTTAAATTTTTTTAAATTTCTATTTTAACCATTTCACTATGAAAGTAATTAAGATAACTAATCTATTAGTTAAGAAAATGTAATGTCCCCTTTTGGGATTGCCCTAATCTTGCCCTAGAATCACAAGTTTAATGCAATTAGGGTTATAACCTATCAATTAAATGCTTTAAGCTAGATAAATTTTGGTTCCTGCAATCATGTTAGATAATATTGGAAATATAGTTCATATGATCGAAAACATATATAATAAATGCCTTATCTATTTAAACCATGCAAAATACATAACTATTTCAAACTATATAAAATACACAATATCCATAATGCATAGTGGAAGTTTACTCATAATAGGACTTGGATGAGAAACATGATAAGTCTGCCCGAAGCTATCCATGCTAAGCCCAAGAGCGGATATACCATCCCTCTTGGCCCCAAGTGGCAGACACACAATCATCCAATATGGAGTGGCGTACTTAGCGGATAAACTTGTATCTGCTTTCCTTATCCATCCCTCTTATGATTGAAACTCCTTGAATCCATCCTAACAACCAATCCGTGTAGAGGTTGGGGAAAGCTACCATAGCAGGCCCGTAGATTCCCCTTTCTAAGCCCAAGGGCAGACACTCTCCTCCTTGGCTCCAAGTGGCCATCTTGGAGTGGCGTACTAGAAAGAAATCTAGTATCTGCTCACCCTACGGTATTTCCCCCACTCCTTATGGTTGCTTGCTGAAAAATTCCAAACATTAAATATATCCAAATTCATAGAAATTATACAACAATAAATATATCATTATACACAATAATCATGATAGAGCATATGACAATACCTGCTAATATATAACACTACTATATTCTAAGATGCAAATATATTAACAATTGTCGACTTTTGCTCTTGTTTCCTGAGTGCAGACAATTATGTTTGATCTGCTTCAATTGCCTTGCTGTTCGCTTTCCCTTATTATTATTTGTCTTCATATCTCTCATTGAACCATCTTCTTACTCGCACATATTTCTTCTTTATATCTGCTCCAATTCCCAAAGATATTCCACTCCTTATCCCAATCTGCTCATACACTCTTCATGAATAAATCTGCTGATGTGTATTTTTCATATCTTCTCCTTATTTTATACCATATTATGTCCTTATGTCTCTTATGAAGAGATACATCATTTTGAATAGAGATAACCTCTTGAAAGTCATCACCTTTAAGGAATAATCGCTGCCTCTCCATGCACTTAATCGGTGTCTTAAAATATGTTTTCTTTTAATTCCAAGCATTGCCTTTATGCTTGGAACATAATCGCTGCCTTTACCTTAAGGTCTAGCGCTGCTTGTTAATAAGTATTTGTAAGAATTTCTGCTCCTTATTAAATCTTAATTGCTGCCTTATTATTATTATCACTATCTTTTAATATGCAATTGCTGGCTGCTCATTTTTATAAATGTATTTCCTTTTAAATATATATATTAGTTTATATTTTATACTAATATATTTATATTTATATATTAGTATTATATTATAATGATTATAATTATAATAATATTTAAATTGTTAACATTTTTATTTATTTTTTTGCATTTCAGTACCCTCTTCCAACCCAGATTTCACATCAACACATTCCAATCCCATGTATGACATTTTGCAACCTAAAAGTATTCAGAAGAACAATCTGCAAGAAATAAATTTAAGAAGTACAAGATTTCAATCCATGATTTCTATAAAAGTCCAATACAAAGCCACTGCTCACACCACCAAATCTAGAAATCAACCTGAACAAGTTTACAATTAAAGGAAAGTCAAAGGCAGCTAAATGGCCAACAAACCTCAATGTTGAGCTTAAAAGATAGCTAAACTCAATGTTCAACAGCAAAATTTCATTAGATTGGAGGATGATGAGAGTAAGCAGCTCCACAAGAAGACATCTACTTCCCCCAAAGCACTACCCTGTTCCCAAGCTGCACACAGTTAAGGTCTACTCCATTTCAAAGTCAGAACTTATGAAATGTCTCTTTCCACCTGCCAGGTCAGACTACTTAAGTTTTCACCCTTGCTGATCAAAGGGTTTGTCGCACCTCTCTATCATTGTACTCCTTCTGCCTACCCCTCCCTGCTTCTTCCATTCACAGCCCCATGATTCTCCCCAGTATCTCTCATGGCTCTTCTGACAAACATCTCCACTCATCACCCTACAATGTTCCTTCTTTGTTATCTTACTCTCTTCCTGAGTTTCACAACACTACTATTCTTCTTTAACTCTGTTCTAATGCCACCTGACTTAAGAGACAAAGTAATGCTCCCAAACCCCTTACTAGGATTGTTGCACACAATGCTTTACAATCCACCACTTCTTTGAGTTCTTCTTAACCTTTGGATGCAAGCCTCACCCAGCTGAACCACCATGTAAGGAATCAAACCATTCTGGCTCATTCATTGGGGAGTATAATATGAACCTTACTACTCATGAATCCCAGCATACTATTCTTCATCTTCAGCACTCTCAGAACGAAGCTCTCCTGCAGCAAAACATTGATCTGCAGCAGCTGAGACTTCAGAGCATTGAATAGATGCTTATCTGTGATCACATCAAGCTAGTGGTTGACAGCAAAACTACTGGGAACTGGGGCTCCACTATTACATCAGACCTTCCAAGGGAAATAAGAATATTGAAAAAACCATATTCAGAATGGACTCTAGTTCAGTTCTGCAGGAAGGTATACTCAACAGTCTTAGGAGTCTTATTAAAAATATTATATAGTTGCTTTTAGCATATTCCAGAGCTTTCTGGTATTTATCCTGCTTCGCTGTAAGAGCACACTTTGTATCTGCTTACTGAAATATGATCAGGAATGTCTCCAGATGTCTGCTAACTGAGCTTTTCCTAGTCTTTACTGCATTTTTTGTAAACTTTTCGTTACATTAATACACTTCTACCTTTATCTTTGAGAAAGACGAACAAAGCTGTCTAGTAAACAAATCCTCTAGTTAAAAGAAGGGGCCCAGCATGTCTGGAGGCCAACTTTTATAATTCAATATCTTATAACTAGATTAAAATTTCTTAAGAATCACATCTATGACCTATATATATATAGTATCAAAGGAGTAAGAAAATATAATTTTGGTTATAGCCTTATTACAATGCAACCTGAAATATTTTTAGATTCCAAACAGATTCAAAAGCATAATAGAATCTTTTATTTAAATTACCTCATTCGAAGTTCTTACAAAGCTGCAAAAACTTTCAAAGAATTTACACATTGATTTAATCTACTAATATTAAAGGTGTCTTAAAATCTAACTACTGCCTTGAGAGTTTACCAAGTGCCAAAAGGAAATATTCAAAAATAATCAAAAATTGTGATTGACCAACTCAATCAACATAAATGATTGTTCCAATAATTGTATTACATTCAAAGACCCTCATGAATGGAATTTGCAATCCACAAGAGATCCATCTCCTCATTGTCTGCACCATCATCTAGTAATAAACTTGATTTCAGATTTGTATTAGAGATTTAGCACTAATTTAAAAAAAAAAAATACATCAAGAACTGGTAAAACAGCATCTCTGGTTTAGTGCTACATGTAAGATATGAAGGTCTTACTAACCTGGAATTTTTCTCTTCACAATATCCAATAATGTTTACCAAATTTGGATGATGCACTCGAGATAATAACTCTACCTGGATAAAATCAGTTACCATATGATTAGGTTCATTCCCAAGCATCTCAATTCCCAGAGTTATGCAACCAACCAATCAAGGGACATAATAGAAAATATGAAGAAACAATAAATGCCATCTCACAATTTCGCCCCAGATACATGTAGCTGGAATTTTTAAGCTCAAGGAATTCTAGATGACTGGATAATCTGATATTATTGTTTTTAGTATTTAAATTATTGACATAGAAATACCCAATCTTTGGCTCATACACGTATGAAGTGGCCAAACAACAATTAATTGGAACTTTGCTATAACAGGCATGTCTTAGTAAGATCCTCAAAAATTAGAAGAGCTCTTGTGTCCACCTTCAAACTTTATTCGGTATGATAAATATTAGTACTTAGAGGGCGATTTTTAAGATTAGAAAGGAAAGTCCATAATGCCTTAAGAAGCCGTGAAAAAGGAATTCCTAAAGAAAAATGGTTGCACATAATAGAAACATAAATAGTGAGTATAGTCCACCCTAGGTCTTGGAAGGTCCTTAAACTAAGCATAACAAGGACAAAACAAAATAATTTGGGGCCCATGTGGGGCATTGCAAGTGCCTGGCTAGAACTGCAAAAGCATAAAAGTGAAGTGTTTAAGTTAAACCCCCAGGCTTTAGTTACATGGGCTTGAAGGAGTTAATTCTAGCCATATTTAGTGGGATGTATTTGGTTTATATTGCTACATTGGAAAGAATGGCATTACCAAGACTTTGCACAAGACTACCTAGCAAATTGATGATTATGTAGGTTAAATTGCACGTGGTTGCAGGCCATCAAGGGGATGAATTGCAATCTCTAACTTAAGGAAGATCCCAGGCAAACCCATCCCAAATTTCACCTCCTTCCACTCCTGCCATGATGAACTCGTGACGAATTTTGATGCATTCTTAGGTTGCTATGACAAATCCACACAGGGTTTTTTTATTGTTGTGTTTGAAACCCCCAAGGATAGAGATTTTTTTTCTTAATAATCAGATCTAGAGCTAGGGGAAACACTCACTCCTTATAAAGCCTTGGTATCCAGGATTTAAACCACTGACAGAATATTCTAAGTGTTGCCAATATGTGTAAAGATAGCAACAGTATGTTCTTTTTTCCACTAATTGCAAAATCTGAAATTACACAGATCGTTGTTTGATTCTTCTGTCAGATGTGTAAGTTCAAGTATCTTAACTTATGTAGAAAATAAATAGATAGTAAATACTGGATCTAATATTTTATATAATGTTGATTTTATGAACATTTTGTGCATATGTTTGGGAGCAAATTTTAGATGGTCTGGTGAGCAAAATTATTGTTTCAAACTTTCAAACATGCTCATAAAAATATGCTTTTCTACTCTCTATTGTTGATGTTATGTGAGATCTGATTAGGTGATCCATGAAATCTATAAGATCTAATTTAGAATTTGTTTGTATTTGTTGCTTGTCTAGGTACACTCAACACAAACTCTCAAAGGAATAGTAAGTGCTCCAACAGAAACCATAAACTATGCAAATTTGTATAAAATGTGACATGAATTATGTAAACTCAAAAATTCAAATTCTTGCTATTAACTTTATTTTAATAATTTCAGCCTTTCATTTGATTTCCTTGTTGCATATTGACCTGTACTGTTCTTTCAGGTTCATTCTTTGCCATGGTGTATTTTTCATAAGAATGCAACACAGATAATACCTGATACTGAAATTTTCTTTCTGTGTAAGGCTGATTCTGAACCATGTCTTTGAATCTTTTGACTGCAATCTCTGTGCCATCTAATAAGATACCTTTGTAAATGTAACAGGTAGAGCCCTTCCCTACAAGATTACTGAATCCTTCACAGAATGCTTCTATTTCCGTGTAGGTGAAGGATTGTACTCTGCCTGTAAGCACAACCCCAAAAATATCAAATTCACATATCAAGGAAAACTATTTTTAAGAAAGACATTGTTAGCTTCCCGGTAGAACTTGGTAATGATATAACCTCAAAAGCTGCAGAAAGTAAATGGCAAGAGAAACTAAAATGGGCATACATAAAATATCAGAGAATACAACTACAAGTGATAGCCACCAAAACTGTTGATGCACAACATTCATTAATGTGGAATAAATAGATTTATAATGTTGTTAAGTGAATGAAAACTGCTCTTCAACCACACATATATAGACAACTACCAGTTAGCTAATGTAGAGTAAATGAGCAGTATATGTACATGAATGCCTCATTCAGTCTAATCAAGAAGCAGTTCGTGAATTTTAAATGTTCATTGACAACTCATTCACTCCAACTGAGATGCAGTTAAGCACATGCAAACTAAGATTCTCTAGTGTGTTGAACCAATTATACAAGGCAGAATTCACAATGTGAATGAAGAATTTGATAAACATATGTAACAAGAATATAGTGAATTGTGATGATCCTCAACTCAAATTACAAAAAATTATATACTCTAAAAGAAGAAGATAAACAAAAAAGATATAGTGATGGCCTTCAAGTCAAAACTATTTGAATATGTGTACAGTGTAAATGATATGAAAAGATGATATTACAATCTGCCACATGAGGTTTTTATATGCCCTCACCAATTAATTACAACACTGAGAGTATACCAACATGATAAAGGTTGACCGTTAGATAAGGTTGATATTTAATTTGTCCCAAGGCTAACCACAAGTCGGCACTCATGGGTAAATAAATCCCATAGGATTAATAAATAAAGTGTCTGATAGGGAGAAATATTAAGAGCTCAATCTCCAAGTGTATATTTTGTTGCACCCTTCCAAAATGTTCATATTGTGTACAATTGTAATTCAGAATCTTGTCATGTCTCATTTATGAGTCAAACTTGAATCCTTTTTCCCAAGGGTTGTCAATCTTGTCATCGTCATTTTTAGCTAACAATTTTATAGGGTTAACTAAAGGAGTTATCTGGCATATTAACCAGAGTGAGCTTGAAAACTTGGATCGTGAAGGAAAGGCAAAGGCACACATCCTTTGACAACTTGAAACCATCAAAAAGTGCATCACCTTTGTCTAGATGTGTCCGAAAAGCTTTGATAACCAAGAAGAGAGAACGTCATACTTGGAGGTCAAAAACACACAAAAATGGTGGTGTGTAAGTGTCGAGGATTTCCCCAAGGAGTGAGAATATCATGTTTCGGTGAGCTTTAAATGAAAAAGTTAGTTAAGTGGAAAAAGAGCAATGTCAGTTACAAATTAGAACGTGAAATCACCTAAGTGACCCGAAAATGCTTTTTCATTCGAATGACAAAACTCAACATCAAATTACAAGAAAAGGTAGATTAGACACTCAAGGATGCACCAAGAGAGAGAAAATCACTTAAGTGAAAAACATAACAAAAATTACATTCAATCCCCTAGGAGCATGCCAAGTCACTAAATGGCATGTTTGAAAAGGGAAAATGTGTATTTCACCCCCTAGGACTACTTCATGACTTAAGTGACCAAAGTGAAGTGCAAAATATAAGAAAAATGGCATTTAAGTGCTAAAGTACACCCCTAGAGGGTGGAATGACAAATTACAACATCAAAACATAAACAAAAATGTCTCCCAAGTGCTCAAGCACACACCAAGGGGGTTAAGTGACAAAAATTTAAGTGAAAATAGATGAAACATGTCATTCAAGTGCCTAGGAGTGTGCCTTAGTGTGCCTTATGAGTTGAATGTAAACTCAAGGAGGAAACATAAGGAAATTGCAATATACCTCCCAAGCATGCGCCCAAGTTGTACAATGCCATTTTTTATCATGAACAAGGTCATTTAAGCGATAAAGTGTGCCCTAGAGGTGTTGGATGCAAGTCAAAATAAAAATAGAAGACAAAGTTGCCCTTAGATGTCAAAAAGTGCATCTAGGAGAGAGAAGAAAGAAAAAGCAAGTTCTAAATTAGTAAAGCACATCCAATCTCTATTAAAGTGCTTGTCTTCTCTTATTTTCTCACTGTTGAAGCAAGAGGTTGAAGAGAATCATCATTGAAGCACCACTGTAATTTGGAGCACATTTGCCTTTCTTCAAGGTTTCTTTGCAAACACCAAAGGGTAATAGTAACACCTTATTTCCATCCCCCAATCTTTATAGCAGACATTCTCCTTATTTGTGCTGATTTCATAAGAGTTGTACAGCAGATTTGTTGTGGTTTTTCATGATAGCCCTTCATCATTTATAAGTACATAACAGCAGCCTTCATATACATCATAAAGTACTTAAAACATTTGAGAAGTACAAAAAAGCTAGAATTTCAAGGTTTTGAAGGTGTTGGTGTTGGTTTGTTAACAGTTGACAGTGGCAGCAGTCATAAAATAGCAGATTACAAGCCCCTAGATTCCCTTTTTGGATCCTTCCAAGGTGAATATTCATCTGAAAGAGGGTGTATAACTGTCACAAGAAATTCATTTATGCAAGAGAGGAGTGTTAGGTGTTTCAGCTGAGCCTCTAAAGATTTAATGGCAGTTTTGGGCAGTTTTTCATGATAGCAGTCTTAAAAATAGCAGATTCCAAGCTCCTTGCCTACGTTTCTATGGTTTATACTTTATTCTCATCATCAACAGAAATAGCAGATTTCAAGCTCCTTGCCTACATTTCTATGGTTTATACTTTATTCTCATCATCAACAGAAGGGAATAGGCATTACATTCTGATGACAGGAGGTTCTCCACCTTTGAAGCATTGTAAAACAGTGATTTTTAGCTTCCAAGGGTTTCAAGGCATCTTGGGTGTTGCTGTGGTTAAGAGCAGCAAAGGATGAATGTGAAAATCAGAAAAAAAAAAAGGTTTTAGTTTCCAAAACAACAATCTTTTCTTACACATTCAAATCAGCAAAATACAATATCATTTCCAAAATAGCTAAATGATCAAGTAGCTTGTGGACTCCAAATAGAAGTTTTCAAATGAGTGAGTTGATGAAGGGAGCGGGCAATGTGTGAAGTCCTTATAGAAATTAATAACTCCTAGCAAACTCTTCAAATTTGAAATTCTCAATGGAGTGGACCACTCATGAAGTGCCTTAACTTTATTTGGGTCCACATGTAAAAAATGCTCATCAATAAGGAAGACCAAGTACTTAACAGAAGTTTTTCCAAATAAAGACAACCTCATGTTGACTCGGAGCTAGTGTTGAAAAACAAGATCCATCACTATTCACACATAGCCTAAGTGGTCAATGTCATCTAGAATTCTAGATAGATGACCAAAAATTTAACAAGATGGGGCCTTAAAACACCGTTGAGGATGCATATGAATATAAAAGTGCATTAGTTAGGCCAAATAGCATTAGCAACCAATCATCAATTCCAAAGTTTGTCTTGAAGGTTGTTTTCCAAATAGTGTGAGGCTCAACATGGGCTTGATGTTATCCAAACGTCAATTTGAGTATAATGAAGTACTTAGCTCTCTAAAGTTAATCTAGAAGATCATTGATCCAAGGAGGTGGGCACCAATTCATTACAATTCTGTCAATAAGCTGATAACTTAAGACTAATGACCATTCATTATGCTCTTTCTTTGGCACTACAAAAGTATGAGATCGACAAAACATGTTGGGTTGAATCTTGCCTTCCTCTTATAATTGTTTTACTTAGCACTCTATCTCAAAAGCCTCAAAGGATGCGATGCAATATGGTGGCTGATTGAGGAACTAGGACCCTAGCATAAGCCCAAGCAATTGTTGTATACATCTCAAAGGAGGAAGCACAATTGGAATCCTCAAAATGATCAGAATACATATCAAAATGAGTTTTCATTGTTTATGGGGGCCTATGGGCATTCACTGTCTTAGCTTCCCAAATAATACAAAAAGTCAAAAAATCATGCAAATAGACTGTGGTTAAATGCATGACTACTCAAAAGTAAAGGACCAATAGAAGAAGTAGACTTCTACATTTTAACTTCCATTTTCAGCTGATAGGTATTGTCAGATCCATCAAAATTGAACGTAAGCATTAATTGAGGATTAGAAGTGTTAGAATTGGAGACCTAAATCTTTAAATCTTCAAGTTGTGATTCCTACTCAACTAACAGGGCCTTGGCCTTCTTTGATCTCAAGACATGACATTCTTCTATAGAATCTTTAGCGTATGATAAGCAAAATAGTTCTCTTATCATTGCTAGAACTCTTAATGGACCCACTTTGAGAAGAATCCCATTCTATGATGAGTTGGCAGCATTTAAGAAGGAGCTGGTATGTTAAGTACTCTTCTTCTAAGATGCAACTAAAAGACTGGTCTTCTTCTCTTGCATAAGCTTGAATTGACACTCATGTTATTGTTGTTGCCATTAGCCATGTAGTTCTCGTGAGAGTAGATGAATCTAATAAGGATTATGCCTCACAACTGAGGGGATTTCCAACTTTTTTAATGAAATGATAAGATAGAAATATTGAAAATTGATAGGATATATTTCAAACAGCAGAAGGGAATAGCGATCATAAAAAAAATAAAGAAGTTAGTCCACAAGTGACCAAAACAGGTCAATAAAAAATACAACTAGAGACACTAGCAAGAGGAAACCAAAAAGAGGCTCCAAATAAGCTACAAATTAAAAGATAACTAAAAGCAAAACAAAAACTATAAGGCATCCTAATGAACAAAAAGTAGGAATCAACCCAAAGGGGGTAAACCCTAGTCCTTTTAGAAGCAAAAGATTTCATTAGACCATCATGATGCCTATATATAGTCTACAAATAATCCAAATATCCAAGAGAAAGAACTCATCACCAAAGTAGATAGAGCTGAGGATGTTGGAATGTCAAAATGAGTGAACTAGGTCTAATCTATTTCACCTGATGAGGAGCCAACACACTTGCTGATAACTATGAAAGAATTGATACAAAATCTGATGATGTCCCAAATAGAATGCCTTAGACTAAGAGACAGTAGCTAGATGACACTTGGGGGCACAAGGGGCATCATCCCGAAACTCTATCTGAAGATCTCCTATCATTCATGGCCGATGACCCTCCACCATCTGAGACACTGCTATGGGTGGGAAAGAAACTAGTGACAACCTGAATATGAGACCCAACTAGGACTGAAACATGACAAAAGCATGGTGCCTTGAGTTAGAGATATGGGGCACCCTAGTCCAAATGCATGCAGAGGTAGAGCGTGTGGAAGTACATCATCTCACCAATTTGGCATCATTTGTATCAAAACTTGAGGTATCCCAAGGGTGCCTAATGCCTCCAATACCAGCAACAGGCTGAAAGAACAAGATGATCAACCTAGTAGCTGTAGGGGTCCCCTATAAGAGAGATGAAATCTACCTCATTGCAAAATTTCATCTTGAACCAGAAAATTGTGTACTTCGCCACAAATCAGGAGACTGTAGAAAATACATGTATAAAAGCAAAGTGTGGATTTTTCATAGATGAAGATGATATCTGCAGCAAGACCTTTCTACTGGTGGCATAGAAGTCTGAACAAGCAAATAGATTACATCAGATCATCCAATGTTGTACAACAAATTTGTAAATAGGTGGGATCTGGTTCTACTGTAGAAAGGAAGAATGATATACACACTAGGATCCACCTTCTGGTATAAGTAAATTAGGCCGAACAGAGAAATCTGATCCTGATGCACTTCTCAAGGTTGGGAGTTCAAGGAGAATTCTAGAAGGAAATAAATATTTAAAGACAGTGAGAGTTAAAAAACTACAGTGACCTGATCGCGGGATCTGATATCAATTACTATGACCCCACAAACTGCAGAAGACAAATGACAGCACAAACTAAAATAGACATACATAAGAAAACAGAGAATACAAGTAACAGCCACCAAAATTATTGATGCACACTCACTATATTGTGGAATAAACATATTTTCAATAGGTGCAGCCTGACCTTTAACTCAGTGAGCATAGACAACTCAATTAGTGTTAACTTATGTGCAGTAAGTGAACAGTAAATATGCATGGACACCTCATTTCAGCCTAACTGAAATGCATTTAGCAATATGCACATGTACAAGGAGACCTCATTCAATCTATCTGAGATGCAGTTGGTGAATTGTACATGCAAACTATGGATCATCGAGTGTCCTAGGGCAAGTGTACTTGGTGGATTTTACAATGTGGAGGTATTTGAAATAGGTAATCAATTATAAAATATTCTCATCAGGCAACCCAATTCTTAACTTTTAGATTGAGAGAAAAGATTTTGTCCAGTGTTGTAAATTGAAGTTTTATTATCTGCATAGGTTACCTAGTTTTTAGTGACAGTGCTCTCTCAACTACATCAGGATAAAAAGATACAATGCATGTTTTAAAAGATAATTGATGAAAATACACATTACAATTTAATCCATACTAAACACTTTATTGAAGAATCCAAAACAGTATTTCACTAAGAATTGTATTGGAAAATCCAACAAAATATGGATAACCAGAAAAACAATTTAACGTAAAAGAATCTTTATATAATTTCATTATAACACTTGAATTTCAAAAACTTCAATATTTCTTCCTGAGAGAGTCCTCGAGTATGTGACCTACAGTATCTTATTTCATACCAAATCATAAAAAAAGCGTTTCTATTTTCTATACAAGAAAAATCAGTGCATCAGCTATTGATTTTCAGGATAGAACCTACGTACTAGAGAACAAGAACAATACTGCAAACAATTAGATGGAGACCTAGCTACTATAATAATTTCACTAAAATACATATGATTAAGATAGAAATACATTTTCCAACCTTTTTTATTGGATAAAAGAGAAGTATATGTATTCAAAAGATGCTGAAAATTGATTACAAAAGGTAACTCCTTTGTACAATCAAAAAGAAAAGCAACATTGGCGATAAGTCTAGGAAGCATAATTAGTACCAGATACTAGTTACATCATTAAAACTTTATACCATCAACAAAACTACAAGTAAAGATCAGCAGTTTAGTTAAGAAAGTTGAAGCATTTCACAGTATGTAGCCTTATACCAAAACTGCCAAATTAGATGGTTTGTAATATTTTAGCGCTATTCTCCCCCTTTTGTACAAGGTTCCATTCTTTTAGTTTCTGGACGGGTGGCCTGGCATTTTCCACTCAGCTGTTGTGCCTTCTGGTGTATCACTTAGCCAATTGGCACTTTTGCTTTTCGATTGGTAAAGTAAAAAATTGGCATACCTTGCAATTTTAGCATTACAAATTGTACTTGTTTTAGTGTCCATTCCTCTAGCATGTTTTAGGCCTCAATTCGATCATCCTATAGCCTCTTTTCCTAGTCCAAATGTTATAGTTTTGTGTTTATTTGCATACTTTTGTTTTATGTGTTGCTTTCTAATGTTTTTTATGTCCACTTTGTAATTTGTGTTTTCAATAATTTTGAGCTCTATCCTTTAGGACAAAAACGCAATTGTGCAGGCATTCATCACATGATAGTACATTCATATGCTCACTTTCTAATGTCTCTATCAGATGCATTTTTGGTCAAATTTTTGCATAACATTTTTTGTGCAGCACCTGTCAAATTTGCAACTGCCCATTCTTGATTCCATTGCCCAAAGTAGCATGGGATTATTTGGGATTTCAAATGGTTTTGAATTTTAACCATCCAGAACAAGTTTTGCAGCAAATTTTCCAAATCCCTCTAATTTTAGCATTTTGGTCATTTGAGAATGTTAGTATCTCCATTGTTAAGCTTTCTAAGCCATTCTTCTACATTATCTTATGCTTTGGGACTCTTTACATTCTCAAATTAGTCCTTAAGCTGTTCTTTTGAGCATTGTGGAATCATTTGCAATGGCTATATTTCTTTGTCATTTCTCAATACTTGCATGTCTCTTGTATCTCTAAACATTTGGTGTTTCAGAGTTTTTGTTGTACTTTCCTTCTCTTTCTTAAAAAGGCGACAAAACTCATTTCCTTTCCTTGCTATTTCATATTGCCAACTTTTTGTATATGTTGGCTTATTATTATTCACAGATTTGATTTCCATTCTCTTTTGAGTTATTCCAAAATATTGTTCTCTCCCTTCTTGACACATTGAGATTATTCACCTCCTTATTTTCCTTTCTGCACACAATAGAATAATGATAAATCTATAGACATAGTTTATTGTTATTCACATCTTTAGCTTAGTCCTAGATACACTTAAGCTAAGCACACACTCTCACATAGCTCTTAGTCATAGACACACTTAGGCTAAGCGCACATACTCCAACTTTATCTTTACTGCCAGGGGGGTCGAAAGACCAAAATAGGGGCTGACCATTTTGGCAAGCTCCCATACAATCACCCTTTTTCTCCCTATCCCAAACACAAATTATTGTGTAAAGCTTCTTCTCTCAGGATTCAAATACTCAACCTTCGGTTTTATCTTTCTAACACTTCGAAGTGTTTTCAGTTTTATCTTCTTTTTTTATCATAATATTTTGAATATACTAGCATAGTCTTTTCAGTTTTGATCTACTGATTTTGCAGGGTTTCCAGTCTCTATCTTGTAGGTTTCACAGAATTTATCTCCGCTTTCCATTGGACGACAGTGCACCCACAATTTAGTCTGAATTTCGTGATCTCATCTGATTTCAATGTTCTTCATATGTAACAATTATATTAATCTCTTCATATATTCTCCGATCATTTTTGAAACACTTAATATTTTTTGTATTATTACTACATGGCCTTGGTGTAATCTAAACATTCTAATACATTTTCCCTTTCTGCATTTGTATAATACCTAGCCCTTTCTTATGGTATAATAAATTTAATTCATTTCAGTTTAGTTAATACACATTCCACTAGAAATTTAAACTCCTTTTCAATAAAGGAAGAGTGGTTTAAATTTTATATTGCACATTTGTTCAGATTTTTTCAATTGCCTTCATCTGGCTTTGGAGCTTCTTGTAGTTATGTGTGAGATATATGATGCAATCAGTGAACTTTTCTTGGCTAAGTTGCAGCTAATGAATGCAGTTAGTGTGTTGTTAGATACATTTTACAAGTATTCATTTGCAGTTGTCCTGAAAAAAGTTTTCCATACCCTTAGATTTCACTTTTTATCTTAACTCTAGGATACTTTCGTTGATATTGGTCAATGCAGTGTGCAAGTTTGTCCTTTTACTATTTTGTTTCCTCGTGATTTTGGGTGGCTTCTTGGCTAGCAGTAGCTGGTGCCAAACTAGTGGCCTTTGTAAATGTATTGCATTTTTGGAGAGGCAAAAAAGCAGGGCCCATAGCCCCGTAGCTTTGGTATGCTTGGGGAATTCCATGAATCACAATAGCTGTGTTTCAGCTTCAAAGTTGTGAATATAGTGGGGTTGGAACTTTGATTGAGCAGCATTAAAGAATAATTTGCAGAAAGCAGTTAAGCAGCTTCAGGAAAACGCCTTCAGCTCTAAGCATGTGTGGTGGAGAGGAATATACCTGAGCATAAACTAGCAGTAGAAGAGAAAGATGTATCTAAGTGCTGAATGGAAGCTCTGACCTGTGAATTTGTGGGCTGTTGTGACAGAAAATAATGCCTTGAAGGAAACTGAGTGTCAGCCAGATGTGGCTCAACCTCATCAATTGTGATGAATTGAGCCTCTTTAGGAGTAGAGGGATTTTGACGTGAGGGGTGAAGTTGTTGCATTTAGACCTTTCTAATCTTTTATGTTAAGGAAGCAATGGCATGTGTGTTCAAACACTTGATTTATAATTTTTCAGGTCTCCTTTCATAGACTTACCATCAGCCATGTGTTCCTCTGGCTATGCATTGTTGTCACTGTTCAATTCCCAAGCTTGAGTAGATCAACATGAAATATCTCTTTAAGGGTATGGCAGATAGAACAAAGATTACAAGCAGATCTTCAACCTAACCATGACATGCAAGCATTAAAATCATCAAATTTTACAACACTCTCTAAGATGGCAATAGAGATAAATATGGCATGGATCTGACAGGTATGAGAAGAAAGAAGTGCTCCCAGGTTGCTGATTGGACTTTCCTGGATGGGCTGTGTATGAGGACTTCATCAGAATTTCATTCAACTTGATGCCAGCTTGTCTTTGCAGGTTGATTTTCCTTTTTTTACTCTCTATAATGGTGTTAAGTATATTTATCTGCGCTCTTTGTTTAAGGGTGATAGTGTTAGCTTTGGTGTGATGGATGTAACACAGGTTTAGTTCTAAAATCTATCCTCCTCCTTGAATGCCTTCTATTGCAGTACAATTGCTGGGATCGCCATTATTTTCTAAGATCTGGTGTTTGAAATATAGGCACTATGTCATTAAGAAGGTGCATGTGGATATAAAAAAACAAATTGTGATCCATGGGATTTTAAAGATGTGGAGAAATATGAATCTAGAAGAGTTGAGAAAAGTCAACCCCGGGTGAATCATGAGTGTGTTTTTAGTGTTAAGCAGCCACCTAGGAGGATCTAATAAGCAGCTAAGAAGTGGAAACCTATGTAAGTAGTATGGCATTAGAAAAGTTTGGGAGTGTTGGTAAGAGACTTGAATGTTTGGGCTGTGACAGTGTAATGTCCCTTATAAATTTTCTTTAATTTGCTTTGAATATTAATAAGTTACTAGTTTGCTTGTAGGTGGCCTCGGGCCCTGATCTGATCCCTTGTGGGTTTGAACAGGGTCCCGCCTTGTCATGCCCCAAAATGTTAACACTGAAATATAAAGTATGAATAACCCAATAAAATAAATATCAAAAATATAAATATAAATAATTGCAATTTAAATATTATTATAATTATAATTATCATAGATAGTATTATAATTATAATACAATTATTATAAATAATAGAACAAATTGATATTGTTAATTGTTACTATTATAATAATAAAAACATGCACAAGAAACTAAATCTGAAAACAATTATGCTTTAGAATTAAATAAATAAATATATCGATTCCTAAAGGCATTCATAATGCACCGATTTTACTATCCCAGTGATCACTAATATAACTAAAAGCTACGTCCCTCCAATTGGTGTGATAGATACCAAATGACGTATCCTTTGGCCAGCGATGGGTTATGACTATTGGTAAATCAGGGTATAAAAAGGAGATGATTCCAAAGCAAATCAGCAGCGATTTAGGAATTGAAAAGAAGAAGAAAAACAGATCGGCCAGCAAGTGATAGAGTTTCTGTTGCATAAGCTATCTTGCAATTACAGATTTGTAAGTTAATATATTTTTGTGGTAGGAACTATATGGGAATTTAATGTATTGTTTAAATATGATCAAGGGTTCATGCATATTGTTATTTACTTACGATATTACATTCATGATTCATTATGTATTGCTGATATGATTGTTTGCAAATATGAAGTTGATTATTTATTATGTGCATATCTCTACCATGATGGGAAGAAGGAGAGTTACAAAAGGGGTACGGTGACGGGGCCCTCTTCTAGGTACGCCACCCGGGAGGGGACAAGATGAGCCCACATGGGCCAAAGGGGTACTGCCTTTTAGTCCAAAGGGTAAGTAGCCTTTGGGCCTAGGAGAGTTGGGCTACCAGGACACCCTTTTGAAACCTCACTCCTCTATCATGGTATAGCAATATAAGGAGATCAATCATGAGGAAATGGGTAAAGATGGCAAGATGAGGGGATAACAGATAAATTAGAATCCTCACTAGGTAGGCCACCTCATATGAATGGCATGGGCCACATGAGGCCAAAGGGGTACTGCCTTTTAGTTCAAAGGGTACTGCTTTTGGACCTAGAGAGGCTAAGACACCCCATTGAGTCACTCTCTTCCATGTTCACCCGTGATGAGTATCCCTAGGATAAGGTTAACAAAATCATTATGGATTTACTAATGTTTAACCATGATACTCTACCTGTTAAGTTATTGTAATTTTTCACTAACTTGTTTGTAGGGATTAAATCAAGCCAAGGTATCTTCTAACTTTTTATTGCTTAGGAAATTGATAATTTGGGATACGACTAGTATAATTCCTATTAGAGACATTACAAGTGGTATTAGAGCATGATTCTGCCAACCTGAGGGGAAAAATAGTGGATGATTAGCCAAAGAACCTTGAGAGCCCTTGAGAGAGAGAAAAAGAGAATAGCTCAAAACAACAACCACAACCAAGACCAAGCAAGAAAGGAAAAAATGGACAACGAATTTAGAACCTTCATGGAACAAACAACCCAAGCCCTACAAAACATGAGTGCCACCATAGACTCTCTTAGATCTCACCAAGGAAATAGGAGGGAAGCCACCCAAACCAATCGGAAAATAACACCACAGCAAGGTCCACCCCAAGAACAACTCGGCCCCCCTTCTTATCTAAAGAAGGGTCATCAGGGGAAGAAGAGGAAGGTAACACCTCTAATTCCGAATTGAACAAACTTGCTGCAGCATATGCAAAGCTTGACCCTGAGGTCAAGAAGAGCATTCCCTTTAAGGTATATTGTAAGGAAGGGAAAAAAGAAGACCCATAGGAAAAGAAAGAACCAAACCAAGAACCAAACCAACCAGGATCTACAATGTATTGTAGGAAAGCTGGCCATACCAAATTTTGACGGGTCAGGAAAAACTACAGCCCGTTCATGGGTCCAAAAACTTGGAACCTACCTATCCCTCAACCCAATGTTAGAGGAAGATGCCATTAAATTTGCCATCTTGCACTTAGAAGGGGTTGCCCATGATTGGTGGCACCATGGTTTAGTCACCCAGAATCACCAAGACATAAAAACTTATGATGCCTTCACAAAATTACTCATTGAGAAATGAAGTGATCAGTAAAGTTTGGTGCACAAACTAGGTGGCAAAGCCAACATGAAACTGCGCCAATTACACAGAGAAAAACAAACCTAGAGATGGTTCACATGTTGATGGCAAACTGTCATTGCTAATTCTGCCTAATTAAGTAGTAAGTCTTTAAGTGAAACACACCAGCTGGGAGAGGGAATTCAGGTGATAGGAAGTGCACTTTTGGGTGGCAATAGCCACATAAAACCCTGCCAAATAAGTTATGAACTTGGCAAATAGCTAAGTGAATCCCACCAACCTTTTGAAAGGGAAAAACAATCAAATATGGCACACAAATTCAGTGGTTTTGCCACCTAAAATCAGTGTCCAAACACAAGACATGAGATAGCAAGTGCATTAGTGATCAGCGCCTTGAAAAAAGGGATGTTTCAGAGTTAGTTTTAAAGCAAAAAGCAGAGACTTGAAAGCATGCAAACGCCTATGACAGTTGTTTTTCATTTGAGCTCGAGGTATTTTATCTACTGTCCACAGCATAAACAAGACTGATTTGCAGGTTTGTGCAAGGTTTCCAATGCCAATATGAAGATTTTCAGATTCGGCAGCAGTCAAAGTGTAGTTTTCATCACCTGGGTTTGCTGTATCAGTAAGTTCCCAGTCTCCAATGCTGATATAAACAGTCTTTGTAGTCTTAAAGCTGAATTTGCTTCTTCTCTTCTGAGTGGCTGTTCCTTTTTCCAAATAGGCTGTTGATAAAAATTTGCATACCAGAACACTGGGTTGGTGAAGAGGAGATCATCTTTCAGACCTGTGGTTATCACCATGGCATCAAAAATGGAAGATTCAATCAAAAGCATTGGCCGAGGGTGAAGTTTTCAGTTTCAGAGCATCAAGGTTGGCAAGGAGTTTTCATCAAGTTTATGTTCAAGATTATTCAATGACTTTCACAAGCTCCATAAAAAGCTCACCATAATTTAGAAGATCTAACAAAGTTTGCAAGTCAAAGTTACTTTAGATTTTCCAAAATAACTTAAGTGGCAAAAGTTGCATTTTTCTAGAGGTGATGGATTTGAGCCTATTTTTAGGATTGTATTTTACGATTTGTTTTAAAATTAGTTTTCTTTAAAAATATTTTATTTCCTCTTTTTCACAAATAGGGATAGGGTTACTTTAAAATGGAGCTTTGCGGAGTATGTTTTAATATTATTTTATCCCTAAAAGTTGCCCCTTGTGAACTTATAAATAAATGCTTGGGGCACATATTTTGTGATGTCCCCTTCCTAGTCAGCACAGCTGGATTTGAGGTTAGCCTATCATTCTAATCCTCGTAGGCTGACAGATGTGTGTAGAGGATCATTTGAGGCAGTTATCTGGTGTTTGGGAACATTATCCCTTCAGTTGATTCAGGTTGGGCCTTCATAGACTCTTTCAGAAAGGTTTTTCAGATACTTACTATTTATAGTAAGTCAACAAGCGGAAGCTGCTATTTTGGGCAGGGCATATGGTTTAGCTGGTCAGCTCAGTATCGACCCAGTTTGATGTTTGGTTGGGCAAACGAGGGTTATCAGAAGCGTTTAATAATAAATGATGGAATAATTAATTTGACTTTATAATATAAAGTCATTTTAATGAAATATTAAAGTTAATATTTAAATGGCAAATTATAAAGTATTTTAATACTTTATAAGGAAAGAGGGGAAAATTAATATTTAATGAATTTAATACTCATTAAATCAAAAAGGACGCCATTTAATAAATATTAGCCAAAGTATTGAAAAAGGGCGAATATTTATTATTAAATGCAATTTAATGGATTTAATGAGAAAAGTCGAATTATTGAAGGAAGCTATATATTCTTTCAAAGAGCAAATCGAACTTATGTGATTAATTATTCGAATTTGTTAACTTTTCTCTCTGAGAGCATTGGGGTTTGAGAAACCAGGGTTTCTGTAGATCAACGGGTTTTGAGGAACGTTCCCTCCTTGAGATCTGACATACTAAGACTGTGAAATATCAGTTGAAGACTATCAAACAGGGTAACTTCATCCAGAGGTTGCAGTTGTGCTATTTGGATCGATTCAGGAAAGATATACAGAGATTATTTATCAGTTATTGGTGGCGACTTGTCTGGGATCATTTCACAAAGTTCAGGCACATTCTTCTAGAGTCCGTACCATATTTATTGCTGCTGGCTGGGCCATACTTTTCTGTATCAGCAAGGGCCGTACTTCATCTCCAGAGGAAATCGCTTTGCCTTTTTATCTTCTGTCTTTTGCAAAGTTGGCACCTAGGGTTTCTGGAGCTATTTCATTGTTTCTGAGCCTGGAGATTCGTGTTCTGAAGCTAGCCGTACCTATTCTTCTTCATTTCAAGGCGGCTGCAATAACCAGGTTTTCATTAATAAAGTTGTTGCCTTTTCGTCTGCATATTGATTTTTCACAGTTGTAACTATCCAGCATGATGAATAAACTATTTGGCAATGAGCTTTGATCTTTATTCTGTATTATTTAAGCATCTAGTATTTTATATAAATTTTCCAGTCAATTCCTTGCAAAATCGCAACTTATCATTTATTGCAAAACCCATCAAAAAACCAAAAAAATACAGAAAACAGTCAAAACACAGTATTCTCAGACAGGGTTCGGGTTGAGAGACACCTGGTCTCTTACATATTTGTAAAGATAATTGATGTTAAACTTGTGTTGCGAAAATTGTCAGTCAAGTTATTGTATTTCGTGAAAGTTAATGAATGTTGGTGAAAGCCATAGTGCCATTGTTCAACAAATCGATTGTGTAACTATGATTGCATCTTTGCGATTTCCTAAAGAAAATCAAAACTAAATTGTTTTGAGTTATACTTTGTATTGGCAACATGTTGTAGCTTTGAATGCACTTCAACTATTTCCCTCATAAAATCAACTGGTGTTCTCTTGTGTTGATGTAGATTTATTGGCATCAGGTTCAACCAATAGTAGACGTTCATTTGTGTTTTTCATTCAAATTTGTGCTACAACCGAATACTAGTATTTACTATAGCTATTAGGAAGTTGAGTTTTTGAGTTGTTTGTTTATATTTGATAACTTAACCTACTTTAAATTTGAAAATTTGGCTGCAAAGTGCTTGAATCTAGAGTAAAAACATAGCCAATTAGATATTTACATTTATGCAAAACCCACCATAAAATCTTGTACAATGTGCATACTTGTAAATTCTATTAGTTTTAGGTTTAGTTGGATCTCAAGGAGCTTCCACTTATAATTTGAAGAATGGTTCTACTACATGTGTTATTCTACTTTGTGTTGTCATGCAAACAACAAATTAAAACACTGATGCAGTTGATACAAGCAATGCCTACTATTAGGCAATGAGCTTAGGGGCAACAATTGAGCCTCCTCCTTCATCATTAATTTTTTTAATATCATTTTAAAAACTTGTTATATTTAAAAAACACACGCCTCTTTTTCTAAAATATTTTTTGTAAAACAAAAACAAACCTTAAATTCTTTTTAAATATAAAAAAAATCACCTTTCCCTTTAAAAACTTTTAGATCCAAAATAAACCTACAAATTGGTGTTTTGGAGTTACCATACCTCCTTTTTTGTCGAAACAAAAAGTATTCCTAAGTTTTTGGACCCTTCTCGACACAATGGTGTAGACAGATTTCTTCAAGGAAGCTCCAAACAAACTTGAACCTATAAACACATCCAAAGAAACTTTTGGACTCAAATTGAAAAGGTGGGCATAAAATAGGATTGATCTAATACCATGTTAGAAATGGCAAGATAATTGTGTCAATAACCTAGGAAGATCCATGCCTAACTACCTTTCACAATAACATTCAAATTCAATAAAGGAAAACATAATTGCAATAATAGACATTCAACTATTCTATTATGCTAAAAAACTCTAAGGAGTTTGAAATTAGCATAGCCATGCTCTTGAAGACTCATCGCTTAATCGCATATATATTACCTCTAATTATACTAGTTGAGGCAAGTCAAGTAGGTTATTGTGAACACACCTAAGCCTCCATAGGAATAGTTAGCTAACATGTGCCAAATGTACCAATCAATCTCCAACTAAATATCGGTGGGCACAACTACTAGGTTGACTAAGTGTACGCTTGCAAATTGGCATGTGCACACTTGCAAGTGGACTTGTGCACACTTGCAAGTTGACATGTGCACACTCAAAATATGGTTGATTTTGTTCACCTAAGTTAAGATTACACTAATAAGCTTTCCTAAATTAAGTTTTACATTATTTTTACACTAACACAAGTAGCCAAAAAGAATCAAAGGGAATAAAATGTACAATAGGTACAATAGCAAAGGACTAGGGAAAAAGTGGGGCCTAGATACAAAGAAAAAACAAAAAAAGTAAGAAAGTTGAAACAAAATATACACAAGAATTAACCTAAAAATAATTGCCCCCAAACTAGTGCAATTATAAATAGGTAAGGAGGAGAGAAGACCTTAGAGGCCAAAGAAATGAAGACCACGCAAGAAAGGAACCAAAATCTTCAAGTTTAAAGAGTTTGGAACACCTTGGAGGAGCCAATATAATTATCATCAATCATTGTAGGAGTACCAATGTAGAGCCTAACAATACTCATAGAGGAAAGTCCAAGGCTACGTGGGTTGGGCTAGTCAATTTTGCATAGAACTTCTCCTAATATTCAAAGTTAAAGAACCATTAATAGTAGAAAAAAGATAGTAATGTGAGCTTGCCCCTAAAGTTTGTGTCATGAAAGAAGGGTGTGAGGAGGGTCCCTAATGTTAAGAAGAGATAGAGCCATGACCATTAGATTGAAAATTAGGGTGTTGAGAAGCCTTAGCTGTAGTAAATCACAAAGACGAGGAATGCCTCACTAATTGGTCCCCATCCATAAGCAAATCAATAATGTCCAAAGGGTGCTTTACACCTCCACCATCTATGACAAGTTGAAAGAAAGAAGCAATCAATTTAGAAGATCGAGGACAACCATACGGAGATCTACACTTGAACCTAATGACCTTGAGAAGAAAAAGGGCGAAGGACCTTTGATCAAGGTAGCAAAAGAAAGTGAATAGGGAACCACCAAATTCTCTATATAAACAATAGTACCTCCTAAAGATTTCACTATAGACGAGACACTAAAAAATAAAATGCTCCTCAAACTCCACCTCCTAAAGAGGACAAAGGCAACACAATCTTTCACTCTATAAAATATGGCGATTGTCTCAACACGAAGCTAAGGGGAGCACACTCACAATTGACCAAGGGAAATCTTCAAATCATGAGACTAATGATGTTGAAGATAGGGGGCCAAATAATGGTACCATCAAGGACCTATCAGAAATGCTCAACATAGAAAGCTGGTTTGGAGCTGAGAGAATTCAAAGGGGAAGTCCAAATAACTTGGATGTATTAGTTGATACATCAAGCACCTCTCTAATTGGTCGATCAAGCACCCTTTTCTCAAAAAGAAGGTGATAAGGAGCACATAAGAAGTACCTAAAGGAAGAGAGTTGCTCCAAAGAAATCTCAATAGACTAGAAGAGTAAACAAACCTGAAAGAACCAAAACACCGATGTCAAGGGAGGCTTAAAGAGGCATTCCCCTCCAAGGAACAAAGTGCCAAAAAAGGATATCTACCACAGGACAAAGCAAAACCACCTATGGATCTTGTCTTATGTATAAACCAAGTCCAAGGATGTTATCAAGACAAAGAGGTTTAGCAACAAATTTAAGTTGGACAATACAATGAAGAACCATTCATTTGTACTAAATCATACAAAGCATAATCATCCCCAAACCTTAAAACCATAAAATGTTGTTGGCTTAACCATTGCCTCAAAACTTTTCCATTACTATGATTTGAACAAATTTTCAACAACTTTCTTCACTACAAAAGAACTAAATTCATTTCTTATGCTTTTTAGTAGTACTTGCATGTTATTTGTGTTTATTTTTTGAAATTATGTTTCCAAAACTTGGAGAAACACTGAAATTTCATTTATCACATCATTCATTATTTTTTGTATTTTTTCCCTTGAAATGGGCTGAAATTTTGATTATTCTATTTAATAGACTAATAGTTGAATATCAAAATATATTTTTTAAATTGTTTCAAAATTTTGAGGTGAGTCAATGGTTATATATATGTTTAGTGTGCAATCTCAAGAGAATGCAAATGATAACAATGGAAAATTCTTCTCTGCTGATGGTATTCAATTTTGGGTTGCTTGATCTCATTATTTCAAGGAGTTATTCACAAAAGTATGGCAAAGCAAATCCACTTATATACCTCCTAGAAAAGTCAAACAGAAAACCACCATCTTGGAAAGAAATAGTTCCAAAGTTAATCTGTTCATGGAAGAGCTGAAGGTCACGAGTGACACTTGGGTGCTCTATCATCATGATGGTTGGATGGGCATTACACACTATTCAATTTGTAATTTTATAGCAATACATAAAAAAGCCCTTATTTCCCTAGCATTGTTGATTGTTTTAAAAAGCACTGGTGCCAAATCAGTTCCAGATTTAAAACAAGCTGCTGAGGAGATTGGCCCTTCTAGTGTAGTGCAAGTGACTACAAAGGCATCAGTCATGTGCAAGGTAACCAAGAAGTTAGTTGATGCAACTTAGAAGAACATCTGCTGGAGCCCATGTTATGTGAATATAATTGAAAATGTGCTAAAGGAAACAAAGAAAATTAAGTAGGTAAAACATCTGCTGAGTACAAGGGAGGTGCAAATGTTCATATGTAATCACCACATGTCATTGGCATCGTTTCAATCCTTTTCAAGTAGGGAATTCTTCAAACTAGTTGAGACTCAAACTGCATCCTATTTGAATAATCAAAATGATGTTTATGTTGCAAGAGACCTTGCAACTAATGATAATGACACAAGAATGAACTAGGTGGGGGGAATCCAAGACACATCAATAGAAGAGGGTGACAAATGTGGTGGCCAACAATTATTTTTGGTTATATCTGAGATACATCACATCCACTATATCCCTTGTTTTTACCATCATCAGATATGGGGACTCTTATAGTCCCAAACTTGGAGAGATCTATGAGTGTATTGATAGCAAAGGCAACGGTCATCATTGCCCTCTGGACAGATCATAAAGGGAAGTGCACTCAGAGAACTCAAACTGAGTGACTATTTAAGAGAACTAATGTGATCAACTGAGCCACTAGCCCCTAGGTTATCATGCTATCATAAATAACATCCTCAGTACTTTATAATTAGTAATTGGTTATTTCCCTTAGCTTGAATCTCTAGAGCTTATGCAATCTGCCTATCATGGAAACCAAAATAAAGAGTATATGAGGACATTAAACAGCATAACTGCAACTGAATACATCAAACAGATTCATGATGATTAGAATATAGAGGGTTTATCAGCTGGCAGGTCAGACTCAATAAAGCATTTTTATTGTCAAAATAATACTTTAAGGCTGGACATAGCCTACACTCACCTAAATTTTATAGCAGCATCATACTTGGTTATAGCCTGTGCTAGAATGTGCTGATTTCCACCTCGTAACTGGTATCTCACCCTCATAAATGCAAGCTACAACTATTGTTCTGCTATGATTAACATATTGTCATTGAGTTTGGGGAGTTTTCCCTGGACTTAGAGTGTTTGACAGTTATTCACCCATGTTTAAACTCAAATTAGAAGGTTTCTGCTAATAATCACAAATCAACAGAAAAGAGAGGATGTCAAAGAAGTTGAAAAGGGATGTCAAGAAATTGTTGCATTTGACTACATGTACAAGTAGTGAAGCAGTAAAGTTACTCCATTTGATCCATAAGATAAGAGGGTAGAAGAGCTTTAATTGGCTGGTTGATGATCAAATCTCAAAATACATAGCCAAAAAATCGCTTCCCTGTCCCACTACATATTTGAATCTTGCCAGAAAAGTAAAATATAGTACCACATAGAATTTATGTAATTTCTATAATTGAATACTACTTACCCAGTTGGCATACTGTTTGCAAAAACTAAACCCATTTTTAATCAGTTTAACATTAGGCGCTCATTTCTTACAAACACAAAATATATGTTTGAGAGTTGACTAGGAGAGAATAAAAGCAACATACCTTTCTTACTTTCTTTATACTCTGAAGACTCCTCTACTTTTGTACAGGAGAATGGCAGTATGGATTTATGCATGCCATGGTAAAAGATACTAAAAATTTGGTATACAATAAAAAGTAGGCAGGCAAGAATAATGACAGCACCAGCTCCAATAACTCCATAGACCCATGCTTCCATCATTTCCTTTTCCCAGCAGAGATTATCCTACCAATATATCTGTTGATTAGATAAAAACAGAATTATCTTGATATATGTTAACAAATGCATAATCCAATCCAAGTTCTGAACAGAAAAAGGTAATTTTGTAGAATCACAGGAAATGGATACAAGTATTCCCCTCCTGAAAACTGAATAGATGTAATCAACTTGAATTGCAGTTAACATTATGAGGGCATTTTATATTTATGATAATTTAATACAAACTGCTTGGTTTTGTAATCTGTATTGAAGTCATGTTCCAATGTTCCACATAGGTGCCTTTTAGCATATTATCAATTTCATTAGATGTTTGATGTCACATTATCATCTCTGGTTATTTCAGATGCTATCCTTCATTCTACTCATAACTTTTCTAGCAAGCATCAAAAGCAGACAAATACTTTAAATGCAACTCATTGCATGCACAATCTTTTGTAGTAAACTTTCCAATAACCTTTAAAAGCACTAATAGTAATAATGAATAATATTATCACTTGTATCAACATCAAGCCAAATCAACTTTATCAAAATATGTTTTGTGATAGAAGGATCTTCCTTTGGTTATCAACATGCAATAGAGTCGCCAAACATTAGAAACCAACTGTGCTATTTATAAAGTAGAATTCCATGTATAAAATAAACTACAAGCATAATAAATTTGCATCAGCCTTTAAGAACTGTAATGAATGGGCATGAGATGTGATTTGTTGAACTTAAGAATGACTAGGGTTAAATATCATTTATAATCACTGCCATTTCATGGCTGTAGCGGTTCACCTGTGACTCCACTCTATTATGATTATACAGTTACTTGATATTATCATATATCTCCTGTGTGGTACAGAGCCCTCTCACCTAAGATACTAGTAGAGCCTCAAGGGGATGGCAAACAGAATATGAACACAAAATTGTGCCAAACCAATCATGATAATGGTACTAGACCAAACCAGGAATGGACCCTTATGACTCGCTTAGATACATAGCAATTATCCATTAACTACTCATAAAACCGTACATACAATAGTGCATAAATCATGCATTAGATGCATGTGCAAGTTCCCAATGGACAACAGTCAAGCATCCATTACTAGCTTGTGGGTAATAAGCTCATTAAATTCCTGAATACTATTGCAGAAATGTGTGTGTCAAGCACACAAGGTCTTACCCTATGAGTCAGATCAAAGTCTTGTCAAGGCATGAACCACTAGACCCCTCTTACAAGTTACACCTCAGTCCCAAAACCCCACTTCCTTTCATAATGCACCACCTAGGGACACCCAAACTAAGTATTGTATGACTCTATAAAATGAAGGATACATAACAAATTTAGATGTAAACCAACCGTCAAAATGATATTGTTTCATACATGGAAAGGGACGAAAATGTCAAAACTCTTTTATAGAACAAAAATAAAATGTTTCAGCTTTTAAGGAGCTGATTCCGGCAGGCAGAACAGACGTCAAGTCTATTGGAAAAGCAGCAATGTTGAGAATTATACACCAATCTCTATTGAACCACCTTGAAAAGACAGCCCATGTCTACTAAAACACAAATTTATCTATTAAGACTTTCAAAAACAATAATGTGGACTAAGAACATTACCATTTGAATCAAACAAATATTGATTGTATGCTCAACTAACGAAAATAAATCACCAACAGGAGTAACAATATTTCATTGGATTTTGCCAGTGATGGCAATATAACAAATTATTACATACGGATGGATTCAACACCCAATTGAACTAAAATTGTGTGTTCATCCATCCTTAGTCAATAAGGTTTCAGCATGCTGATCAAGCCCCCGCCACTGCTACCATTTGCCATCATGGTATGTTTAAAACTTATACCAACAGTCTTCAAAGCCTCTTTCACATAAGGGACAAAAAAGCCATGTTTAGAGAGACGAAATATTGTTAACAAAAGACTCCTCATTACATTATTCATGTAGAGTCTGTGCCTAAATATTACGTTCGTAATAATTTTAATAATTAAGAGATGTCATTCACAATGTTCTTTGCACGGATAAGATTGCATCAAGGAAGTCAAAAACAAAACCAATATAAAATATCACTAAACAAGGTTTGTCAAGTAAGGTGTAAGTGATTTTTACAAGCTTATTATCACTACTTTCATTCCAGCAGAGCCATCTTCCTCTCAAACGCCCTTGGTGGATTATTCGTCCAACTATTGAGTGAAATGCAACCTTCAATCAGGTCCGAAGTGAGTTCATTTGCAACCAAAAGATCAATGTCTCGGGGCCCCAGCTGTTGATCTGCAGAATTACTCCAACAGAATCACACATCACCACATTAAACACTGTAGAATCCAACACTTTTTTAATTGGCTCAAAGAACTCGAGCTTATTATGGTTCCCTCCAAAATAGTATTATAAGCTCGGTTCATGAACTAGATTGCATGAACGATGTAAATCCAAATTTGATCTGCGTGAGATCTTTTCATTTCTTTTCATGTATTTTTACCCTGGTGAGAGAACCAGGGTTCAAACACTAATTCCTGCTTATCAGGATGCCCGAGTTCAAAGCTTGCCTGTGAAAATTTTCCCAGCAGAGGGGATCTGTGTGATCCAGGTGAGCCAAAATTATAGCCAATTGTAAGAGAAGACGCCCACTACTGCAAATTTCGAACAGTAAAAGCCTAATAATCTCAACTCTGCATAACTGGTATAAGCATGCCCCAAAAATCTCACTGTAACATAATCTTCAAATTGTAGTGTGAACCAGAACACATCAATGGCTTTTGGGATGCTATAGCCTTGTAAGCAAAACAAACATAAACGGTTTACAATAATCTTTAGTCCATCTAGTATCTATCCTTGTTCATAATCCTATCTATTTATACCTCTATCTACCTATCTTGCAATAGGGTATTACCACCGAGGTTCATTTCACAGAGAGCACTGAGAAAGGAGAAAATTCAAGAATGCCCTGCTCATCAGTTAATTGACCCAAAACCCAAAAGTCCATGATTGAAGAAATTCAAACCCACAAGAACATTTAAGAAAGAAGCCCATAAATTCACACTGCACAAAAAAACAACATCAAATTTTGCAGCTACCAACCTCTGTGCGCAGGGCTTAATGCATACAGGTCCTTTGGTCCTTGATTGAAAGCAGCTCGTTCGATGATGTGTTTAACTTCCAAGCACATCTGAACGGAAGTTAAAAAACAATGTTCCACGGACGGTCAAATTTCTTGGGGCTAACAAGACATACTCATCGATATCGGCTGAATATTCAACTTAGATCAGGTGGAGGAAAGCCACAAAGGTGGCAAACGAATTATATGCTCCGAAAATTGTGGGGTAATGTGTGTCGGGGTGGTGGGGTCCTGCAATGCTCTTTCAACATAGGAACACACGTAACTTGTCCATGAAAAGCCCACAAATTTTAAACAATGAAACGAAATTTGAAAACTTAGGGAATATTCGGCTTGTTGGCAGTATTCTTCAGTCCCCTTACCTGCCAAGGTAGGTTTGTTGTCCAATTACCTGTAGTGGATTTTGATTGGGAATGGGAAGGTATAATCCCTTGGATGCACGCTTTAACTAACATTGGCACATTCATTTGGTGTATGTAGGTGTATCTGCTTCAGTACCTACGGAAATTACCTAATTCTTACGTTGCTTGAAGATCCATTCTTCATTATTCCTTCAACTGCAATTGATGATCCCACCTTTTAATGTTTTTTCTGTTTTTTTGTTTTTTAGTAAGATTTGATTAGTGTATTTTAATGTTTATAGCTAATTCGAATGAGTTGGTCATGAACGACACTTTTAGTTTATTATTTTTAAACATTCAAAGAAAACAACTTTTTGTTTTTTATATGGGTTTTATTTTTGGAGAGTGAAATGAAAAGGAGCTTGTTGATCACAAATATGTTTGGTGGTTTACATTTTATAGGTCAAATTTTATTTTTAGTATTTTTGATTTATTTATGTTATTTTTTATGTAATAGTTTAGTGTTCAAATGGTGTATTTCTATTTATGAGTTGGTAGTTTAAATTTGATTAGAGTTGTAGTTTTAATCTTAGTCAATATCTTGACCTCATTTTCTAAAATAAAATTTAATCATTGACTCAAGTCAAGTTAGGCAACTTTGACTCCAGTCTCTAAAATCAAATGTATTAATGGGCCCAAGCCAACTTAGGCAACTTTGACTCCATTCTCTAAAATCAAATGTATTAATTGGCCCAAGCCAACTTGACCCTAACTAGTCATTACCCATCAACTCACAACAAAATATTTAGAATGAAATGCTACCGTGTTATATAAAGGGACAAAACCCTAAGTCATTTAGACATATATCATTTGTCAACCATCTAAGAAGAAAAAACCTTATCATTTGATCATAGAGAACATTGCATCAATTTTTGCCTACACATGGACAAATATATAGTTATTTGCATTTTTCTTGGCATGCTTTCGAGCTTGTTCAAAGACCATTGAATAGGTGCACAAGGCCTAACTATAATCAAGATAAGTCACAAATTCTTCCCACTTGATAACAAACTTTACTAGCACATGTAAGCAATGTGCAACTCAAGAAAGTGCAAACAAACATATCTCACGAGGATAGGAACACATATTCATGGCTATCATTGTAGGTTCAATGTCATTTGCATAGTTCTAACTTAGTACATAATTAGTTAACATGTTTTTGGAGCTCCACTATTCAAAATCAAATAGCAAAATTTTAAATTGAATCTCAAAGTGTGTTCCAACAAAACATTCATTGTCACACATAAAACAAAAAACTTATTTCCCTTTTTATCAATTTTAATACATTCATTTAAGTTCTTTATCTAAATTCAATTGTTTTATCTAGATTAATTCTTAAATATTTAATGTAAGGTATGTCTCTTTTTTAACAATTTATACTTCTTTTCACTTTTTATTTACTTTAATAAACATTTAATATTAAATTATTTTCATAATATTAAAAATCAAATTATTGATTTATGATAAATAAATGAAATAATTAACGTTCAAATTTTATATTTCAATTATTTCTATATTAAAAAACACCTTAAAATTAGACCTGTCATTTAATTTTTTACATTTTCTAATATAATATCTTAAATAAAAATATATTGATTTAAAAGATATTGAAAAATATCACTATTATATCAAATGTCATTAGTTCCTTCTATAAATTCCTAACCATTTTCTCATTCCCCAAATATAAAAATGGGTAAAGAGGTGACTAAACATGAAATCATCTAATGGAACATGTTATGATATAAAAAATTTAAAGTGCGGCCAAAATTATTTGACCCATATGTATGGATCTTAGCACAATGGAAAGGTACTTGAATTTTGTATTTTCCCTTATGTACATGGATTTTATTTTAGAATTTTGAGTCTTTTTAGTCCATGAGATTTTTAGAGGGATTTTATTTCCATTAAATCTTGATATCTTATCTTTACTTTTCTTTAAATTATTTTTCTTTATATTTTTGTGGGTGAGACCACCTTAGATGATATTATAATTATGGGAAATTAATTGTCTTGAGACTATTGATAATGGATTAAAAAATTACATATGTAAAAAGTTTGTTAGATATTCTTGCTTCATTTATGCATGAATTTGTGTTTAGATGGATATTTATGCATGAGTCTTTTTAGTCCATGAGATTTTTAGAGGGATTTTATTTCCATTAAATCTTGATATCTTATCTTTACTTTTCTTTAAATTATTTTTCTTTATATTTTTGTGGGTGAGACCACCTTAGATGATATTATAATTATGGGAAATTAATTGTCTTGAGACTATTGATAATGGATTAAAAAATTACATATGTAAAAAGTTTGTTAGATATTCTTGCTTCATTTATGCATGAATTTGTGTTTAGATGGATATTACCATGGATTTGGATAAGAAAATATCTTTGTTGGTGGGTGATTGAAGATGGGCATAACCAATGGACTATGAGAAAGTTGTGCTTAAGTGTAGAAATTGTTTCTCTACTCAACATCTTGCTTCCCCATGTCCCAAAAAGTCATTCAAAGTGATGGACTCTAATCAAGGGATCCATATTCATCATCTAAAATCCACTTGATAGTAGGGTGTTGAAACGTGTCATCGTATGATCACTCCAAATACTCCTCTTAAGAATGATGCTTAGAATTCTACTGCAGAGATTAAGGTCACCCAAGCTTCTAATTTGGCTTTGGTGCCTACAAAAGCTTTTCCAATGCAAAACCGTGGGAGTGTTACTTATAGTTTGATCACTTTTAAGGGTCCCTTGTCCATCCCTCACTCTCCCTTGCAAGATTCAATTATTGTTTAATCTTCTAAGAAGATGTTGTGTGGACTTAATATGGACAAGTGGAATCCCAATCCTTTTATTTTGGACCGCACAAATAGGACAACCTTTAAGCATGATGTCAAGCATCCAAGTATTCTAATGGACTTAGATTCATCTCCTTTGGAGCAACATTAGATGGTCATAAAGAGGAAGGAGAAAGTAACTTCTCGAAGTACACACTTGATTACTCATAGATCTTCTATTTTGAAGTAATTTATGTCTAGACTATAAATTGATCTTGCTATTAAAAGCGTGAGGGATAAACCAAGTTTTTAAATGATCAAAACGAATGCACCAATAAGTTATATGCTTTGACGCTTTTTTAGCCCTAAAGTGCCTAACACAATTTACTAGAAAAAACTATATATCTGTAATTTAATTTTATGAAATAATTAAAACTAAATTAATAAAAATAGTTAATATATGAATATAATATGTAAATATATAAGATATTTAAATATTTAAATTATATTTTTATATTATTATAAAAGAAAAATAAAATTTTAGGCTAATTTAATCCAAGACATACAAGTAAGTATAAAACATGCTATGTTATTTTATTTACTTTAGAGCTATTTTATTTTACTATATAACTATTTTAAAATTATCTTATTGTATTTACATTGTTTACAAAGAGTTGTTTTATTTTCTTAATAGTTATTTTATTTTGCTTTATAATTATTTTAAAATCATTTTATTTTCATTATTTACTTTATTTTTAAAATTATTTAAGATTTGTCATAGATTGATTTACTTAATAATATTATATATTATATTTACCATGGCATTGTCATTGTGCATGTCTTTCGCTACTAGGGCATCCAGGGAATCAAAAGATTGGCAGGATTCAATCGGGCGTGAACAATTGTGGTGGATGCAAAATCATTGCATTAGTTCTAGGTGGGGTTTTCAAGCTTGCATAGGGACAAATTTTGCCTCGCCATCTCAATCTATGGAAAGGAGAAATAGGTAGGTAGTGATTATTCCAAACCTTTATCAATATGTGCAACCCCTCTAATGTGCCAACACCTCCCCTATGATGGTTTTCAAAGAGGAAATACTATGTGAGGTGGTCTAAAATAAAGCCTTTTTTTCTAAGATGGGTTTGATTGGTAGGTTTAGAGGGCTTTGATCGAGCTCTAAGCTCCATAAATAGATTTCAAAGACTTAGAGACCAATTCTAGATGGTGATCTCTAAATATACCAATGTGCATGGGGTTTCTTTATGGTGGTTTTCGACAATGTTTGAGATCACCACATAGTACTCTGTGATTATCATTAATGGAGCTGTGAGGAACATTTGCTTATGTTGAAACCATGGTATCCTACTTGCAACCTTGCCTCTAAATCGATTACATCCATTCTAATTTGTGTAAGATTTCTAAATCTTCCACTTCAATTCTAGTTTGATTCATATTTTGAAGCTATGGGCAATTTGTTGGGAAAGTTTTTAGATATTGATGAGGGCTCAGCAAACTGCCTACATACTATATATGCTTGCATCTTGAAACAACGAAAATAAGAGTCTTATCTTTGAAGAGATAGGGTTCCTACTTCACACTCTTGTTTCACTCAAGGAAACTCTAGATATCTCAATTCAAGGATGGAATGAAGGAAAGAGATATGCCAAAGGTTGTCCTATGGTATGATTAAAGACTAAAAAGGGGTTCACCACCAAGCTAGGGCTTGGAAAGACAAGTAACATGCAAGACCTAATGATCAAACCTAATGATATGCAAGACTTACAATAAATGACCTAGAAATGAATGTAAAACATAATAGAAAACTGAGAAATCGGAGAGGTGCACCTGGAAACCTGTTGAATCTTGAATGAAGACATGAAATGTTGAATATGTTGAATTTAATGCACTCTAGGACTCATATGCCAACCTAGGTGATTTAGTCCTAGATTAGGGTTTTTGGGCAGGAACAGAAATCTGGTAGAGGCAAGTCTAAAACACTTGAAAACTAGAAAATCCACTATACTTGGACTCATACACCAAAAGTGGTGTATCAATTCTACTTAGCTTTTTTGGAGGATTAAAATCTGAATCTTCTCTCCAACCTTTGCTTTGTCTTCTCAACTTGATTCCTGGATTTGAACTATTGAATTCTTCTCTATAGATGTCTTTTAATGATCTTCTAAACAATATGACAACTTTGACAACTTTGCAATCTTGACAACTTCTTTCCAATCTTGCTCCTTAGAGGATCTACAACCTAGATCTACAAATCACACACTAAAGAGAGGGAGAAATGTTGTTTTGTTAGTAGAAAGGGGTTTGCCTTGGTCAAACCTCATTTTGGTAATCAATCCTTGTAATGAAATCAAATGGAAAGGAGGAATGATGAATGAACAAAATGATATGTTGCAACTCACCAAATCCTAGAAATAAAGTGTTGTAAACATGTATGAAGTGGCTCCAATGGATGTGGATCTTGACTCTTGCTTGAATGTTTTGGATCTTAAATTGAATGCTTTCTTGAATCATAAAATCCTACATCACAAATGTTAGCTCAAAAACAAACATGATGCATGATTACTTTGACATGATGCTTGATACTTGAATAATGCTCCAAAATGCTTGATAATCAACTCTTGAATGCTCTTGTAGACTCTTGAATGATTTTGTGATCTCCAATTTTCTATAATGCATGAATACTTGAAGGCTTAGGAGAAAATATGTGAAAAGACCTTGAATTTATACTTGTTTATGCCAAATTTCTTGAAACTACAACACTACAAGCCGACATTAGATCTAGGAGAATAAAATCCCGCCAAGAATTTAAATTTAATTTAAGTCTAAGGTAAGTGGGACTCATATGCCAAAAGTGGCATATGAGTCTCATTAGGCTAAGCTTGGGACAAATTTTTCAAGAAATGCTTAGATTCATGTGAATCCAGATAAGGGCCCTGAAACTTAGGTGGGACCAATATGCCCAAGGTGGTGTATGAGTTCCAAATCATTAAATCTGAGCCATACAATCCAAAAACACCTAAATTATGATTGGATACTGGTTTGTTTCAAGATTATCCTCAGAAATATGCATTAATTAAGGCTTGTGGATGCAAAATAAGGCCAAATAAGGCACAAAGAAGCCCAGTTAATAATGAAAACCCTATATTAGTGTGAAAGTGTAATACAACACTTTACAACACCTTAAATAAGGCACAACTAGGTTTATTTAGTTTATAAGGGCGCAATACCTAATCTGAATGTGTTAAGCACATTACAACACTAAATCAAGGCAACATTATGCTCAATTTAACAAGGAGGGCCTAAACAAGCATGAAAATGTAGAGGGATACTTTTTCCATTGCCACATTTAGCCCCCACTTTAGTGAGAGGAGGAACTTGCTTCAAACTCACACTAAAGTAGATAAACTCACATCAAGAGGGGTCCAAGTGTACCAGTGTTGGTAAGATAGGATAAAAATGATCGAGAGGGATGATCAAGCCCTCATGATCAGGATCCTAGGGAAAACCAACATAAGAACAAAAGAACACACATGAAAATGATATAAGGAGCAACAAAAAGGCACAAGCATACACTGCCAAAGAAAAATGGAACATTTAACAAAAGGGGTGGATCAAGCTTTGACTGTTTGTCTTGCATGTTATAGATCATATCTAATTTTTTTGTCCAAAAAATGCACGCTCACTCTAAGGCAATGAAACTCTAGGTTATCTACTAGGTGAGTATCCAAAAAGGTAAGACAAATATGCACACGATCAGTATGTGCTCACACACACAAGCAAGTGGCTATGGGAAAGTCACGCCTAAGTTCAAATTCCTGTTCAACCAGAACAAAGCTATACCTCCTGATAAATTTGATAAGGCGCCACACAATAATGAACTTTGAACTTCATGAGGCAAGAAAAGATTTGTATGCTTGAAACTCATGAACAAACAAGATGGCACCACAGGCATGCAAAGTGTGTTATGTAAGGTGGCCATATAATAAAAATTGTAAATAAAAAGTAGGGAACGTTCAAAGGAGTTTTTCTTAGTTCATGTAAGGTCTTAACTTAGGGAACATTGTGCCTAATGTCTATAAGAGAGAACCAATAAAATAATAGAAGATTCACAACTTAGGGGATGCAGTGTGTCGCATCAAGCCACTAAGAGGAATATAATATGCTAAGAGAGATCACGCTCTTGAGGAACATCACACCTAATGTCAATCACAAAGTGAAAGATGTATTGCATGAAGTAAGAAGACTACAAAATGAAACATGAAATACAAAAGAATAATACCAATGTATGCCCCCACTTTAAAGAAATTGCTAAACACCATTCTATGAGAAATTACTTTAAAGTAGAAAATGATAAATGATAAAAATAAAGAGAACATGAGAACCTATTTGGAATGTCCTATGCCAAGTCATATGTTTCCAAATAAAGTTGTGTCATGAAAAAGGGTTTCCCACAAAATGAAATCCCAAAACACATAAGGGATACAAGGATTCAGGGTTAGTATGTTCTTGCTACAATGTTTTTAGAGAGGTTGGAACTGTCATTGATAGGTTGTTGTTAGGTCCCATTACTTTAGAATATAAAATATCAATATGTCAACTGGGCAGTGTCCAAGGCAGTTTGCAATAGAAGATAATTTCGATAGCTCATTTTAGATTTTCTGATTTCTTAAGACTACTGAAATTAATTTTAGTCTAAGGCCGACTAACTACTCAACTAGGAAACAATTTATTTTAAGAAAACTGGAAATATTAAACTAGAAAGCATAAGATAACTAATTTAGAAAGCATAACAACTAAGCTAGAAAGCACAGTAACAAGTAAACCGAACAACTAATAAACTACGGAAGAGGAAACACAAGTAAACAAACCATAAAACATCCTCCTAAAGAATAAAAGCTTCTAAAAGTTGCAATAAGTAACTCATGATAATGGAAAACAAAGAGTGCTCTGGAACTTCAGACTCAACAACTGACAGACTTAACGATTTCCTACTAAATGATTATCTATGTAACAAAAATGACAGAACAGTAAATACTTATCTATTTAAACTATCTTCCCTCGAGTGGCCAGCTTGCGGGTTATCACATTCATTCTCAAATCACATACACTACTGGTTCTGAAGTTATTCCATTAAAGACAATTATCATCCATAGCTCAACAACTCAAAAATTGACAGAAGGTAGTTTTTTATTCATAAGTATCCAGAGATCATGTTAACAACATAACATTACTATTGAGCGTCCCTTTCTACTTCTGAAAATTAATTTTTTATAGAAAAACTTTAACTAAATCCTAGATTTCAGATGGCGTGGATAGCCATTGAAAAATTCTATAACGGTTTACAACTAACCTCCATTGTCTTTAAAACCCATTACATAAACATTGAAAAGGCTTGAGATGAGCCATGAAGTCTTTGACTAAAAGAACATAACATAAATTAAACTAACAACAACTACATCCTCGGTTCATCAGCCTGATGTTCAGGAGCAAGTTCCCAACGTCTATCTTCAATCTTTACTAAGGCACGTGTTGGTTAAAAGTTTTGCAATTGTTGCATGATGTCTGATTATTGATCTACAAAAACACTCAAAACAACCCATTAAATCCGTATTGGTAGATTACCTCAATTAATCATAAGAAATAAATTTTGTATAATTTTCCTTAAAGATAAACAATTATCTCTCCTAAAGTTTAATTAATTGGCAGAAACTGAGGATTGAGCTTATATAAATAGGCTTTTTCTGGTATTATTATGATGAGGTTATTTTTACCTCATCAGTCATCATTCCCCAAATACTCATGGAACAATAAGAATGACACAAAGAGAGCAAAAACAAAGAAAAACCTTTCGGGTCAACATGGAAGAGACATGAACGTCTCGACGCCTTGCATCATCCCCAAAAGGAAAACCCGAGACAAAGAAAAGATAAAATGTTTATGGCATAGAGAATAATGTAGGTACAAAGAGAGAGAGACATCAAAAAGAATACCATGGGGGATCACATTACGCACATGCAATCACGTAAAAGAAAAAAAGAAAATAATGCAAAAGACTAGTAAGGCACATGTGAGTCAACCTATTAGCAGGTCATTAACATCCCAATCATTTTCATCATATATAGAAGGAAGACAACTAGCCAAAGGGACAATAGCAAGTGTGGAAATAGGATCATTACCAAGTTCAACACTCTTCTTAGGAGAATTGTCATGTAAGCTCAAATAAGAGGAAAATAATGTATTCAATTCATTATGCACCTCCTCACACCAATTTTAGCAACCTCATCATCGGCATCCATGTTAATCACAATGGGAGGTCGAATGATGATGTATAAAGAAGGATCTAGCTCCTATTGTGGTTGTGATATAAGATCTTTTTGTTGTTGCAGTGAAGGTGGAGACTCACTGTGTATTGCTTCCGTCAAATTTGGATTTGGATTTTCTTTGTTTGTTTCATCATTTAACCTTTGAGCAAGAGCATGATGTCTATGAATACGCTCTCTAGAATTTCTATTTCTTTTAGTATGAATTTCAAGTTGCATTTGTGTAGGAGTGGGTTTATCAACCATAGGTTTATTTTCTTCCCTAAAGGGAGGAATGGGAGGAACCATAGGAGGTTGTTCAACCATTTTTTCTTTAGCTTTGTAAACTTTCTTTATCTTAGGAGGCATGACAAGATTGTTTTCCTTATCTCTTGGTCTTTTGTAGGAGGTAGGAAAAGGGTTTATCTTAGGTTGAGGCATGTTTGTAAGGGATAGTTTTTCTATGCATTTCACTTTAAACTTTTGATAGGATTTGAAAAAGAAGTCCCCATGAGTTTAATAAGTTCCAAAGGCTCGGTCCAAAAGAAATCTAATGAAATTTCCCTCGGGAAGATAAAGGATTAAAGCCACTATGATGCACAATAAAGATTTCATTGTCAAAGGGAAACTTTAGGAATTTATGCAAAACTGACGGAACGAATTCCATGGAGCGTAGCCATGGGTAACCAAGCTTCACACAGAATTGGTCTGATGTCGATATGATGGAGAATGAGACATCTAATATTTTTGGTCCTATTTGTAAATGTAAGGTGAGCGATCCCATCGTAGGGCAAGTGAAACCATTATGTTTCTTTATCCATTCTTTCAGTTTATCATATGTTTCTTGATAGATTTCATGCACAAGTAGGAATTCCTTGGTGATCGTATTCTCTCCACTAACAGGATCAATTAAAATCCCATTAGTGGGCTTGTCATTGACTCACCCAGTTATTTAAAGAGGACCGTCAAGTGCATTTTTAAGTATATCTTTAGATGAGAAAGCAATGTCAAGAGGCTTTTTAGTTTAACCCTTATGATGTTGAGTTTAAACCAATGCAACCAAACCATTGATAGGATTATATTCTATAGGATCTTGTTTATTAGTATCCATGTTGTCATCATCTATTTCAACATTCATCACATCATTCTTCGTAGTTTCACTAGCTTTGAAAAATGAAATATTATGATTTGGCATGGGATTGGTAAATATTTGTAGGTTTTGGTTAGGATGGGCAACAGACTTATTTCCTTGATCATTAACACCACCAACTAAAATTTGACCGGAATCAATGAGGTCTTGCACAAGATGTTTAAGATGCTTATAATGTTTTATGTCATGTCTATTTTGTCAGTGATAATGGGAATAAGAATTTGATCGAAAGTTCACGGGTAGAGGCTTATTAGGATCGGGAGTCTTAACGGGGGGTAAGGTGATCGTTTTCTATTCTAAAAGTTGTGACATTGTTTTATGGAGGGTATCGGGTAAGGGAGTGAATTGCCTAGTTGAATCCCCAAATGTGAAAGGAGTCGTCTTCCTTATTGTAGCCACTTGGGTATCAACATGTTGATTTGTTTGTTGAGGAGGATTTAGTTGAAGGGATCCTTTATTCTATTTTCTAAAAGGTTGATAATTATTTTGGTTTGCAGATTTAGACTTCTCAGGTCAGCTAGAGGTGGGTTTTGTTTCACGACTACTAACTGAATTTTGATAATCACGAAGGACAATAGATAAGTGCACGAAAGAGGGGAACTTCATCATGGTAAGATTATCTTGTATCTTAGTTTACAAGTTCTCAATGAACATACTTTTAAGGTGAGGTTCAGGAACAATTGTGGTGGATGCAGAATCATTGCATTAGTTCTGGGTGGGGTTTTCAGCTTTGCATAGGGACAAATTTTGCCTCACCATCTCAATCTATGGCAAGGAAAAATATGCAAGTAGTAATTATTCCAAACCTTTATCAATATGTGCAACCCCTCCAATGTGCCAAAGCCTCCCTTATGATGGTTTTCAAAGAGGAAATACCATGTGAGGTGGTTGAAAATGAAGCCTTTTTTTTCTAAGATGGATTTGATTGGTAGGTTTAGAAGGCTTTCGTCGAGCCTCTTTGAACTACATAAATAGATTTCAAAGACTTGGAGATAAATTCTAGATGGCGATATCCAAATATAGTCATGTGCATGGGTTTCTTTATGATGGTTTTGATATTGTTCATGATTGCCACACAGTTCTCTATAATTATCATTGGAGTTGCAAGGAACATTTTCTTATGTTGAAACCATGGTATCCTACTTTCAACCTCGCCTCTGAATCATTTACATCCATTCTAATTTGGGTAATATTTCTAAATCTTCCACTTCAATTCTAGTTTGATTCATATTTTGAAGCTATGGCTAATTTGTTGGGAAAGTTTCTAGATATTGATGAGGGCTCAACAAACTAGTGGAGATCGACATCACAAAAGATCCGTTAACGAGTATCTCCCTTAAAATCGTTGATGGGTGTTGGTTGCATATGGTAGATTGTGAGGGTTTACCTTTATGATGTCACAAATTTGACATGATTGGACACATTGATGCTTAATGTTTCAAACAAAAAAATGTGATTCAAGCCTCCTAGTGGAGAGATACATCCATACACTACTACTCAATGGAAACGGATGATTCTAGCTCTTACCAAGAAGCAAAAGTCCATGTAGCCCAAGTGAAAACAAATGGGCTCAATTGTCTAGAGGTTCCACCGACTCCCTCTTCACCTGAGGCTGCAAAGGACCCTCCTCCCTTAAGAAGGGAAGGCGTTAATACTCCAACAAACCTCAATCAAATCATAAAATGGGTAGAACAAACAAAGAATTTAAAAATCTTGGCTCCAAGGAGGGAAAGTAATTCCCCAAAGGAAAAATATGTTTCCATGATCATTACATCAGAAGTAGGAAATTGGACATTCATGAAAAAGAAAAAGAAGAAAATCAAAGGAACTTTCAACATGCTTCTTCATTCCCACACTAAATATGGAGCTAAATTGTCAAATTATGAAAATTCACGATCCAAGTGGATCCTTGTGCATTCTACGACCACATAGGTATATGAGTACAATGTATGGTTATAACTAGGTTGTAGCAATTCCATAGTTCTTGGTTTGTAATGGGTTATAGCCCATAACTATGTAATTTCTTTTTTTTGTAATATGTGGTGCAACCCCTTGGCTACAATTTACTGAGCAAAAAATAATAATTTAAGATTTATTGTATTTTATTTTTTTGATAGGTTCATGCTTTTGACTAGAGATTTGAACCAATGAGGCCATAAACAGGGGACCTCATCCCCAACATGAATGCAAGAGAACGCTCCTCCCACGAGCACAGTAGCCCAATGAGGGCACAAGGCCCACGAGCACACCAACCCATCGAGGGAGTGGCAACCACTCTTGCGAGCACGGTAGCCCTACGAGGGCACAAGGCCCTTCAAGCACACCATCCCAGTGAGAGAGGAGTAGTGGTTCAAGTCCGAAGACTTGAACCCAAGTGGCCAAGGTTACAACACCACCACTCTTACCAACAGACTATGGGATCAACCCCTTATTGCATTTTATTTTATAATTTTTTTGTTTATTTTATTTTTATTGAAGAGTTATACTTAGTTTTCTAAGAGTTATTTATTTTATTTTATTTACTTAAGAGTTATTTTATAGTTTTAGTTTTTCAAATATAGGTAAACAATGTTTTAGTTTCCCTGGTTTATCTTTCAACTCTTCTTTTTTTTTGTGGCTCAGGTGGGTGTCTATGTAAGTCACTATGGGTGGCTCGAGGCTTTAGAATGAGCCCATCTCTTCTTATGCTCTCAAGTAGAATGTTGAGCTCTAGGATCTCTTTGAAATAGGTGGCTTCATGCCCTTGTTCCAAACTATGAAGGGTTGCAATGATAAAATTACTTAAAAATTTATGAATTCCTGGTCTCAAGGGGTTGTTACCATCAGCAGTGTGCAGTTTCGGGTGTCTGATGAATTGATAGCTAAAGCCACTGGTTTAGCCTACAAAGGCATCAAGGTAGAAATATAAATGAATTGAGACCACAAAATTTTTATTGCAAAAGGTGGAAATAGAAAGCAATTGAGACTACAAAAAGTTATTGTTGCCTTTTTCAGAGGCAAAGAGGTACCTGTCCACTTCCAAAATGGTTATATTAGGGAGAATGTTTCAGCTCCTTTGGTGTTATTAAGTCTACATTGCATCAAATATTTCACTTTAGAAGGCCGATTTAAAATTGTGCATGGTTACCATTTCCCCATTCTTAATCATATGTGTCATGGTAAAAAAATGAATCTTCCTTTTTCTCTTGTTCAACTCCCTTGAGACCTACATCATTAAGGGAACCTATCCCCCTTTGCATCAAGGCCTCATCATGGACCTCTATAAATACTACCTCTTTACGACTCCTTCTTTGAACCCCAAGGTAAAGATCAGTGTCAAAATCAAGCTCCTTGATGGTAAAGCCTCTAGGTCCCCCTATGCTTCTGTTGGCAAGGTGGACTTAGGAAAAAAAGGTAAGGGCTTGTTGTGATTCCCACTATCCCATTTGAGTTGTTAGAGACCTCACTAACAAAGAAATGGAAAGTGGTGAACCCTAGTGTGCACAAGAAATAGCAAGGTAACAAAGAGAAAAAATCCAAAAGCCTCATTCCTCCCCTGTTGTGGGTGAGGTTATTGATATCTCTGATGCTGAGGGGGTGGAAAAAGTGGTTGTGGGATCTACTCTTTGTGATATCAAAGGTTTTGAGGGTTGCACATATGCTAGACTTGCAAAATCCCACAACTCTGAAGATCCTAATAATACTAAAGGAAAACAAATTTGAGAGGTGTATGATGAGGATGAGTCTGAGGAAGCAAAGTTTCCCCCTCAGAATATGGAGGGTTCAAAGGATGATGACTTAGACAATAATTCTGATGAGATGTAGGGTGATGATAATAACGAGGAACAATTTGGTAATGATGAAGATGTTGAGGTTGATATGGACAATGACCAAAATGTTGATGTGCTTTCGAAGGAGAAGGATTCTCCAACCCCTCCCTATCCCAAGCCCTAAGATACCATGAATGATATTGAGGATATTTTCCCTCCCTCCTTTCTTGCTCAAAACACTAAGGACAAAGATAATTCTACCATAAAGAATCTGAAGACAAAGGTCCTCAAGTTGGATAAACTTGTTTCCAATAGATACAATGATAGAATTGCTTGTTTGGAAAATGACTTACCCAAGATTATAATGCTTACATAGGGAATTATTCACAACTCAATGATGGGTACTATCTCAAGCCACTCCAAGATCACCAAACAAAAGAAGAAAAGGAAAAAAAAGATAATGAGGAGAAGTTGAATTATCAAAATGTCGATGAGAAAAAGGATAAGGAGGACCAGGAAATATCCCTCAATGCCCTCCTTGAAGACTAGAGCTTGATTATTTAGCTGGGCCTCTCTGGTTTTTGTTTATTATTGGTCTTTTCTTCTTAGATTTTTTTGTTTTGATGGGAATGTGTGCCCTTTAGCTATTTTTTTTGGCCTACATGCCCTCCTGCTATTTCTTTTATCTATTTAATGTTGTCTTAAACTCTTAGAACCAGGGCCCTTTCCTTTCTTTTTAAATAAAAAATAATGTTCTAGCAGTTTATGTACATGGTCACAAGATGACACTATGTTGATCTCACTATAGAATGCTTCTTGGTGAAATAGTCTAGAGTTAACAAATAATAGCTAGTGGATTGATAACTTAAACAAGTGTACTCACTATTTTAGTAAAATAATGAGGATAGAGTTACTTAGCTCTATGATTGAAGAGTGTATTCCAACAATGGATATTTTAATTTCAAATGGGAATATACTTAGAAAATTATGTTATTTGTTAGATAAATTCATTTGATTCTATGTTTAATTTTTGTTATATCAAAGGAAAATTCCATAATTATGGGACAAGTTCATGGTCACCTACTAGTCTTTTAAGTTCATTTGTTCATCCATATGCACAATGTGAAAGGAAACAAAGGTGCAAAATATGTTTCCTGCATTATTCTATGAGAGGAGGTATGTGTAAAAATTAAACTAATCATATAGTTACAAGGAAATAAACACAAAAGCAATATACCATATTATAGTGGCTCACATGGGGAAAACACTTTCAAGAAAACAATCCACACTTCAAAGCAGCTCAATGCATTATTTAATAATCAATGGTTATAATACACTCATATAGTGTAAGCCTTTATAGGAGTATCACTGACAAGAGATCTAGAGTAATTATGGCAATAAATTGTACCTACAAAATTCACTCAAAAATGTATATCAAGCACCCAATAAATAGGAGAGAAATTACATGAAACAATAAAATGGCATTTAGAAAACTATGAGATAAAACCACCCAAAATGTGGTGCTCACATCCCTAGTGTATAGTCCAACACCTAGACCCTAAAATAATTCTACAAGTTAAAAATAACATATTCCTTCCACCTACCATAAGTTCATCATAATCCACTCACCAACATGGGTGTTCTATTTTGGCTTCCTTATCTCCATTCAAATATGTCTTATGATGCGTCATAAAGTGGCCAAAAAGTGTAACTACCTCTTACAACTAGTTTATGTGGCATATATGTTCTTACATTTCCAATGTGGGAGGCCTAGGCATCAAGGAATTGTCTTGAACAACTTAGAATATTTATTTTGGCCAAAAATCGCATCTATAGCCCAAAATTTATATTTTCAAGTATTATTAACATTGAATTCAAGGTTGAGAAACATGTCCTAACATTCTCTTAATTTTCAAACTCCTTTCAAGAGCAAATGGAGGTTGAGGAGCCCATAAACTCACATCACCACCTAAACGTGTATGTGTTCACTAGATTCATCAATGCATATACAACATTATGTAAGGTGTCAACTTTCTACAACAATACCCTCCCATCCTCTACCATGTCATTAAAAAAATGGTAAACATCAATATGATTCATCCTTGCATGAAAGGTCAAATTCCTTAGTAGAAATATAACACTATGACTAGCACGAAGAACTATACTAGCTCTTAGAGTCAGTCCCCCATATAGACACAAATATTTAAGCCAAATGGATTTCTTACAAGCATGAGTAGTGTTCATGTACTCTACTTTTGTAGTGGATAAAATGACCACAATTTTCCACTTACTCATCCAACAAATTACACCACCAAACATATTGAAAACATATCCACTATTGGATCTCCTACTATCAACATCCCTGGCCCAATCTAAATCCACAAATCCATGAATAATCACTAAGTTTCAGTCTCCTATAAAATTATCATGATAAAAAATGGAGTACTTGTAGGTACCCCACACATATTTGAATACCCTCTTCACTATATCTTGATATACTCATCCAAGATTATCCATGGACTGATTGAAGACTCCCACTACTTGGAAAATGTTTGGTCTAGTATAATATACTTGGGCCATATCATCTATCTCAATGGAGAAGTTGGAAATTTCTCTATTGATAACTTAGTCCCCATTGAAATAGGAACATGTAATAGTGTAAAGTTATCATGTTGAACCTCTCTAACACCAAGTTTAGCCTTGATCCAACCAAATATTTATGTTTTATCTATCTTGATTCTAATCTCCAAACCCAAGATGAACCTAGAAACCCCTAAATATTTCATCTCAAATTATGCTAATATTTGATACTTCGATTCATAAATCATGTCCTTATCGATTATTAAAAAATACCATATCATCAACTACAAGGGAAGGGACAATGATTATGAGACTTTAGCATACACACAACTTACAAACCCTAAAGCAAAAAAAGGTATGAAATAGGTATAGGGCTTGATATAAATTAAAAAAATAACAAGTACATATATAATTATAATAAAATCAATAAGAAAATCCTAAGGGTCAAAATAAGGGTGGCAAGGATAAAAAGGATGTCACATAATGCAAAACCAGACACTGATAAATATAAAAAGTAAAACTTAAATTAGAGAATGTCCAAACCCAAATTAAATTTGAAATGAAGGATAAGCAGTGAGAAATAATATATTTAAAATTATAATGTAAAAGAAATCCATGCTATGGATAAACCATTGGGGATGTAAGAATGTCATGTTTCACCTTGAATGGATGGAAAATAGATAGACTTTTCATGTAATTCTAGGGTAAATAAATAATTAATAAAAAATTAAACTTATATATAAATAAGGGCACTAACACACATATTAAAATAAATTCTCAAAAAACTAATAAATTTGTAAATGTATATAGTTGGAAATTTCATGTAAATTATTATGATGAATGTCAGATCATATTGCTAATATGCTAGAAAATTATGAACTATTCAAGGTGAATGCCTTGGGATAAATATTTTATTACTCACTAACTTTCTTTATTTATGACTATATAACTAACCTTTTCATGTGTAAAATTGAACCTTGCACATAGATTTTAACTTGGCTCATAGATTTGAACTTTGCTAATTTAGATGTCTAAAACTTATTTTCCTTAAAGCCTACTTCCTACTTTTGAGAGGTGTGGTGTGACTAAATATTGTGTAGGAGCTTGCTACATAGAATATTATCCTTTATTCAAATCTATGCCACTAAGTCAATAATATAGAACAATTATAAAAACAACAAACAAACATGCAATGATTCCTAAGATGTTGATGCAAGCTGATATTCTATGATGCAACCTTTATGTGATAATACAATGTGGATAACAACTCTTAAATCTTTGATGAATTGAAATAAATTAATGTTTATCCTTAAATACAACACCCTAGCACTCAATTTAATCAATTTTATGTTTAAGTTGGTATATAATGACTAGTAAGAGGGAGTCAATTAGCATCTACATTTAAATTCAAATTTTGAAAGTTGAGAGGTTATTTTAATTGTGATTTGTTAAACTAAACTAGGCTAATTCCATGCATTGTGGATTTGATCTTTGTAAAGGAATGTATAAAATGAGGATTTGAACTAGTCCCTAAGGATGTGTGTTGATGGAATGAAGTACGTGGCTCAAGTTATTTTCCAACATTTACACTATAATATATAAGTTGTGCACTAGCCATTACACTAATAGCAACCTTGTCAAAATGGGATCAAAATGAAGAGGAAAAGTGTGGAGTTTGATTTTTTACCATTACAACTAAAAACATAGTTCAAATAAACACACTTAAAATTATTGAGGTCCAATATATATAGTTCAAATAGTAAATAGGGAAGTTAAGCATTTGTACACCATGGTTAAAATGCGAGTGATAGATATTAATAATATAAATATTTTTTATTTTATTTTTTGAAGATAAATATTAAATATTTTCATATAGTATCATCCTTAGTCTTTTCCTATATTTTTTATCATAATTTTCTTGGATGTGATTATAAATTCAAACCCATTATTTTAGTGCTTCATTATAGATAAAAGCAAACTTTTTTTTAGAATGCAGGAATCAGGTAGCACCCTTATAAACTACAATTTGCCTGGTAAAATTTTCTCACATGACCGATCATACTGGAATGACATGCCCTATGATACCATAGGGATAGGGGGAGACTGAACCTCATGACCTCTTGCCTCCAATAGGATGCTTTAGTAAATTGAGCCAAGGCCCCCACCCCATAGATAAAAGCTAAGTTAATATAATGTCGTACTCTATTTAAATTAGTTTGTTATTAATTGAATTTTGATAGAGAATCTAATGTACTATCTCAAGTTCTAACCATTTATAAATTATTTTACCCCTACAATAATTTCCATATGGTTATTCTAAATTTCTTACCTCTATTTTATTTTAAACCGTCTTCATATTGTATTGTATTTTAGTTTATTAAATTTTTATTTATATATATTAAATTTAATTTTTTAATTCATTTATTTAGATATAGATAATATTTTAATATAAATATTCCTTTATACCAACTTTTATAGGAAATATAATTTTTTAAAATGGGATAAGTGGTTATTGAAGTATTGGACCTCTCTCAAATCACCACCTATCTAGGGTTCAATTATCATGGACAAGTTTAAAATTGATAGGATTACCATGAGATGATCTCCTCCCTCA
>CM021102.1:329494428-329529889 GCA_007115665.2 Sequoiadendron giganteum
GAGTCTTTTTAGTCCATGAGATTTTTAGAGGGATTTTATTTCCATTAAATCTTGATATCTTATCTTTACTTTTCTTTAAATTATTTTTCTTTATATTTTTGTGGGTGAGACCACCTTAGATGATATTATAATTATGGGAAATTAATTGTCTTGAGACTATTGATAATGGATTAAAAAATTACATATGTAAAAAGTTTGTTAGATATTCTTGCTTCATTTATGCATGAATTTGTGTTTAGATGGATATTTATGCATGAGTCTTTTTAGTCCATGAGATTTTTAGAGGGATTTTATTTCCATTAAATCTTGATATCTTATCTTTACTTTTCTTTAAATTATTTTTCTTTATATTTTTGTGGGTGAGACCACCTTAGATGATATTATAATTATGGGAAATTAATTGTCTTGAGACTATTGATAATGGATTAAAAAATTACATATGTAAAAAGTTTGTTAGATATTCTTGCTTCATTTATGCATGAATTTGTGTTTAGATGGATATTACCATGGATTTGGATAAGAAAATATCTTTGTTGGTGGGTGATTGAAGATGGGCATAACCAATGGACTATGAGAAAGTTGTGCTTAAGTGTAGAAATTGTTTCTCTACTCAACATCTTGCTTCCCCATGTCCCAAAAAGTCATTCAAAGTGATGGACTCTAATCAAGGGATCCATATTCATCATCTAAAATCCACTTGATAGTAGGGTGTTGAAACGTGTCATCGTATGATCACTCCAAATACTCCTCTTAAGAATGATGCTTAGAATTCTACTGCAGAGATTAAGGTCACCCAAGCTTCTAATTTGGCTTTGGTGCCTACAAAAGCTTTTCCAATGCAAAACCGTGGGAGTGTTACTTATAGTTTGATCACTTTTAAGGGTCCCTTGTCCATCCCTCACTCTCCCTTGCAAGATTCAATTATTGTTTAATCTTCTAAGAAGATGTTGTGTGGACTTAATATGGACAAGTGGAATCCCAATCCTTTTATTTTGGACCGCACAAATAGGACAACCTTTAAGCATGATGTCAAGCATCCAAGTATTCTAATGGACTTAGATTCATCTCCTTTGGAGCAACATTAGATGGTCATAAAGAGGAAGGAGAAAGTAACTTCTCGAAGTACACACTTGATTACTCATAGATCTTCTATTTTGAAGTAATTTATGTCTAGACTATAAATTGATCTTGCTATTAAAAGCGTGAGGGATAAACCAAGTTTTTAAATGATCAAAACGAATGCACCAATAAGTTATATGCTTTGACGCTTTTTTAGCCCTAAAGTGCCTAACACAATTTACTAGAAAAAACTATATATCTGTAATTTAATTTTATGAAATAATTAAAACTAAATTAATAAAAATAGTTAATATATGAATATAATATGTAAATATATAAGATATTTAAATATTTAAATTATATTTTTATATTATTATAAAAGAAAAATAAAATTTTAGGCTAATTTAATCCAAGACATACAAGTAAGTATAAAACATGCTATGTTATTTTATTTACTTTAGAGCTATTTTATTTTACTATATAACTATTTTAAAATTATCTTATTGTATTTACATTGTTTACAAAGAGTTGTTTTATTTTCTTAATAGTTATTTTATTTTGCTTTATAATTATTTTAAAATCATTTTATTTTCATTATTTACTTTATTTTTAAAATTATTTAAGATTTGTCATAGATTGATTTACTTAATAATATTATATATTATATTTACCATGGCATTGTCATTGTGCATGTCTTTCGCTACTAGGGCATCCAGGGAATCAAAAGATTGGCAGGATTCAATCGGGCGTGAACAATTGTGGTGGATGCAAAATCATTGCATTAGTTCTAGGTGGGGTTTTCAAGCTTGCATAGGGACAAATTTTGCCTCGCCATCTCAATCTATGGAAAGGAGAAATAGGTAGGTAGTGATTATTCCAAACCTTTATCAATATGTGCAACCCCTCTAATGTGCCAACACCTCCCCTATGATGGTTTTCAAAGAGGAAATACTATGTGAGGTGGTCTAAAATAAAGCCTTTTTTTCTAAGATGGGTTTGATTGGTAGGTTTAGAGGGCTTTGATCGAGCTCTAAGCTCCATAAATAGATTTCAAAGACTTAGAGACCAATTCTAGATGGTGATCTCTAAATATACCAATGTGCATGGGGTTTCTTTATGGTGGTTTTCGACAATGTTTGAGATCACCACATAGTACTCTGTGATTATCATTAATGGAGCTGTGAGGAACATTTGCTTATGTTGAAACCATGGTATCCTACTTGCAACCTTGCCTCTAAATCGATTACATCCATTCTAATTTGTGTAAGATTTCTAAATCTTCCACTTCAATTCTAGTTTGATTCATATTTTGAAGCTATGGGCAATTTGTTGGGAAAGTTTTTAGATATTGATGAGGGCTCAGCAAACTGCCTACATACTATATATGCTTGCATCTTGAAACAACGAAAATAAGAGTCTTATCTTTGAAGAGATAGGGTTCCTACTTCACACTCTTGTTTCACTCAAGGAAACTCTAGATATCTCAATTCAAGGATGGAATGAAGGAAAGAGATATGCCAAAGGTTGTCCTATGGTATGATTAAAGACTAAAAAGGGGTTCACCACCAAGCTAGGGCTTGGAAAGACAAGTAACATGCAAGACCTAATGATCAAACCTAATGATATGCAAGACTTACAATAAATGACCTAGAAATGAATGTAAAACATAATAGAAAACTGAGAAATCGGAGAGGTGCACCTGGAAACCTGTTGAATCTTGAATGAAGACATGAAATGTTGAATATGTTGAATTTAATGCACTCTAGGACTCATATGCCAACCTAGGTGATTTAGTCCTAGATTAGGGTTTTTGGGCAGGAACAGAAATCTGGTAGAGGCAAGTCTAAAACACTTGAAAACTAGAAAATCCACTATACTTGGACTCATACACCAAAAGTGGTGTATCAATTCTACTTAGCTTTTTTGGAGGATTAAAATCTGAATCTTCTCTCCAACCTTTGCTTTGTCTTCTCAACTTGATTCCTGGATTTGAACTATTGAATTCTTCTCTATAGATGTCTTTTAATGATCTTCTAAACAATATGACAACTTTGACAACTTTGCAATCTTGACAACTTCTTTCCAATCTTGCTCCTTAGAGGATCTACAACCTAGATCTACAAATCACACACTAAAGAGAGGGAGAAATGTTGTTTTGTTAGTAGAAAGGGGTTTGCCTTGGTCAAACCTCATTTTGGTAATCAATCCTTGTAATGAAATCAAATGGAAAGGAGGAATGATGAATGAACAAAATGATATGTTGCAACTCACCAAATCCTAGAAATAAAGTGTTGTAAACATGTATGAAGTGGCTCCAATGGATGTGGATCTTGACTCTTGCTTGAATGTTTTGGATCTTAAATTGAATGCTTTCTTGAATCATAAAATCCTACATCACAAATGTTAGCTCAAAAACAAACATGATGCATGATTACTTTGACATGATGCTTGATACTTGAATAATGCTCCAAAATGCTTGATAATCAACTCTTGAATGCTCTTGTAGACTCTTGAATGATTTTGTGATCTCCAATTTTCTATAATGCATGAATACTTGAAGGCTTAGGAGAAAATATGTGAAAAGACCTTGAATTTATACTTGTTTATGCCAAATTTCTTGAAACTACAACACTACAAGCCGACATTAGATCTAGGAGAATAAAATCCCGCCAAGAATTTAAATTTAATTTAAGTCTAAGGTAAGTGGGACTCATATGCCAAAAGTGGCATATGAGTCTCATTAGGCTAAGCTTGGGACAAATTTTTCAAGAAATGCTTAGATTCATGTGAATCCAGATAAGGGCCCTGAAACTTAGGTGGGACCAATATGCCCAAGGTGGTGTATGAGTTCCAAATCATTAAATCTGAGCCATACAATCCAAAAACACCTAAATTATGATTGGATACTGGTTTGTTTCAAGATTATCCTCAGAAATATGCATTAATTAAGGCTTGTGGATGCAAAATAAGGCCAAATAAGGCACAAAGAAGCCCAGTTAATAATGAAAACCCTATATTAGTGTGAAAGTGTAATACAACACTTTACAACACCTTAAATAAGGCACAACTAGGTTTATTTAGTTTATAAGGGCGCAATACCTAATCTGAATGTGTTAAGCACATTACAACACTAAATCAAGGCAACATTATGCTCAATTTAACAAGGAGGGCCTAAACAAGCATGAAAATGTAGAGGGATACTTTTTCCATTGCCACATTTAGCCCCCACTTTAGTGAGAGGAGGAACTTGCTTCAAACTCACACTAAAGTAGATAAACTCACATCAAGAGGGGTCCAAGTGTACCAGTGTTGGTAAGATAGGATAAAAATGATCGAGAGGGATGATCAAGCCCTCATGATCAGGATCCTAGGGAAAACCAACATAAGAACAAAAGAACACACATGAAAATGATATAAGGAGCAACAAAAAGGCACAAGCATACACTGCCAAAGAAAAATGGAACATTTAACAAAAGGGGTGGATCAAGCTTTGACTGTTTGTCTTGCATGTTATAGATCATATCTAATTTTTTTGTCCAAAAAATGCACGCTCACTCTAAGGCAATGAAACTCTAGGTTATCTACTAGGTGAGTATCCAAAAAGGTAAGACAAATATGCACACGATCAGTATGTGCTCACACACACAAGCAAGTGGCTATGGGAAAGTCACGCCTAAGTTCAAATTCCTGTTCAACCAGAACAAAGCTATACCTCCTGATAAATTTGATAAGGCGCCACACAATAATGAACTTTGAACTTCATGAGGCAAGAAAAGATTTGTATGCTTGAAACTCATGAACAAACAAGATGGCACCACAGGCATGCAAAGTGTGTTATGTAAGGTGGCCATATAATAAAAATTGTAAATAAAAAGTAGGGAACGTTCAAAGGAGTTTTTCTTAGTTCATGTAAGGTCTTAACTTAGGGAACATTGTGCCTAATGTCTATAAGAGAGAACCAATAAAATAATAGAAGATTCACAACTTAGGGGATGCAGTGTGTCGCATCAAGCCACTAAGAGGAATATAATATGCTAAGAGAGATCACGCTCTTGAGGAACATCACACCTAATGTCAATCACAAAGTGAAAGATGTATTGCATGAAGTAAGAAGACTACAAAATGAAACATGAAATACAAAAGAATAATACCAATGTATGCCCCCACTTTAAAGAAATTGCTAAACACCATTCTATGAGAAATTACTTTAAAGTAGAAAATGATAAATGATAAAAATAAAGAGAACATGAGAACCTATTTGGAATGTCCTATGCCAAGTCATATGTTTCCAAATAAAGTTGTGTCATGAAAAAGGGTTTCCCACAAAATGAAATCCCAAAACACATAAGGGATACAAGGATTCAGGGTTAGTATGTTCTTGCTACAATGTTTTTAGAGAGGTTGGAACTGTCATTGATAGGTTGTTGTTAGGTCCCATTACTTTAGAATATAAAATATCAATATGTCAACTGGGCAGTGTCCAAGGCAGTTTGCAATAGAAGATAATTTCGATAGCTCATTTTAGATTTTCTGATTTCTTAAGACTACTGAAATTAATTTTAGTCTAAGGCCGACTAACTACTCAACTAGGAAACAATTTATTTTAAGAAAACTGGAAATATTAAACTAGAAAGCATAAGATAACTAATTTAGAAAGCATAACAACTAAGCTAGAAAGCACAGTAACAAGTAAACCGAACAACTAATAAACTACGGAAGAGGAAACACAAGTAAACAAACCATAAAACATCCTCCTAAAGAATAAAAGCTTCTAAAAGTTGCAATAAGTAACTCATGATAATGGAAAACAAAGAGTGCTCTGGAACTTCAGACTCAACAACTGACAGACTTAACGATTTCCTACTAAATGATTATCTATGTAACAAAAATGACAGAACAGTAAATACTTATCTATTTAAACTATCTTCCCTCGAGTGGCCAGCTTGCGGGTTATCACATTCATTCTCAAATCACATACACTACTGGTTCTGAAGTTATTCCATTAAAGACAATTATCATCCATAGCTCAACAACTCAAAAATTGACAGAAGGTAGTTTTTTATTCATAAGTATCCAGAGATCATGTTAACAACATAACATTACTATTGAGCGTCCCTTTCTACTTCTGAAAATTAATTTTTTATAGAAAAACTTTAACTAAATCCTAGATTTCAGATGGCGTGGATAGCCATTGAAAAATTCTATAACGGTTTACAACTAACCTCCATTGTCTTTAAAACCCATTACATAAACATTGAAAAGGCTTGAGATGAGCCATGAAGTCTTTGACTAAAAGAACATAACATAAATTAAACTAACAACAACTACATCCTCGGTTCATCAGCCTGATGTTCAGGAGCAAGTTCCCAACGTCTATCTTCAATCTTTACTAAGGCACGTGTTGGTTAAAAGTTTTGCAATTGTTGCATGATGTCTGATTATTGATCTACAAAAACACTCAAAACAACCCATTAAATCCGTATTGGTAGATTACCTCAATTAATCATAAGAAATAAATTTTGTATAATTTTCCTTAAAGATAAACAATTATCTCTCCTAAAGTTTAATTAATTGGCAGAAACTGAGGATTGAGCTTATATAAATAGGCTTTTTCTGGTATTATTATGATGAGGTTATTTTTACCTCATCAGTCATCATTCCCCAAATACTCATGGAACAATAAGAATGACACAAAGAGAGCAAAAACAAAGAAAAACCTTTCGGGTCAACATGGAAGAGACATGAACGTCTCGACGCCTTGCATCATCCCCAAAAGGAAAACCCGAGACAAAGAAAAGATAAAATGTTTATGGCATAGAGAATAATGTAGGTACAAAGAGAGAGAGACATCAAAAAGAATACCATGGGGGATCACATTACGCACATGCAATCACGTAAAAGAAAAAAAGAAAATAATGCAAAAGACTAGTAAGGCACATGTGAGTCAACCTATTAGCAGGTCATTAACATCCCAATCATTTTCATCATATATAGAAGGAAGACAACTAGCCAAAGGGACAATAGCAAGTGTGGAAATAGGATCATTACCAAGTTCAACACTCTTCTTAGGAGAATTGTCATGTAAGCTCAAATAAGAGGAAAATAATGTATTCAATTCATTATGCACCTCCTCACACCAATTTTAGCAACCTCATCATCGGCATCCATGTTAATCACAATGGGAGGTCGAATGATGATGTATAAAGAAGGATCTAGCTCCTATTGTGGTTGTGATATAAGATCTTTTTGTTGTTGCAGTGAAGGTGGAGACTCACTGTGTATTGCTTCCGTCAAATTTGGATTTGGATTTTCTTTGTTTGTTTCATCATTTAACCTTTGAGCAAGAGCATGATGTCTATGAATACGCTCTCTAGAATTTCTATTTCTTTTAGTATGAATTTCAAGTTGCATTTGTGTAGGAGTGGGTTTATCAACCATAGGTTTATTTTCTTCCCTAAAGGGAGGAATGGGAGGAACCATAGGAGGTTGTTCAACCATTTTTTCTTTAGCTTTGTAAACTTTCTTTATCTTAGGAGGCATGACAAGATTGTTTTCCTTATCTCTTGGTCTTTTGTAGGAGGTAGGAAAAGGGTTTATCTTAGGTTGAGGCATGTTTGTAAGGGATAGTTTTTCTATGCATTTCACTTTAAACTTTTGATAGGATTTGAAAAAGAAGTCCCCATGAGTTTAATAAGTTCCAAAGGCTCGGTCCAAAAGAAATCTAATGAAATTTCCCTCGGGAAGATAAAGGATTAAAGCCACTATGATGCACAATAAAGATTTCATTGTCAAAGGGAAACTTTAGGAATTTATGCAAAACTGACGGAACGAATTCCATGGAGCGTAGCCATGGGTAACCAAGCTTCACACAGAATTGGTCTGATGTCGATATGATGGAGAATGAGACATCTAATATTTTTGGTCCTATTTGTAAATGTAAGGTGAGCGATCCCATCGTAGGGCAAGTGAAACCATTATGTTTCTTTATCCATTCTTTCAGTTTATCATATGTTTCTTGATAGATTTCATGCACAAGTAGGAATTCCTTGGTGATCGTATTCTCTCCACTAACAGGATCAATTAAAATCCCATTAGTGGGCTTGTCATTGACTCACCCAGTTATTTAAAGAGGACCGTCAAGTGCATTTTTAAGTATATCTTTAGATGAGAAAGCAATGTCAAGAGGCTTTTTAGTTTAACCCTTATGATGTTGAGTTTAAACCAATGCAACCAAACCATTGATAGGATTATATTCTATAGGATCTTGTTTATTAGTATCCATGTTGTCATCATCTATTTCAACATTCATCACATCATTCTTCGTAGTTTCACTAGCTTTGAAAAATGAAATATTATGATTTGGCATGGGATTGGTAAATATTTGTAGGTTTTGGTTAGGATGGGCAACAGACTTATTTCCTTGATCATTAACACCACCAACTAAAATTTGACCGGAATCAATGAGGTCTTGCACAAGATGTTTAAGATGCTTATAATGTTTTATGTCATGTCTATTTTGTCAGTGATAATGGGAATAAGAATTTGATCGAAAGTTCACGGGTAGAGGCTTATTAGGATCGGGAGTCTTAACGGGGGGTAAGGTGATCGTTTTCTATTCTAAAAGTTGTGACATTGTTTTATGGAGGGTATCGGGTAAGGGAGTGAATTGCCTAGTTGAATCCCCAAATGTGAAAGGAGTCGTCTTCCTTATTGTAGCCACTTGGGTATCAACATGTTGATTTGTTTGTTGAGGAGGATTTAGTTGAAGGGATCCTTTATTCTATTTTCTAAAAGGTTGATAATTATTTTGGTTTGCAGATTTAGACTTCTCAGGTCAGCTAGAGGTGGGTTTTGTTTCACGACTACTAACTGAATTTTGATAATCACGAAGGACAATAGATAAGTGCACGAAAGAGGGGAACTTCATCATGGTAAGATTATCTTGTATCTTAGTTTACAAGTTCTCAATGAACATACTTTTAAGGTGAGGTTCAGGAACAATTGTGGTGGATGCAGAATCATTGCATTAGTTCTGGGTGGGGTTTTCAGCTTTGCATAGGGACAAATTTTGCCTCACCATCTCAATCTATGGCAAGGAAAAATATGCAAGTAGTAATTATTCCAAACCTTTATCAATATGTGCAACCCCTCCAATGTGCCAAAGCCTCCCTTATGATGGTTTTCAAAGAGGAAATACCATGTGAGGTGGTTGAAAATGAAGCCTTTTTTTTCTAAGATGGATTTGATTGGTAGGTTTAGAAGGCTTTCGTCGAGCCTCTTTGAACTACATAAATAGATTTCAAAGACTTGGAGATAAATTCTAGATGGCGATATCCAAATATAGTCATGTGCATGGGTTTCTTTATGATGGTTTTGATATTGTTCATGATTGCCACACAGTTCTCTATAATTATCATTGGAGTTGCAAGGAACATTTTCTTATGTTGAAACCATGGTATCCTACTTTCAACCTCGCCTCTGAATCATTTACATCCATTCTAATTTGGGTAATATTTCTAAATCTTCCACTTCAATTCTAGTTTGATTCATATTTTGAAGCTATGGCTAATTTGTTGGGAAAGTTTCTAGATATTGATGAGGGCTCAACAAACTAGTGGAGATCGACATCACAAAAGATCCGTTAACGAGTATCTCCCTTAAAATCGTTGATGGGTGTTGGTTGCATATGGTAGATTGTGAGGGTTTACCTTTATGATGTCACAAATTTGACATGATTGGACACATTGATGCTTAATGTTTCAAACAAAAAAATGTGATTCAAGCCTCCTAGTGGAGAGATACATCCATACACTACTACTCAATGGAAACGGATGATTCTAGCTCTTACCAAGAAGCAAAAGTCCATGTAGCCCAAGTGAAAACAAATGGGCTCAATTGTCTAGAGGTTCCACCGACTCCCTCTTCACCTGAGGCTGCAAAGGACCCTCCTCCCTTAAGAAGGGAAGGCGTTAATACTCCAACAAACCTCAATCAAATCATAAAATGGGTAGAACAAACAAAGAATTTAAAAATCTTGGCTCCAAGGAGGGAAAGTAATTCCCCAAAGGAAAAATATGTTTCCATGATCATTACATCAGAAGTAGGAAATTGGACATTCATGAAAAAGAAAAAGAAGAAAATCAAAGGAACTTTCAACATGCTTCTTCATTCCCACACTAAATATGGAGCTAAATTGTCAAATTATGAAAATTCACGATCCAAGTGGATCCTTGTGCATTCTACGACCACATAGGTATATGAGTACAATGTATGGTTATAACTAGGTTGTAGCAATTCCATAGTTCTTGGTTTGTAATGGGTTATAGCCCATAACTATGTAATTTCTTTTTTTTGTAATATGTGGTGCAACCCCTTGGCTACAATTTACTGAGCAAAAAATAATAATTTAAGATTTATTGTATTTTATTTTTTTGATAGGTTCATGCTTTTGACTAGAGATTTGAACCAATGAGGCCATAAACAGGGGACCTCATCCCCAACATGAATGCAAGAGAACGCTCCTCCCACGAGCACAGTAGCCCAATGAGGGCACAAGGCCCACGAGCACACCAACCCATCGAGGGAGTGGCAACCACTCTTGCGAGCACGGTAGCCCTACGAGGGCACAAGGCCCTTCAAGCACACCATCCCAGTGAGAGAGGAGTAGTGGTTCAAGTCCGAAGACTTGAACCCAAGTGGCCAAGGTTACAACACCACCACTCTTACCAACAGACTATGGGATCAACCCCTTATTGCATTTTATTTTATAATTTTTTTGTTTATTTTATTTTTATTGAAGAGTTATACTTAGTTTTCTAAGAGTTATTTATTTTATTTTATTTACTTAAGAGTTATTTTATAGTTTTAGTTTTTCAAATATAGGTAAACAATGTTTTAGTTTCCCTGGTTTATCTTTCAACTCTTCTTTTTTTTTGTGGCTCAGGTGGGTGTCTATGTAAGTCACTATGGGTGGCTCGAGGCTTTAGAATGAGCCCATCTCTTCTTATGCTCTCAAGTAGAATGTTGAGCTCTAGGATCTCTTTGAAATAGGTGGCTTCATGCCCTTGTTCCAAACTATGAAGGGTTGCAATGATAAAATTACTTAAAAATTTATGAATTCCTGGTCTCAAGGGGTTGTTACCATCAGCAGTGTGCAGTTTCGGGTGTCTGATGAATTGATAGCTAAAGCCACTGGTTTAGCCTACAAAGGCATCAAGGTAGAAATATAAATGAATTGAGACCACAAAATTTTTATTGCAAAAGGTGGAAATAGAAAGCAATTGAGACTACAAAAAGTTATTGTTGCCTTTTTCAGAGGCAAAGAGGTACCTGTCCACTTCCAAAATGGTTATATTAGGGAGAATGTTTCAGCTCCTTTGGTGTTATTAAGTCTACATTGCATCAAATATTTCACTTTAGAAGGCCGATTTAAAATTGTGCATGGTTACCATTTCCCCATTCTTAATCATATGTGTCATGGTAAAAAAATGAATCTTCCTTTTTCTCTTGTTCAACTCCCTTGAGACCTACATCATTAAGGGAACCTATCCCCCTTTGCATCAAGGCCTCATCATGGACCTCTATAAATACTACCTCTTTACGACTCCTTCTTTGAACCCCAAGGTAAAGATCAGTGTCAAAATCAAGCTCCTTGATGGTAAAGCCTCTAGGTCCCCCTATGCTTCTGTTGGCAAGGTGGACTTAGGAAAAAAAGGTAAGGGCTTGTTGTGATTCCCACTATCCCATTTGAGTTGTTAGAGACCTCACTAACAAAGAAATGGAAAGTGGTGAACCCTAGTGTGCACAAGAAATAGCAAGGTAACAAAGAGAAAAAATCCAAAAGCCTCATTCCTCCCCTGTTGTGGGTGAGGTTATTGATATCTCTGATGCTGAGGGGGTGGAAAAAGTGGTTGTGGGATCTACTCTTTGTGATATCAAAGGTTTTGAGGGTTGCACATATGCTAGACTTGCAAAATCCCACAACTCTGAAGATCCTAATAATACTAAAGGAAAACAAATTTGAGAGGTGTATGATGAGGATGAGTCTGAGGAAGCAAAGTTTCCCCCTCAGAATATGGAGGGTTCAAAGGATGATGACTTAGACAATAATTCTGATGAGATGTAGGGTGATGATAATAACGAGGAACAATTTGGTAATGATGAAGATGTTGAGGTTGATATGGACAATGACCAAAATGTTGATGTGCTTTCGAAGGAGAAGGATTCTCCAACCCCTCCCTATCCCAAGCCCTAAGATACCATGAATGATATTGAGGATATTTTCCCTCCCTCCTTTCTTGCTCAAAACACTAAGGACAAAGATAATTCTACCATAAAGAATCTGAAGACAAAGGTCCTCAAGTTGGATAAACTTGTTTCCAATAGATACAATGATAGAATTGCTTGTTTGGAAAATGACTTACCCAAGATTATAATGCTTACATAGGGAATTATTCACAACTCAATGATGGGTACTATCTCAAGCCACTCCAAGATCACCAAACAAAAGAAGAAAAGGAAAAAAAAGATAATGAGGAGAAGTTGAATTATCAAAATGTCGATGAGAAAAAGGATAAGGAGGACCAGGAAATATCCCTCAATGCCCTCCTTGAAGACTAGAGCTTGATTATTTAGCTGGGCCTCTCTGGTTTTTGTTTATTATTGGTCTTTTCTTCTTAGATTTTTTTGTTTTGATGGGAATGTGTGCCCTTTAGCTATTTTTTTTGGCCTACATGCCCTCCTGCTATTTCTTTTATCTATTTAATGTTGTCTTAAACTCTTAGAACCAGGGCCCTTTCCTTTCTTTTTAAATAAAAAATAATGTTCTAGCAGTTTATGTACATGGTCACAAGATGACACTATGTTGATCTCACTATAGAATGCTTCTTGGTGAAATAGTCTAGAGTTAACAAATAATAGCTAGTGGATTGATAACTTAAACAAGTGTACTCACTATTTTAGTAAAATAATGAGGATAGAGTTACTTAGCTCTATGATTGAAGAGTGTATTCCAACAATGGATATTTTAATTTCAAATGGGAATATACTTAGAAAATTATGTTATTTGTTAGATAAATTCATTTGATTCTATGTTTAATTTTTGTTATATCAAAGGAAAATTCCATAATTATGGGACAAGTTCATGGTCACCTACTAGTCTTTTAAGTTCATTTGTTCATCCATATGCACAATGTGAAAGGAAACAAAGGTGCAAAATATGTTTCCTGCATTATTCTATGAGAGGAGGTATGTGTAAAAATTAAACTAATCATATAGTTACAAGGAAATAAACACAAAAGCAATATACCATATTATAGTGGCTCACATGGGGAAAACACTTTCAAGAAAACAATCCACACTTCAAAGCAGCTCAATGCATTATTTAATAATCAATGGTTATAATACACTCATATAGTGTAAGCCTTTATAGGAGTATCACTGACAAGAGATCTAGAGTAATTATGGCAATAAATTGTACCTACAAAATTCACTCAAAAATGTATATCAAGCACCCAATAAATAGGAGAGAAATTACATGAAACAATAAAATGGCATTTAGAAAACTATGAGATAAAACCACCCAAAATGTGGTGCTCACATCCCTAGTGAATAGTCCAACACCTAGACCCTAAAATAATTCTACAAGTTAAAAATAACATATTCCTTCCACCTACCATAAGTTCATCATAATCCACTCACCAACATGGGTGTTCTATTTTGGCTTCCTTATCTCCATTCAAATATGTCTTATGATGCGTCATAAAGTGGCCAAAAAGTGTAACTACCTCTTACAACTAGTTTATGTGGCATATATGTTCTTACATTTCCAATGTGGGAGGCCTAGGCATCAAGGAATTGTCTTGAACAACTTAGAATATTTATTTTGGCCAAAAATCGCATCTATAGCCCAAAATTTATATTTTCAAGTATTATTAACATTGAATTCAAGGTTGAGAAACATGTCCTAACATTCTCTTAATTTTCAAACTCCTTTCAAGAGCAAATGGAGGTTGAGGAGCCCATAAACTCACATCACCACCTAAACGTGTATGTGTTCACTAGATTCATCAATGCATATACAACATTATGTAAGGTGTCAACTTTCTACAACAATACCCTCCCATCCTCTACCATGTCATTAAAAAAATGGTAAACATCAATATGATTCATCCTTGCATGAAAGGTCAAATTCCTTAGTAGAAATATAACACTATGACTAGCACGAAGAACTATACTAGCTCTTAGAGTCAGTCCCCCATATAGACACAAATATTTAAGCCAAATGGATTTCTTACAAGCATGAGTAGTGTTCATGTACTCTACTTTTGTAGTGGATAAAATGACCACAATTTTCCACTTACTCATCCAACAAATTACACCACCAAACATATTGAAAACATATCCACTATTGGATCTCCTACTATCAACATCCCTGGCCCAATCTAAATCCACAAATCCATGAATAATCACTAAGTTTCAGTCTCCTATAAAATTATCATGATAAAAAATGGAGTACTTGTAGGTACCCCACACATATTTGAATACCCTCTTCACTATATCTTGATATACTCATCCAAGATTATCCATGGACTGATTGAAGACTCCCACTACTTGGAAAATGTTTGGTCTAGTATAATATACTTGGGCCATATCATCTATCTCAATGGAGAAGTTGGAAATTTCTCTATTGATAACTTAGTCCCCATTGAAATAGGAACATGTAATAGTGTAAAGTTATCATGTTGAACCTCTCTAACACCAAGTTTAGCCTTGATCCAACCAAATATTTATGTTTTATCTATCTTGATTCTAATCTCCAAACCCAAGATGAACCTAGAAACCCCTAAATATTTCATCTCAAATTATGCTAATATTTGATACTTCGATTCATAAATCATGTCCTTATCGATTATTAAAAAATACCATATCATCAACTACAAGGGAAGGGACAATGATTATGAGACTTTAGCATACACACAACTTACAAACCCTAAAGCAAAAAAAGGTATGAAATAGGTATAGGGCTTGATATAAATTAAAAAAATAACAAGTACATATATAATTATAATAAAATCAATAAGAAAATCCTAAGGGTCAAAATAAGGGTGGCAAGGATAAAAAGGATGTCACATAATGCAAAACCAGACACTGATAAATATAAAAAGTAAAACTTAAATTAGAGAATGTCCAAACCCAAATTAAATTTGAAATGAAGGATAAGCAGTGAGAAATAATATATTTAAAATTATAATGTAAAAGAAATCCATGCTATGGATAAACCATTGGGGATGTAAGAATGTCATGTTTCACCTTGAATGGATGGAAAATAGATAGACTTTTCATGTAATTCTAGGGTAAATAAATAATTAATAAAAAATTAAACTTATATATAAATAAGGGCACTAACACACATATTAAAATAAATTCTCAAAAAACTAATAAATTTGTAAATGTATATAGTTGGAAATTTCATGTAAATTATTATGATGAATGTCAGATCATATTGCTAATATGCTAGAAAATTATGAACTATTCAAGGTGAATGCCTTGGGATAAATATTTTATTACTCACTAACTTTCTTTATTTATGACTATATAACTAACCTTTTCATGTGTAAAATTGAACCTTGCACATAGATTTTAACTTGGCTCATAGATTTGAACTTTGCTAATTTAGATGTCTAAAACTTATTTTCCTTAAAGCCTACTTCCTACTTTTGAGAGGTGTGGTGTGACTAAATATTGTGTAGGAGCTTGCTACATAGAATATTATCCTTTATTCAAATCTATGCCACTAAGTCAATAATATAGAACAATTATAAAAACAACAAACAAACATGCAATGATTCCTAAGATGTTGATGCAAGCTGATATTCTATGATGCAACCTTTATGTGATAATACAATGTGGATAACAACTCTTAAATCTTTGATGAATTGAAATAAATTAATGTTTATCCTTAAATACAACACCCTAGCACTCAATTTAATCAATTTTATGTTTAAGTTGGTATATAATGACTAGTAAGAGGGAGTCAATTAGCATCTACATTTAAATTCAAATTTTGAAAGTTGAGAGGTTATTTTAATTGTGATTTGTTAAACTAAACTAGGCTAATTCCATGCATTGTGGATTTGATCTTTGTAAAGGAATGTATAAAATGAGGATTTGAACTAGTCCCTAAGGATGTGTGTTGATGGAATGAAGTACGTGGCTCAAGTTATTTTCCAACATTTACACTATAATATATAAGTTGTGCACTAGCCATTACACTAATAGCAACCTTGTCAAAATGGGATCAAAATGAAGAGGAAAAGTGTGGAGTTTGATTTTTTACCATTACAACTAAAAACATAGTTCAAATAAACACACTTAAAATTATTGAGGTCCAATATATATAGTTCAAATAGTAAATAGGGAAGTTAAGCATTTGTACACCATGGTTAAAATGCGAGTGATAGATATTAATAATATAAATATTTTTTATTTTATTTTTTGAAGATAAATATTAAATATTTTCATATAGTATCATCCTTAGTCTTTTCCTATATTTTTTATCATAATTTTCTTGGATGTGATTATAAATTCAAACCCATTATTTTAGTGCTTCATTATAGATAAAAGCAAACTTTTTTTTAGAATGCAGGAATCAGGTAGCACCCTTATAAACTACAATTTGCCTGGTAAAATTTTCTCACATGACCGATCATACTGGAATGACATGCCCTATGATACCATAGGGATAGGGGGAGACTGAACCTCATGACCTCTTGCCTCCAATAGGATGCTTTAGTAAATTGAGCCAAGGCCCCCACCCCATAGATAAAAGCTAAGTTAATATAATGTCGTACTCTATTTAAATTAGTTTGTTATTAATTGAATTTTGATAGAGAATCTAATGTACTATCTCAAGTTCTAACCATTTATAAATTATTTTACCCCTACAATAATTTCCATATGGTTATTCTAAATTTCTTACCTCTATTTTATTTTAAACCGTCTTCATATTGTATTGTATTTTAGTTTATTAAATTTTTATTTATATATATTAAATTTAATTTTTTAATTCATTTATTTAGATATAGATAATATTTTAATATAAATATTCCTTTATACCAACTTTTATAGGAAATATAATTTTTTAAAATGGGATAAGTGGTTATTGAAGTATTGGACCTCTCTCAAATCACCACCTATCTAGGGTTCAATTATCATGGACAAGTTTAAAATTGATAGGATTACCATGAGATGATCTCCTCCCTCATATTCAATGGTTAAATTATTTTTTTATGGAGATTTTAGGGATGATCTAGGTCAATTTGGAGTGATTTTTGTAATCAAATATAGTTTTGACAATCTATAGATGGGAAAAAAACTACTTGTAGGGACAAACAACATTGCGAAAAGATCTTTTCTAAAATTTGGGTTAACCACCTGAAACATTTTTTTTGATTAAATGATTAGCCCCTGCCAAAAAGGTTTTGTCCCTATCCGTCACATTTTGGATTTTGTAATTTTCACACATGAAATCTTGCACTCAATGGATAGAAGTAATTTTGTGATGGTATGGCTTTTAAACTAGAAATTTCCAAAGAATATGGAAAAGTTCTATGGAGTTTCCTCCTTAAAGTGTTAACTAAGTTAGGCTTCAATAAGGTTGTGGTGAACCTTATTTCTGAATGCATATCTACTGTCAAGTACTCTATTCTAGTCAATGGGGTTCCACATGGCTTCTTCAATGTTGGTAGAGGTATTCGACAGGGAGATCCCCTTTCACCATATCTCTTCATTATGGTTGTTGATGTGCTAAGCAGGAATGTTTCAAGGATGCTTGTTGATGGTTCTATCATGGGGATCAAATTGGCCACTTCTATTGAACCTTCGACCATACAACAATTTGTGGATGATACCATCCATTTTGGGAAAGCTTCTATGGTGGAAGCTAGGAAGTGGAAGAAGTGTCTAAACAATTATGTTGCAAGCTCTAGCCAATGTATAAACTACAACAAGAGCATGGTCTACTTCTTGAACAACACACAAGCCCTATAAGACAAGGTAATTGTGGTTCTGGGTTGTAAGAGTGATTCCCTTCCTTTTGTGTACCTAGACCTCCCTCCCATGGTTAAGGAAGTTACACCTAAATTTTGGAGCTCGTTCCTCAAAAGAATACAAATAAAATTATCTAGATGGAAAGGCACTACTCTCAACCATGTTGGTAAGTTGTAGCTTTTGGATGCTTCTCTCCAAGGGATACTAGTCTATTTCCTATCCATCTTCAAAATACCTAGATACATTACTAAGAAATTTGAAAGAATTCAAAGAAATTTTCTTTGCTCTAGTACAAAGGAAAAATAAATTAGCTTTGATAAGTTGGGATACAATTTGTCTCCCTAAATTTGGTGGTAGCCTTGGCATAAGAAAAATTCAACCAACTAATAAATCCCTACTTGCGAAGGTTGGATGGGACCAATTGAGGAATAGAAATGAATGGTGCAAGTTTTTAAATGAAAACCCTAATCAGATGAACATTCCCCTAATCAGGTGTCTCTCAGATGAACACCCTAGTGGTTCACTGATTTGGAACAATATCTGCAGGGTTAAGAAGCTGTTGCACTTTGGTTTGAGATGGAAACTAGGTAATGGCAGTAAAATTAGATTATGGGAGGATCCCTGGTTGTTTGATATTCCTCTCTCTCAATTTGACTTCAAGAATTTAATGGTGCCTACTGAGGTTTTTTGCAAGAATGTGAGAGGCTACTTGGGCATCCGCATGGCTCAATGAAATGAAAAATGTTGGAAAATTTCTACCTCCATTCCCTAGAGTTAAGGCATTAGGCTATGACTCTACAGGAAATCCTCTCCCTAACTAGAATACCTATTTCTAACCTAGAGGATGAATTCTATTGGAATAAGGAAAACAAGGGTAACCTCTCAATCAAGTCAGCCTACAATTTGTTATCACTGCAAGGAACCCAAAATAGTATCTGGAAATAGGTTTAAAACAAGCATCTTACACCAAAGTTTTTTTTGGTGGACGGTGAGCCATAGCAGGATACTCACTTAGGACAATCTAAGGAAAAGGGGATTTCAAATCTCGGATAGATGCATTCTATGTAAGAATGATGAAGATCCTATCCCTCATTTGTTACTCCACTGTCCATGCACTATGAAAGTCTGGGAGTCTACTTTTGAAAGATTGGGTATTTATTGGACTATGAATGGTGACCTCAAGATTTTTCTTGATAGTTGGATCAGCCCCTACCACCATTCTCTTCCTAAAAATATTTGGAGACAGGTTCCTCCTATTCTATGTTGGTTCTTGTGGAAATAAAGGAATAATCAAATTTTCAAAAATGAGGAAAAAAGCCCTAAGGAGGTGTTTTGTATTGGTCTTAGACTTATCACAGAGAGTGTATCCTTGTACGTTTCGAAACCTCCAGACAAACCCCCCTCTATAAGGGATATCAATATGGATAAAGCCTGAAACATGTACTTGGACCTGAACTCTTTTGACTACTCTAAAGATTTGTCTAGGATTAAAACGATTTGGAAGCCCCTTGACAGTAGTTGGTACAAGCTAAAATTTGATGGTTCAACAAAGGGTAATCCTAGTTTGGCTAGCGTAGGGGGAATTATCAGAGATTCAAATGGAATTTTGGTGGTTGGTTTTACAGGTGGCATCGAGATGCAGTCCTCTATGATAGTAGAGGCAAGTGCACTCCTCAACAGTGTTAAATTTGTTGTGAGTCTAGGAATAAAAAATCTACATGTCGAAGGAGACTCTAAGGTTGTGATTGACTCCGTTAATCACAATTATTGCCAAGGGTGGATTATAAGGGATATCTTACTTGACACTAAATTCTTACTCAACAAATTGGAAAGAAAGAAATTAACCCACACTTTTCATGAGGGAAACAAAGTGGTTGACTCTTTTGCCAACCTGGGCTCTTCCTGGGTTGTTTCCAAATGTTAGAGAAGTATGGTGGATCTCCCCATGAATATCCAAGGAATAATCCTTGAACAACAAAAGAACACTACTATTGATGATGAGGTCTAACATCTCCATGGTGGAATGGTACACTTGTCTTCTCATCACGGGTCTCATAATGAAGTGGATTTCTTGTGATGGTGTGGAGAGGTGTGGGCAAGTGTTTGGGTTTTGGTGGGGTTTTCTTGTGTTAACTAGCCAGTTTCCCCACAAGATTCATGTGTTATCTTATTATTGGTACAAACCTTCTGATTTGAAACTTGTTATAAGGAACGTGTCAATGGCCAAAATCTCTATTAAACCTTTAATTAATAATGAGACGATAAATGTAATGATGGCATTTATTTATGCCTCGATATACTTAATCAATATTTACAATGGCTTTGATACCCTATGCATATTGGAAATTCCTGTTGGTACGTGTGAAAATATTAATGCCTTAATTAGGCAAGATATTTTAGATTTTTTATGACGGAGGAGATAAATGTTTTGTGTACACTGCCCGCTTGCATTTAAAAAGAATTCTAAGTTTTCTTGCTCTGGTGAATAGATACTATCTCAAAGTGAAAATGGGAGGAGACCAAGTTAGAACAAAGCCAAGATCATGTGAAGAATTCCATCGAGACCCTAGTTTGGCATATTTGTGTCAAAGGAGGTATTGCTCCTTTAATGGAGTGCCTCAAAGGGCATGATGAGAAGCTTTATGCTTAGTTCACGAGCTCATGGTATGAAAAGAGGGTCACTGCGGGCAACATATCATTTGAAATCAATGAAGAGGTTATAGCTAAGGCTATGGGGTTGTCATGCTCGGGTCAAAAACTCAAAAAACACATGAAGGTTCAAGATTTGGAAAGCCTGTAGACTTTCTTCCATGAAAATAAAAAACCAACCAAGCTACATGTAGGGTTTGAGAGGAGCAAGTTGTTGACACCTTGGGACCAGGTGTGTTTGGTTTTAATGTACATTACTCTTGAGGGAAGGTTTAAAGTTTTTTACTTCTATCACTTTTTGTTGCTAAACCACCTTTTCTATAAAATGCTCATTAGCTTCCTCTTCTTCTTGCTTTCTTCTTTGGAAAGTTCTGTTAGGGAAGCTACAAACCTTGCCTATAGGAATCCTAACAAACCCTTCTCATTACCCCTACATCAAGGCCTTATTCTCCATCTCTACCACTTCCACTTGGCCCTATGCCCACCTAGGCCCATTTCTGTAGTTTGGATTTAGGAACCTAAGACAACAAAATAGTCCCCTGCCAAACCCTGACCAACTATTTTTGTTGGCCCTAAAATAAAAAACCCTCCTATGGCTAGCCATCCTAAGGATTCCAAACTTAAACCCCATGCCAAAAAGAAGAAAGGTGGAATGGGGCTAGCTCATTCTAAAGCTATTACAGGGCTATGTGAATTGAAAAAAACACCTACTAAGAAGGATGGTAAATTTCCTACCAAAAATTTGAAAAAGGGAAAGGACACTGCTTTCCATGTGGAGGAACCACCAGCAGATGAAGAAGTTGAAGACTATGCTGACAAATATTCTCAAGGGGATGTAGTGGTGGTTGCAAGTATTGACATTGGGGCTGAGCAGACAAGTGTTCACATTTCTAATAAATTGGCACATCACAAGAAGGAGGTTCAGGTTGACGAGATTTCTAGTAGTTCAAACCAAGGTGAAGGCCAAGAGGAGAATAAGCAGGACACCGTAGAGGAGACCAAAGAGCATGCTGAAGGAACAAGTCTCTTCCCTGAGTTAAATAAGATGATCCGGGAGGAATCCACATCGAATTTTTCCAGTCATCAGACTTAGGTGAGGAGACTATCAGGGTGGAAGTTTCCAAAGACAAAGACCTCGACAACCTAGTTTCCCGTGTTGCTAAACTGGAAAGAAATTTCATAAGGTTGACTCACTTCACGATCAAAATCATCCATCGGTTTGTTGTTACTCTGTTAGCAGTGCTCAAAGAGGAGGTCGACAAGAAAGTTTCTGAGGCTTATGCCAACAACAACTAGGTTGGGAATGATGTTTTGAATCTCCTCATGGAGGAGTGGGAGGGAATAGCTAGGTAATGGGGGGTGTGTGGTTTGTTGTCAGGTGGGCTATCTTTTTGTTGTTGTTCGGCTGGCTTTGTTTTGTTTATTTTTTTGTTAGTTTTTTTTTTTATTTGAACTTTGGCCCTTGTGGACCCTCGTGTTAAGGGTACCGCACCATTTAAGTGTGTCTTCTATTATAAAAAACATTTATAAAACATATACCATTTTGATGGTTCTTGACCTAAAAAATAAAGGTAACTACATGAAAATTTTAATTGAAGTTGATTCTATTCGCATCATCAATGCAATCAAATACATATAGGTTTCCAAGTGGAGGCTTTTGCATATTTTTCATTCTATTTGGATCTTATTGGATAAATTTTGACAACTATGACTACAACAACTGTTATAGAGAAGTAAATAAGTTGACTAACCTTATGCTAGCTTAACAATTGATCAAGATGAAGATACAACTATTTTCACTCCTTCAACCCCTAAGACCAATAAATTATTAAATTTTCTTTAAGAGGAAATGCCTGAAAACTATCCTTGGTCCTTGATTATTTCTCAAGGGACAATATCTATCACGAAGTATTGGTAGGCTTGCTATGTGGCATGTATCGAAAGTGATTTAATGTTTTTTCCTAATATTTAGCTTATATCTATGATTTGTTTATCTCTCTGATCTCATATTGAGATTATTAAAGACTAATTTGATTGAAGTTTTTTGTGAATTGGCATGAAGGCTTATCCAAAATCCAAATATCATATTAGTGCCACCACTCCCCTATGTTTGTAGCATACAAGGGATGTGAATTCAAGATGAAATTAATTGGACCTTTAATTTCCTCTAAGTCTTTTGTATGGAGGTGAAACATAAAAATCTATTGTTGGATTCTCAAATGTACATCATTTATTTTCTTTCTCTAGCTAGTGTTATGATGAAGATCAAAGTAAATAAAAGAACTATGTAGCCACAAAAAATAGACCTCCTAAAATGGGTCCATATGATGCAACCAAGCTTTCACATGCTTTCTCCTTTGACTACCCCTAAGTCTAAGAAACTATTTGTTTTCTTGTAGATGAATATTTTCTTAGAGATGCATTGATAAAAATATATTCTCAAAGACTGTATATATCTTCCTCTTCAATTTGATGGATTTTGTATATAATGTCAAATTTGTGAAAGTACTTGGTTTTGGGTATGTGCAGGAATACCATCTACTAGAGGGAAAATTTTGTGCCACCTTGAAGGATTATGATTTATTATAGGTTTTTCTCTAAGTGTTGGTCTCTTCATGCTTATTTAGCTACATGATGATCTTGTAGTTTATTTTGTCTATAAAGCATCATCAAATGGGGTTCTTAATGGTTGTAGGTTGCCCCTAAAGATTGTTTTTGAATATCATTAGATAGAGCTAGATGAGGGTGGTATTTAAGGTAAAAGGAACAATTGACAATGTATGCTTTCTAGGGTGACATGCACCAGCTTAACCTCCTCACTTCTCCCTATATTTGAATCAATTATGGATTACCATTGGTTACCACTTATATTGTTTCTTTATATATTATCTCTTGCACAACTTCTTTCATTCACTTTCCATTATTTACCACTTTGAGATTTGAGCTTTAAAGGACAATGATGATAGTTTAAATGGTCTTGCTAGCAATATAGATAAGATTAAAATGTTAGCTTCATAGAGTCTAAAATTAATCTCAAATATAACCATCCTTTTTATAAGTTTTTTTTCTTTTGATAACTACTTTCAAATATTTTATTTAATACACAATTGAAGAAACAAGGATTTACATATATTATTTTCCTCAATATTTCACGTTCTTCCAAAGAATTTCCTACATTTACAAATTATTTTCTCCCTTTGATTTTTTTTATGAGTGAATACATCTATATATACAAACTAATACACATAACAAATCTTTCTTATCCATATAAAAAATTATTGGCTTCTAATATCATAAATAAAATTTCACCCTAAATCCCACAAAAAAATAATATCCCCCTTCTAATATTCAAAATACCACCAAAGTTTTCTCTCACCATTAAATTAAATTAACTAATGGCTTTAGATCTATGCATTTGAATCTAAAGTTGTTCTTTTCTACAAAGGTTAAAGTTAAAATAAATCAAATCAAATCATGTGAATATAAAAAAAAATTATAATACAATTATTTATATATGCAATCATTCTTTTCTTAATGTGAAAACAATCATATATATTGTTGGATTATTATATTTCAAATAATTTTTGTGATACTCAATTAGTTGAAACATCTTTAACTGATGTAACAACTTTTTATATGAATTAATTTGATTTCGTACAATATTTCGTATTCTTAAAGTAATTTACAAAGCTCAAAATTAATGTTGATGGTGATAAATCCTTTTAACATCTTTTAGATCAAATTGATTGATAAGACCCAAAAAATATATAAAGAATCAAATTTACTTTAAATCCTTTCCATCAAATATAATTTAACAATGATCTTCATCAACATTAATTTTCTTAATCTTCAAATCTTTTCAATCAAAATATTTATACAATCATTAAAAACCCTTCCCATAAAAACAAAACATTTCTTACATATAAATTTAAATAACCCTTAAAAAAATTAAAACCACACTAGATTTAAATTCTAAATAACCTATATAAATCAAGCTATCACACATCTTATCCATGGCCCAAGCCATCATGAATCTTAGATAAGGCTCCCACCATACAAAATCAGATATGATGGTGTCTCACAAAAAGTGAATTAAATCAAGTGTATTGTAATGCTTTCCTTAAAAGGCTTCCAAAGTGATTGTGTACCATTAGACAAAGATTGCACGAGAGGTAAACCATGGGGACCACTACAAGAATTGCCTAATCATTGAGAATATTATCCCTAGACATAATGTTATAACCCTTCTACAAGATTCAAAGAATAAAAAATGGCAAAAAAAAAAATATAATAATAAACAAATATAATGAAACTATGAATTTTGTAGGGAATCTAGTTATGATAGCTATTCTTAGCCAAAAGGAAAGCAAGAAATAGTATTATTATGCTTTGTTTTTTTTGGGTTTTCTTCAGTTTAACGCTAATTGATAAACATTATTCTAGAACATATAAAAATGATGAATAGTATCAAAACAAAATAGTTTTGACGTTTTCTTTGAGTTTTATAATATTAGTGAAATATGACCCTTATCCATTCAAATTGTTTTAATATTTATAATGGTGAAATTTATATATTTTATATTTATATGTATTTTGGATTTATTTTGATTTAATTATTTTATATGATGACCTTGTATTTAAATGTTTTGATTTTTGTTAAGAGTTAGCTTATAATATCAGTTTTATATTATTTAGTTTGTATTGATTTTCAAGAATTTGTTGCAATCTTGTATTTATCTGTTGATTTTCTACTTGCATATTTATAATTTATAGGATTAATTTAGGTCAATTATGTGATTTACAAAAATACACTTAAAACTTTTAAAATTCATTTTCAAATTTGGTGTCAATCCAAACCTTACTACAGTCATTATATGTTGATTCAAAATGAGAAACATTTCCTTTGTCACTTTTGGAGTTGTACTTAAGACTAACCCTAACTCATTTAAAATAATATGATAAGAGCATTCAAGACACATCCATAACATAATCAATATACCATCATTATATTACTTTCTTGTATTAGCATCTAGGGCATTCTTTGCATGACTACTTATTGTCTTTGATTTTTTCTAAAAGTTGCTAAATTAATATCCTAGGGGTTTGACCAAAGGATATTCAATCCTCGCCTAACAATCTTCCCAAAAGTGTTCCTAAAAACCATCAACTAGCAAATCATACAAATCCAAGTCAACTAAAAGAAAATATCGAATTTTTCTAGAGTTTTGATCTACACACCAGAGTTCAAATCTATGAGCTTGCTTAAGTTAAATCAATAGTTGTGTAGAACACTTCCATAGTCATTCAAGTAACCAAAATGACAAATAATTAATTTTTGAATTTTTGAATCATTTGTCTAATTAATCTTGATTTACTTATGCATTGACAAATCAAGTCCATGCACCTTGTACTATATTTTCTATCGATTAATTTCTCACTAAGTACCATTTATTTATTTATTTAAATTTAATTATTTCAACACATTATACCAAGTAGCTTATGACAAAACTCATATATCTAGGTTGATTATTTTAGTCATTACTTTATATAATTAATCAACCCCTAGATATTTATGTGAGGGATTGAGTATTCCCTCATATAAATTAGTGAACCCATATGATCCTACACCTCCTTAAGGTGTTTCCTTAGGTTTTGTATTATGATTTTTGTTGCTAGTTTTTTAAAAGATTTACATTTCCTCTTTTACTGATGATACTCTTTATCTTTCTAGGGCATGTTCATGTCAAAATCTACATAAAATCTAACTCACATTTAATAAGTGTGTGTGTAGACCCTCATATGGCTTCTCACTTTAATGATTAGGAGATCCCCATTGGTTATTTGAATAATAATAAGCATGATCAATTTGATTTTGAGCATGACATGTATATGTGAATAAGAACAAGATATCTACTACCATTACAAACAAATTTTGAAGAGCTTGATAATTCTATATCTCTTATTCTATTGGCTAAAAGCCTTTATAATTTATTGCTTGGTGTAACATTTAGTTTCAGTTATCTTCAAAAATTTCCCATTAGACATCCAACTCTTTTGGTTCTTTGCATAGTGTGTCTCCCCTTCGTGTGGAATTCTCTTACCAATATCACCTCTCCCAACATTGAGTTTCCTCACATTCCATCTTATTGTATTATTTCTAGGACCCTTTTCAATTCATGGATCATCCCATTTTCATATTCTTGGCCCCATCCCCACATTTTATTCTATTTATATTCCACCCACTTCTCCTTTCCACATTCCCAATTCCATTCCTTCCTCCCACTTACTTACTATCATGCCTTCATCTCTAACATTTCATGTTTCCTCTCATATCTATAGTGCCATATCCTTCTTCATGTTCCTCATCCCATTTATATCCCATATATTTTATCTCATATTCCTATTACCACTATTCATATTGTCACCTTTGATGCACTCATGCAAAAGTTTGATATAGTAGAGGAAAAAGTTAATATCATGCCTAATACACATAATAAATACAATAATGTTGGGATACAAAACACCCCACATGCTTTTGATATTATTACTTAACCTTTACCATCAGGTTTTGTGACAACTCATTTTAATAATTATACTAGAAATGTGACCCTTTTTCATATTTGCAATCATTTAAAGCTACATGTCTATATTTTGTTTATAAATAGAGATTATTGGCTAAGATATTTTCACACAATTTGAAGGGTTATGATATTTGATGACTATTTTCCTCAACTTTTAGAGTCATTCAATATTTTTCTAAGTTGCCCAAATCCTTTATTGATCATTTCCAAGTGATCATGAACTTCATAAGTATAATTTTTAATTTATTTATATGTGCCCAAGGACCTAGTGAGAAAATCAATAATTATGTCATTAGATAATCATTGTATGCCAAAATGAAACATCATATTCTTGATGATGAATTGTAAAGTATTTTACCACAAATTTTAAGAACATATATCTAAATAATTAATCTTTCTTTATAGATTACTCATGTAAATAACGAGGAAGTGAAACTATTAATGTATAATGACTTGAAATATGGATCCTTCCATGCATCTCCTTTCTTACCCTTGTAGTGTCATAAAATTGCACCCCATGGTAATTTCACCTACACTTTTGCATCCACTTTAGTGTCCACTCCCCTAGTATTTGTGTAGGCTCATCTTAGCTCTTGCATCAAACTTTTTCTCCTTCAGATGCTCAAGACCTTTTTTTAGCAACTATCTTGTGTCAACTTTACGTTAAACCTTGTGTTTTCCCCATTCCCACCATTTTTTAGCATGATTTTTTTGGGCACTAGCATGCTATGTGGATATTTGTGTGTCACGCTAGCATCCGATGACATTTCAACATTCAAACGATTGTTTCTGAGCATGTTGTCACTTGTCACCTACCTTTGTCAGTGGAAATAGCTCAAAACACCTTGTAACAAATCGAGAATATCTTTTTCCCTCCTCTCTTCTCTTTTAAATCTATCTTTTCACTCTTCTTTATATCTTCAGGTCTTTCTCTCTTGATCTCTCTTAGAAATTCTCTTTATTCCTTCTCCTTGTAAGTATCTCTCTCTTTTCTCTCAATCTTGCACAACTCTATTGCTTGCTACAATGCTCTCAAGTTCTCACAATGTTCTCTTTCCAACTCTTTTGGCTCTCATAGCTCTCTCTTTCTTTCTCTCTTTGGCTTCCTCAAGCCTTGCAGGTGTTCGAGACATTTCTTTGCTAGAGGATTCACTACTTGGGTTGTTGTGAGAACTTTATTTATCCTCAGCTTTATCATCTATATTCTATTTAGTTTACTTTATTCTAGTTTTTTTAATTCTCTGTTATTTTTGCACTTTAAAGAATTCCTAGCAAACAAAATTGTTAGTAGTCATTTTGTTGTTTTTGTGATAGTCTTAGGTTTTGGTCTGTATGAGATGCTAGTGTGTCATTGAGACACTAATGCACCATGTTGTCGTTCGTGGGCCGTATTGTCATCCTTGGCAAAGATCTTGTCAGTCTGTCCAAAAGACCTCTATGACCTACTCTTTCCATTTCTAGAACTCTCACCTATTTTATCTTGTCACTTGAGCTTTTCCCTTAAGGTAGTTGAGGACCATTTGCTCCTTGTAGACTCTTCTTGTCCTAGAGACTCGAGGGTAGCAAATTTCCTCCTCTACAACCCTTCAAAATTTTAAGTCAACTACTTTTCAAAAATGTAATGAAAAAGAAAACAAGCCTAATACAAATCATGTGGCTACCAATTATAATGTTTTCTATTTCAATTCTCAAATGACTAGAAAATTCATAAGATTGAGTGAATCTCTAGGTAATATGCTTCAAAGTTTATTGAATTCTAGTTTGATTATATTTCCTCCAATTTTAAAATTGGATTTGTCTACAGGAATCCCTAAATGATACAATAAGCATGATTTTATCACTATGTTGGCATTTCAAATCTCACCTTTGGAATGCAATTTGGAAATAGACAACTATGTGCAGTAAAATACTCTTCAAATTCAGAGGGGAAGCTCTCTCTTTTGCTAAGTTTTCTAAAAGAAAGTAAACTAACACTAATTTGCCTCTATTTATTTCAGCTGCGAGAACACAAGGTTATAGAACTCTTGACGTTGTAGCTGAGGTTTTCTCTTTAATAAAAACTATCGACTACAACTAACTTATGCTAAAGACGTTTCTAACTTCTCAGGTAAACACAGAGCAAGAGATTTATAAATGAAAAAAGTTTGATTCTCTGACATAGATGCTTAGATAAAATTTCTTCCAACATACATTTACTGAATTTCAATGCAAGCTAAAATAGAGATCATACAAGCATAACACAATAAACGAAAATTTGAGACTTTATATCAGGGCAAAAAAACAAGCACAAGACTTTATTTTCTCAAACTTCGGGCTCAAGAGATTACGCTTTTAGGACAACAAGTTGTAGCAAAATACATGCAACATGCGATCAAAACCAAATTTACACTTAGCACAAGATTGAACAAAAACTAAATATCAATTTTGAAGGCCAAAATAAGCTCATCAATTTCACTATCACAATCCAAGTTCTGAACAACACTAAATAACAATGAGAAGGCACTAATAGGCTCAACGTCGTGTTATCACTAGCACAATTAAAGAAAAATGGGCAAGGTTGCCCTTATTTATAACTAAGCAGAGGAGTAGGGAACCCTAAAATATCCTTGATTTTACAACTAATACTTGCCATCATGCAAGATTTATTTCTAAAACTAAAGAAGATAAGCATCTACAACTAGACAAGCATGGAAAATAGGAAATTCCAACTATTACATTTTTTTTCTTTCTCTTCTCCAAAGAGTGGATAAGAATCAAGCCGAGAATAGAAAGAAAGCTTCTAGATGAAAGTTGATTTAGATCTTGATCACATCCACTAAAAAGCGAGAAATTGTATCTTTGGTTGGAGTGTCAGTACTATTAATAATAAAGTGTCGCTTTTCCAAGATTTCTTCACCATCTGCAATTGATCTCAGGAAATCTCTACCCTCATTGGTTGCTTTCTTGAACTGTGCTGACATCATGAAAATCAGACTCATCCTTCTGACAATGCCATCGCTGCCATGAACAACTCTTTGAAACTCTGTTTGGACTACGTCAAGCCCAATGTATAAACCATCATCAAGATAGTACTGATAAGGAATTGCTACAACAAACTCTCTTATGAATTCGAGAGCATCAATAACCCTTTGTTTGTATGCAACAAACTCCTCAAATATTCTTTTATATGTCCTCACCTTGAAAAGTTGGCCTTCTTTCCACTCTAGAATTTGTGTTTTGATTTCTCTTGCAAATATTGAGCTATATGCCGTATCTAAATCTACAATTATGATTTCATGCATCAGCTTCACCTCTGCTATTAACTGCTCAAAATATCAGATCCCTTGGCGTAAATCATGAGCATTCTATCTCAGCTGAAATATCTATGCCAGAATCTCCGCACCTCGGATGATGAATTCCTCAATCCATTCTTGTGTCTGTTTCCCATTAATTACCAACGGCCTCAACTGCTGTTGATCAACTGGTGTCTCTAAAACCTGGGTAAGCAACTGTGTTGTTTGTGAAGTGCCATGAATGAGGTTAGAAATGTATAACCAGAGTTGATGGTTTTCAGCCTTGGGAGCTGCCTTGTCTTCTCCATCTTTTAGCACTCTTTCTTGGAGGTTTTTAGATACCATTTTGAACAAACTCATGTCAGCATGCCTAGTACTCTTGCCAAGATTATCTTTGATCATTACAAAATCATCTACATCCACTTCATCCTTGTTTCTATCTTCAGGAGGTGTAGCCGTCTCCATGACCATCTCTTCATCAAGATTTCTTTCAAAGTGTATATGTTTCTTTGCTTTATTTTTAGGTGTTTCCTGATACACATCATCAAAATTCAACTGATATGAATGTATTCTTCTTGTCCTTCCCAACGAGATTCCAAGCCAAGATGTGGTATCTCTACTAACATCCATGGGAGGTTGAGCTACAATCTCTTCTTCTACCTCCTCGTTCTCCAATTCAATATGAATTGGTGAAGGCCTTGGAGATGGCAGAGGATCATGTGTCAAGGGTACATCTTTTGTTTCATCTTGAGGTATGGGCTCATGTGGAGGGGCTTCTATTTCAACTATTATCTGCTCCTATATGATAATACCCGAGAAGTCCAACCTCTTCTTTGCATTCCTCATTGATCTACTACACTTTACAACCTCTTGAGACTGATTTTTTCCTTTCATCTTCGGTTGAGCTTTAGAAGAAGAAGGAAGTGATGACTGTATTCTTGGTGGCTCTGCTACAGGAATGGATTCCTTCCTCTTGAGGACCAAGAAAGTCTTGCTATACTCAATGAATTGGTGTGTCCTTTCTTCCATTGAGATGCATTCTTTGTTTGCCCAATTAACCCATTGAAGAGGTTGTTGTTCAATCTGATTTTGAGTGTATGCTGGGAGAAGCACATCTCCATCATCATCTGATAACCCCTCAATATACTTAGACAAACAATATTTCATCTAATGAAGAGTGAGTCTACGATTACTACGCCTATTAACCTCGAACTCATCTTTGTAGTTGGCCTAAAAATCCTTGAGTGCAGGCACATGGGCATAGCTCTGACCAAGTCTAGATGCATAGACACCATGGGGATCATAAGATCATCTCTCGCTGAAAGGATTGAGACCAAGTTTAGCCAATTCATTACCCATTATCTTGGCATCTGCTGATGATCTGCACCTATAGATTCCTAATTCAAAAGGAAAGCTAAAGGTTGGTTTCTTTTTATTCCACAAGTGAGTGTGAACATTTGATACTTGCCTTAGAAATTCCATGCACACAACTTCATTTGAAAGATACCTTGGTAACATGAGAGGAGCACCAGAATAGCCATAAAATCTTAAGTAGGTGAAATTAGCAAACTGAATAAACCAATCCGCCCATTCTGACATTGCTGCCTTGGTAATAGATGAAATGCGTATGTGTAACTCATTATCTAGGTCTCACACCGTATACATCAGGAAAGATTCATTTACTCTTTTATAGTGATGCGATGATGCTATTCACTCTAGCTGAGTGTAGTATTTGTAGATATGTTGTACATTTAGGGACCCCTCTATGTTCAACCCTTTAAATCTTCCTTGGAAGGCTACTAAGTAGACTAGGTAGGAGATCATGTGGAATTCATGCCTATTGAAGTACTCAGTTATCTTGTGATGAAGGCAGTCATTGATCACTGTAGGCCAATCATAGAACTCCATTTTTCTTCATGATATGAGGTATCACATAAAACATCTAGGGCTGAAACTTTTTTGCATCTGCTTGGCCAGTAATCCGGTTGAGCAAAGTGATTATTATGGCAATTTCATCTTTAAACTCTCCTTTGTCGATGTTCTTCGACAATGTCTTATGTTTTTATTTCATCCACTTATGTGCAATATTTTTTCCGTATTTCTCTTTATGTTTCTACCATACCCTTTCGCATTCTTCCATAGAGATGGTAACACTTCCAGGCCAAGGCAAAATTGAGAAGCATTTTTCAATCATAACTGGATTTAGGCTGCAAATTATTCTTCCATCCATTGACTGAATCTCCCTCGATGCAGGATTGTAATGCTTGATGCAAGAAATTAAGAATTCTAAGCTATGTACTGAAAAGGGAATGGACATTGTTGCAAGAAGTCCTGAATGGCCGAGGTGCCTGATGGTGACATTGCCTGCGTCTTCTAAAGCATGCAAATTGAATACTGGCTTGATGTGGTGTAAGTAAGTCTCAACTATTTCAATGAAGTTGTGGTACAGTATGGATTTAGTCTTGAACTCAGTGGCAATGTAGTCCATACTACAAAACTAGAAGATTGATTGTAAACTCACCTATGTTCAGACAAGTTTTTGCACACTTTCTATTTTTAGCTTGCTGATTTTCTTTGTCAAATGGATGATTTTTTTGGAAATTATTTTGAGATATGGGTTTTGTTCAGAATTTCGTTACAAGCAAACTCAAATTATCTGTTTTTGAAAATTTTGAGTGTAGACTGAAAAAGCAACAAACCCTAATTTTCTCTCTAAAAAACCATGAAAAAGTTGGCACCTAGGTTTTGTTTAGTAGAACATTCTGGATGAACCCATTTGATCAAATGTTGAAAACCTTAAAGTCTGACTGAAAAAGCAACCACTTGAAGTTTATCTGAAAAGGCTGTGATATGGGTTATGTTTAGAAGAATGTTTAAGAAAGACCTAGAAGATTAGAAGTTGAAAATTTTGATGTTTTCTCTGATATGCAAAGAAAAAGTAGCTGCTGCAACTTTGAAAAATTTCTTCAAAATTATCCAGAAGATAGAGCTAATATAACCCAACTCGCTGAAAATTGAAACCCATGACCTTCTTCTTCAAAGAATTGATGTTCTGGATGAAAAAACATGAAAAAGCAGGCCTCCTTGTATGTTGGTCTAAAAATTTATGAAGAACTTGCAAAAATCAAAAGTTTTGAGCTCTCAAATCTTAACAAAGAAAACTCTTAAGTTGCTGCTCCACTTCTCCTTGGACACCACTTGCAAGAAAAGAATGAAAAATGAAAGACAAAGGCGCCTTAAACAAGTTTTTCCTTAAAAAAATCAGCTTTCTTTTTCCCTAACTCTTCAAAACCCTAGCCTTAGCTTATGCATTGTACTTGGACATTTTTTCTCTTCTTCAAATTTCGAAAATTTGAAAAATTCAGCAAAGGCAAGGCTCTTTGGGTGCCCTTCTTGGCTAGAGGCGCCTATCCTTCTCAGACTTAGTCAAATTTCCACCAATTTCAACTTCTTCTTGATTTTCAACCTCAGTTTGATCCTAATTTCTGGCTTCTAGATTGATCCGACGAATGAGCTGAATGTTTCATCACAGAGCCTGATCAAATCTGGCAACATTGTTCTAGAGACAACTTTTGGAAAAAAAATCATTTGACCCCTCAAAATGTTGGGCGCCTATCTCCTCCAGGGGCGCCCATCTTCACCAGTGTTAGCCATTTTTATGGTTTACAAGTTCTTTCTTGTTTCTCGATCTTCTGAAGAATTCATGATTTCGGGAGCTAAACTGATCAGATTGGCTGGCTGTCAGGTTCACTGGATAGTTGAGAAGATTCTGGAAGGGGTCTTTTGGATACTGCATCTTTGAAAAAGTTGATTTGAAGCTTCAAAATCTTAGGTGCCTCTGGCTAACTGGGGCACCCAACTCCTCCAAAGTTGGATTTTATTCTGTAAATTTCACCTTGGCTTTTGAATTTTGTCATTTTCATGGTATTACCCCTTTGTTCAGCCTTTGACATCTGATGTCTACCAACTTTAATGAACGTGCTGATGGTTGCATTGGAAAGCTCAATCAAGTTGGAAGAAGTCATGTTGGAGGTTGCATCTACAAATTTATCCATCTAACACCTCAAAACTTGGGTGCCTATCTCCTTCTGAGGCACCCAACTTCTCCAGACTTAGCCATTTCTGCAAGCTTTTCATGATTTGCATTCTATCTTCTGATTGAAACTCCTCCATTCAATCTCAAATTTCAGATGACTATGATGTCGGGCTCATTGCGGAGCTAAGAAGAACCTGAACAACATTGTCTAGGAGCACCAACCATATTTATCATTTGATGCCTTGAAAAGTTGAGCGTCTATTTCCTTTTGGGGTGCCCATGGCTGGCATAGTTAGTTTTTTATTTTGAAATTTTCAATTTTCTCCTTCATTTGGCATGTTTGCCTTGGCCTTGACTGTCAGGTATGAAAAATTTCTAAGGAATGAGTGTTTGGGCGCCTATGCTTGACAGGGGCGCCTAAAGTCTCCAGACTTGGCCAAAAATTCTCATTTTTCAATTTTAACAACTTCCCTTCTCTATTCTTCGTTCTTCGTGCATGTTCATCATCAAAAACTTCAATTCAATGCTTGAATGTCTGATTCTGACACCTGGCAGCTGACTAACCTCCATTGATGACCTTGGTGCTCTTGAAAAAGCTTCTAAAAAAGCAGAATAGACCCACTAGGGAAAAACTGATCTTTTCATGATTCTGATTGCACCAGCCTAATGAGGAAGCATTTTAAACCAATTAAAATCAGTTTCAACCCTAGAAGCCAAAATTTCTATTTTTAGAAAATTTGGCTTGTATTCGTTTCAAAAGAAACCCAAAAAAACCCAAAAAAAGTTTCTATTTTTAGAAAACTACTAAAAATAGA
>CM021102.1:329532690-329703324 GCA_007115665.2 Sequoiadendron giganteum
AGCAAAACATAAATTCCAGGACTCGTTTCTTGAAATAAAACTTGTGCTTGAGGATCCTGAGACTTCACCACTACAAATCAAGACTTGGGCTCTGGTTCCAGCTTGAAAGTACCATTCTTTATTGGAATAGTCACAAAATACCAATCCATTTGTATTTCCCCATTGAGGCCCTTATAGAACTTTTGCTTAATAGCATCCCGTAGCTAGCTAGAATGCTAGCTACCAGGATGGTCATCATAATCTTCTTCTCTGGGCAGGCTGCCAGCCTCACTTGAGCATCTTTCAACTATATGAATAACAACACCAACTTAGACTTGAGTGAGTAACATTTGTCTTTTGTGCTGGTGCATGATAGTCCTAAAGCATTCATCACTTGTAGAGGCATGACATTATTTGAGGCTCCTAAATAAATGATACAATTGCTCAACTTGTAACCCCCCATATACATAGAAATATAAAAGGGCTTAGGCTTGTCTTCTATTGGAATAGATGATTCAAGCAATGTTGGCTGCTTCGTCAGTCCTTTCTTCACAAACTTGAGAAGTCGATCGACTTGTTCTGGGTGATCTTGGAGATATTCGAGCTGAGAAATCTGCACTTTGTTCTTCATTAGGGAGTCTACAATATCAAAGTTTGCTGAAGACGAGTCTTGAGAACTTATGTTCTCCTCAGAAGACTTGGAAGTAGAACCTACTTCCTTCCCTTTTTCTTTTTCTTTTTGTACCTTTAGTCTCTCTTCATCCTGTGCTTTATGATGTTGAGTTCGTGTGAACACAAGTGATAAAAAAATTTCAGGATTCTTGGCAAGAGAGTAATGACGAGGATCCTCTTCTTCTTCTTCAATATTGGGTTCACTTTCAAAGTATCCCGTTGCGGAGTTTCCATCAAAGTTATCTGATTGTGGAAAGACAATATTCAAACTAGGAGTTGGTACAAAGCTTGAACTTGGTGCAGTTTCGGAAAAACCCATGATCTGAGTCATTCTTAAATTCTCAGGACACAAGGAGCCAGTGTTTTCATTGATATCATGAAAAGAGAAAAATACATTTTGTGTATTATCAACCGCTTGCCTTGGTGGAGGTGGTCCTCGTGGCCTAAAATTGTTGTAAGGCTGAAAGTTGTATCTCCTTGGTTGAAATGACTGTTGCGATGCTTGATACTATTATGGTGCTTGATATTGTTGTGGTGCAGGCAACACAAGTGGTGCAGGTGGAGTAGGAAGTGCAAGATGAGTGGGAAACTACCTCTTGAGAATAGTTATTTCATTAGCCACCTTTTGTAATAGTGGATCCACTGAACTCTAAACCAAAGGCCTGATGGAATCACCTTTCATTTTTCCACTAGTGATCATGTTCTCAATCTCTATTGCACCTTGCTGTGCATTTTGTAATTCTGTTTCATTAGTTAGCTTGAGGAAAAATACTATCTTAGAAGGGAGAGCATTAATGAAACTACTCATCAGAATTTCAGGTGATGGATTGAGTGTATGTGAAATACGTGTAATAAGGCGATTAAACCTTGCCACAAAATCCCTCATTGGTTCATGGGCCTCCATCTTTGAATTGGATAGTTGGGCGAATAATCAATGACTATCTTCTGCGGGCTTGAACCTTGCAAAGAACTTGTCACTCATAGTAGCCCAGTTTGTAATGCAACCCGATTCCAGGTGGTAAAACCATTCGGCAACAAGACCGTTGAGGGTCTTGACAAAGATACATGATGCAATGTCTTCATGTACTAAGTGCAGGATACCACAAACTGTTGAGAAGGCTAAAACATGATCATCAGGATGCTGGGTTTCATCTCCATGGAACCGCAGAAAGTGCTTTCTTGATCCCTTAGATAGTTCATGATTTACTACCAAGGTCAAAGGTCTAATTTGATTACCCCAAGGCAGCGGTATCTCTCTTCTCTGATTACGGTTGTTGTTATTGTTGTTATTATTGTCACCCATCGCTCTTGGTTGAATTGTATGTTCTTCTTGCTTGACTTCAGGTACGGTGATGAATTCAAGAGCTACGTTGGATGGATCTCCAACTTGGATAGGACGTGGTAGGAAAGGATCAGTGTTGATGTCTTCTTAAAAAAGAGGATTCCTCCTTCTTCTTGTATAGACTATGTAAGCCAAGATTGTCTAATTACACGTAGGATCAGGCAATATAGGCCTTTCGACTGCAATATTGGATTTCCTTTCTTCCTTGTCTAGTACGTTAGAAAATTTTCTCCACTGAGCGGGGGTCTCCTTCTTCTTAAAGATGAAACTCCTCAGGCTGCTGATAATGTCTGCTTGCTTTTCTTCAATTATCTCGATATTTGGCTGGATATCTGGAGGTGTAAGATCAGGTTGTTGAACTGGAGAAGTAGGATGCCAGAGAGTCATTCGTGTGTCATGAAGCTTAAGATTTCTTCAAGTTCTATGCCTCATGCCCATAGTGGGTGCCATAAAACTGTTGGTGTTTCAAATCTCACCTTTGGAACACAGTTTGAAAACAAAAAACTATGTGCAATAAACTGCTCTTCAAATTCAGAGGGGAAGCTCGCTCTTTTGTTGAGTTTGCTAAAAGAAAGTAAACTAACACTAATTTTCCTATCTTTTTATTTCAACTGCGAGAACACAAGGTTATATAACTCTTGACGTTGTAGCTGAGGTTTTCTCTTTAATAAAAACTATCAACTACAACTAACTTACACTAAAGACGTTTCTAACTTCTTAGGTAAACACAGAGCAAGAGAGTTAGAAATGAACAAAGTTTGATTCTCTGACATAGATTCTTAGATAAAATTTCTTCCAACATACATTTACTGAATTTTGATGCAAGTTGAAATGGAGATCATATAAGCATAACACAATAAACATAAATCTGAGAATTTATATCAGGGCAGCAAAGCAAGCACAAGACTTTATTTTCTCAAACTTCGGGCACAAGAGATTACGCTTCTGGGACAAAAAGTTGTAGAAAAATACATGCAAAATGCGATCAAAACCAAATTTACACTTAGCACAAGATTGAACAAAAACTGAATAACAATCTTGAAGGCCAAAATAAGCTCATCAATTTCACTATCACAATCCAAGTTTTGAACAACACTAAATAACAATGAGAAGGCACTAATAGGCTCAACGTCTTGTTATCACTAGCACAGTTAAAGAAAAATGGGCAAGGATGCCCTTATTTATAACTAAGTAGAGGAGTAGGGAATCCTAAAATCTCCTTGCTTTTACAACTAATACTTTCCATCATGCAAGCTTTATTTCTAAAACTAAAGAAGATAAATATCTACAACTAAAAAAACATGGAAAATAGGAAATGCCATCTATTACATTTGTTTTCTTTCTCTTCTCCAAAGAGTGGATAAGAATCAAGCCGAGAATAGAAAGAAAGCTAGGAAGAAAGCTTCTAGATGAAAGCTGATTTAGATCTCGATCACATCCACTAAAAAGCGAGAAAATATATCTTTGGTTGGAGTGTCAATACTATTAATAACAAAGTGTCATTTTTCCAAGATTTCTTCACCATCTGTAATTGATCTCAGGAAATATTTATCCTCATTGGTTGCTTTCTCCAACTTTGTTGACATCATAGAAATCAGATTCATCCTTTCGACAATGCCATCGCTGCCATGAACAACTCTTTGAAACTCTGCTTGGACTACGTGAAGCCCAATGTATGAACCATCATCAAGACAGTACTGACAAGGAATTGCTGCAACAAACTCTCTTATGAATTCAAGAGCATCAATAACCCTTTGTTTGTATGCAACAAACTCCTCAAATATTCTTTCATATGTCCTCACCTTGAAAAGGTGACCTTCTTTCCACTCCAGAATCTATCTTTTGTGTTCTCTTGTAGCCGTTGAGCTATATGCCGTATCTAAACCTGCAATTATGATTTCGTGCATCGGCTTCACCTCTTCTATTAAATGCTCAAAATCTTGGATCCCTTGGCATAAATCATGAGCCTTGTATCTTAGCTGAAATATCTGTGCTAGAATCTTCGTGCCTTAGATGATGAACTCCTCAATCCATTCCTGTGTCTATTTCCCATAAATTACCAACTACCTTAACTGCTGCTAATCAACTGGTGTCTCTAAAACTTGGGGCAGCAATTGTTTTGTTTGTGAAATGCCATGAATGAGGTTAGAAATGTATAACTGAAGTTGACAGTGTTTAGCCTTAAGAGCTGCCTTATCTTCTGCATCTTTTAGCACTCTTTCTTGAAGGTTTTCAAATACCATTTTGAACAAAATCATGTCAACATGCCTAGTACTCTTGCCAAGATTATCTTTTACCATTAAAAAATCATCTACATCCACTTCATCCCTATTTCTATCTTCAGGAGGTGTAGCCGTCTCGATGACCATCTCGCCATCAAGATTTCTTTCAAAGTGTATCTATTTCTTTGCTTTCTTTTTAAGTGTTTCCTGATACACATCATCAATATTCAACTAATATGAAGGTATTCTTCTTGTCCTTCCCAAGGAGCTCTCAAGCTAAGATGTGGTATCTCTACTAACATCCATGTGAGGTTCAACTACAATCTCTTCTTCTACCTCCTCATTCTCCAAATCAATATGAATTGGTGAAGGCCTTGGAGATGGTAGATGATCATGTGTCAAGGGCACATCTTCTATTTCCTCTTGAGGTATGGGCTCATGTGGAGGGGCTCCTATTTGAACTATTGGCTGCTCCTGTATGAAAATAGCCGAGAAGTCCAACCTCTTCTTTGCATTCTTTGTTGATATACTACCCTTTACAACCTCTTGAGACTGACTTTTTCCTTTCATCTTCGGCTGAGCTCTAGAAGAAGGAAGTGATGGCTGTATTCTTGGCGGCTCTACTACTAGAATGGATTCCTTCCTCTGAGGACCAAGAAAGTCTTGCTATACTCAATGACTTGGCGTGTCCTTTCTTCCACTGAGATGCATTATTTGTTTGCCCAATTAACCTGTGGAAGAGGTTGTTGTTCAATTTGATTTCGAGTGTATGCTAGGAGAAGCACATCTCCATCATCATCAAATAACACCTCAATATCTTTAGACAAACAATCTTTCATCTAATGAAGAGTGAGTCTACTATTACTAAGCCTTCGAACCTCGAACTCATCTCTGTAGTTGGCCCAAAAAATCCTCGAGTGCGGGCACATTAGCATAGTTCTGACCAAGTCTAGATGTAAGACACCATGGGGATCATAAGATTGTCTCTTCCTGAAAGGCTTGAGACCAACTTTAGCCAATTCATTACCCATTATCTTGGCATCTACTGATGATCTGTACCTATAGATTCCTAATTCAAAAGGAAAGCTGAAGGCTGGTTTCTTTTTATTCCCCAAGTGAGTGTGAACATTTGATACTTGCCTTAGAAATTCCATGCACACAATTTCATTTGACGGATACCTTGGTAACATGAGAGGAGCACCAGAATAGCCATAAAATCTTAAGTAGGTGAAAGTAGTAAACTAAATAAACCAATCTTCCCATTCTGACATTGCTGCCTTGGCAATAGATGAAATGCGTATGTGTAACTCATTATCCAAGTCTCGCACTGTATACATCCGAAAAGCTTCATTTACTCTTTTGTAGTGATGCGATGATGCTATGAACTCCAATTGAGTGTAGTATTTTTAGACATGCTATACATTTAGGGACCCCTCTCTGTTCAACCCTCTGAATCTACCTTGGAAGGCTACTAAGTAGACTAGGTAGGAGATCAAGTGGAATTCATGCCTATTGAAGTACTCAGTTATCTGGTGATGAAGGAAGTCATTGATGAATGTAGGCCAATCATAGAACTCTTTTTTATTCATGATATAAGGTATCTCATAAAACATCCAGGGCTGAAACTTTGTTGCATCTTCTTGGCCAATAATCCAGTTGCACAAAGTGATTATTATGGCAAGTTCATCTTTAAACTCTTCTCTGTCGATGTTCTTTGGCAATGTCTTATGTTTTTCTTTCATACACTTCTATGCAATATTTTTGTTATATTTATCTTTATGCATCTCCCATACCTTTCGTATTCTTCCATAGAGACGGTAACACTTCTAGGCCAAGGCGAAATTGAAAAGAATTTTTCGATCATATCTGGCTTTAGGCTGCAAATTATTCTTCCATCCGCTGACTGAATATCCCTCGCTATAGGATTGTAATGCTTGATGCCAACAATTACGAATTCTAAGATTTGTACTGAAAAGGGAGTGGATTCTACTACAAGAAGTCCTTAATGGCCAAGGTGCTTGATGGTGACATTGCCTGTGTCTTCTAAAGCACGCAGATTGAATACTGGCTTGATGTGGTGTAAGTCAGTCTTAGTTATTTCGATGAAGTCATGGTACATTACGGATTTGGCTTTGAACTCAGTGGGAATGTACTTCATACTGCAAAACTCGAAGATTGATTGTAAACTCGTCTATGTTCAGACAATTTTTAACACACTTTCTATTTTTAGCTTGCTGATTTTCTTCATCAAATGGATAATTTTTTTGGAAATTATTCTAAGATATGGGTTTTGTTCAGAATTTCGTTACAAGCAAACCTAGATTATCCGTTTTTGAAAATTTTGAGTGTAGACTGAAAAAACAACAAACCCTAATTTTCTCTGAAAAAGCATGAAAAATATGACACCTAGGTTTTGTTCAGTAGAACATTCTGGATGAACCCATTTGATCAAATGTTGAAAAACTTAAAGTTTGACTGAAAAAAAAACCACTTGAAATTTCTCTGAAAAAGCTGTGATATGGGTTATGTTTAGAAGAATATTTAAGAAAGACCTAGAATATTAGAAGTTGAAAATTTTGATGTTTTATCTGACATGCGAAGAAAAAGCAGCAGCTGCAACTTTGAAAAAATTCTTCAAAATTATCTAGAAGATAGAGCTAATATAACCCAACTCGCTGAAAATTGAAAACCATGACCTTCTTCAAAGAATTGATGTTCTAGATGAAAAAGCATGAAAAAGCAAACCTCCTTGTATGCTGGTCTAAAAATTTATGAAGAACTTGCAAAAATCAGAAGGTTTGAGTTTTAAAATCTTAAAAAAGAACTCTTAAAGTTACTGCTCCACTTCTCCTTGGACGCCACCTGCAAGAAAATAATGAAAAATGAAACAAAAAGGTGCTTTAAATAAGTTTTTCCTTAAGAAAATCAGCTTTCTTTTGCCCTAACTCTTCAAAACCATAGCCTCAACTTATGCATTGTACTTGGACATTTTTTGTCTTCTTCAAATTTTGAAAATTTGAAAAATTTGGCAAAAGCAAGGCTCTTTGGGTGCCCTTCTTGGCTAGAGGCACCTATCTTTCTTAGACTTAGTCAATTTTCCACCATTTTCAACTTCTTCTTGACTTTCAACCTCAATTTGATCTTGATTTCCGGCTTCTAGATTGATCTGACAGATGAGCTGAATGTTTCATCACAGAGCCTGATTGAATATGGCAACATTGTTCTAAAGACAAATTTTGGCAAAAACATCATTTGGCCCCTCAAAATGTTGGGCGCCTATCTCCTCCAGGGGCACCCATCTTCACCACTATTAGCCATTTTTATGGTTTACAAGTTCTTGCTTGTTTCCCGATCTTTTGAAGAATTCATGATTTCGGGAGCTAAACTGATCAGATCGTCTGGTTGTTAGGTTCACTGCATAACTGAGAAGATTCTGGAAGGGGTCTTTTGGATACTGCATCTCTAAAAAAGTTGATTTGAAGCTTCAAAATCTTGGGCGCCCAACTCCTCCAGAGTTAGATTTTATTCTATAAATTTCACCTTGGCTTTTGACTTCTATCATTTTCATGGTAATACCCCTCTGTTTAGCCTTCAACATCTGATGTCTACCAACTCCGATGAACGTGCTAACAGTTGCATAGAAAGCTCGATCAAGTTGGAAGAATTCATATTGGAGGTTGCATCGACAAATTCATCCATCTGACACCTCAAAACTTGGGCGCCTATCTCCTTCTGGGGTGCCCAACTTCTCCAGACTTAGCCATTTCTGCAAGCTTTTCATGATTTGCATTATGTCTTCTAATTGAAACTCCTCTGTTCAATCTCGAATTGCAGATGAATAAGTGATCAGATGACTATGATGTCAGGCTCACTGTGGAGATGAGAAGAACCTGAACAACATTGTCTAGGAGCACCAACCATAATTTCATCATTTGATGCCTTGAAAAGTTGGGCGCCTATTTCCTTCTGGGGCGCCCATGGCTGGTAGAGTTAGTTTTTTTAGTTTGAAATTTTCAGTTTTCTTCTTCATTTGGCATTTTTTCCTTGGCCTTGACTGTTGGGTATGAAAAATTTCTAAGGCATGAGTGTTTGGGCACCTATGTTTGACAGGGGCCCCTGAAGTCTCCAACCTTAGCCAAAAATTCTCATTTTTTAACTTTAACAACTTCCCTTCTCTATTCTTCATTCTTCGTGCATGTTCATCATCAACAACTTCATTTCAATGCTCGAATGTCTGATTCTGATGCTTGGCAGCTGACTGACCTCCATTGATGACCTTGGTGCTCCTGAAAAAGCTTATGAAAAACCAGAATAGACCCACTAGGGAAAAACTGATCTTTTCATGATTCTAACTGCACCAGCCTGATGAGGAAGTATTTTAAGCCAATTAAAATCAGTTTCAACCCTAGAAGCCAAAATTTCTATTTTTAGAAAGTTTTGCCAGTATCTATTTCAAAAGAAACCTAGAAAAACCCAAAAAAGTTTCTATTTTTAGTAAACTGCTAAAAATAGAAATTTTCCTTAAATTTAGGGTTGAAAATCTGAAATCTAGGTATTATAGATTTGGTTAATCTAAGCTGACCTAAATTGTCCAATTTTGAAAATTCTAAGTTTTTGACCCTCATGCAAGACATGCAAACCCAAATTTTGACCTTTTTTGACAGATTTAACAAGATTTTGACTCATTTCTTCAAAATGCCTAAGTGTAGCAATTTTTTTAATTTGGGGTACAACATACTATCACATGGTTAGTGGTCACTACTCATAAGTTTATAAGGATTTAAATCCTAAAGTATATTATTTGATATATTATAATTTTACATATGTTGATGGTGTTAATGATGGGGGAATTCGTTTGGTTGATAAATCTAATAAAATAAATGGACTTATACAAATCATTTTCCTTTGCATACTCAATCCAACAATGTGGAATTCTTAGAGCCTATTGTTTATGACTAGTACTATCTATGGAATACTTGCCAATTGTACTTTCATAGATCCTACAAATCAATTTGATATATGCACGAATAAATATTTGCCTACTAATAAAATTCAACATAATTATGTCTATTTTGGTGTACACTATTGAATATATCTAATGGTACATTGATTAATTCTTTAGGTTATGTGATTTTTCCTTTTCAAATGGGTTATAAAAAAACTTTCCAATTATTTTTCATATTGTTTCTTCTTTAGATAGGTTTAATATTTCACTTGGTAGGCTATGAATTAACATGTGAAATTCATGCCTTATGTTATACATCAATGACAAATATATTATAGTCCTCCATGAGCGTTTTTATACATGAGTGATTTTTATATGAATCATTTTACTATGGACACTTAGATGAAGAGGTTCTCTACAAGAAAAGAAAAAAATTATGAGGCCACAAACAAAAGTGTGAATGAAGTTATTTTTATTTCCTCCCAAGATATCACAAGAAAAAAATAAATTCATAATTATTTTCCTCTACAACAAAAAAAAGTTCTTTTTCATCATATGTACATTCCAAAGCAAGGAAGTTTGCATTGTTATCAACAAATAAAAATAAATAAATTGGCGATTCATTTCTAATTGGGTACCAAATAATAATGTTAATGTTACAAAAGATCCATCTCAAAAGTCATGAGAGCAATGGATAAAAAGGAAAAACATCTATTCTACACATTTCAACTACTTTTACTAGAAGTACTACAGTTGATCATAATGAATGCAACTTCCTTGAGGGTATTTGCTTAAAACACAATTGGGATGAACATGATTTAATGAAAAATGATTCTTCCAACATTGTTGGTTGAGATTTGGAGCTCTCATGCTCTACATATTTATACACACACATACATTAACTATATATTGTCTCACACTTGGGGGAATATCCTTTATAGAATCTATTATATTTCTACTATAGTTTTATGATATGTTTATGTGATTATATATTCATATGATTTTAAAACTAAAAATTTAGAATATTCAATTACACGTTTATGTATAATTATATTTCTCTTGTGATGATTATAATATCTTCCACGATTGGTGTCACACCCAGTCTTGTTGTTATTGATTTAATTTTACCGTCATGGGTAAATAAGATGGTAAATGCAATCATGATTTTGATATGTTGTTAAATGAATGGAATACTGAAATAGGTATTAAGGTATTATTACTTTGGAAGAGTAATTATTTTTACAATGTTGAAGAACATGTAATTGCTATATGAATATGGTAAAGTTTTAAGATGCATGTGGATTATTATGAACATCTAACTACCATTGTAAATGTGCTAAGTTGGTTGCAGAGACATGTTCAATTCTCTGAAAGGGAGGGGAAGTATCACTCAGGAGAAGTGATTGGTCGGATAACCCTAAATGAAACCTAACTGAGCTTACAAACACACTCACAGTAGAATGGATGAGTCTATTCATAGTGTTGGGAATTGGTAAGTCATCCTTAAGTATGATGTGTTTGCATTAGTAAGGGTCTTGATTACTATTGAGTGCATTCTTGGATGATGTTTATATGTTTGGAGCTTATGAGTTCTTCCTTATATTACTATGCTTGATTGATGAGGTAAACATACGTTGAATGTATATATGTGTATGCATACACATGTCAACGATATAATATACACATGGAGCATGTACATGAGAGTACATAGGTAGATGTACCTATTCACACTTATGAACGAGTTGCTTATGAGCATGGTGTTATCAATGGGATGATGCAACATGTATGTATACATTACACATATATTTCCAATCAATAAGATAGTAATTATATGTGTTTGATTGTGTGAATTCTTCCTTGTATATTTTAATCAATGATTAGATATATATATTGAATATATATATACACATGTACAAGTATAAATGATAACCTATGCACGAGTACATCATTGCATAAGGAAATCGAGTGGACTTATACCATATACATATGTATGTATATATATATATATTCGATAGATAAATCGGTTGACAAAAACATAGTTACTACGTATTTTATATATACTTATGTACATGAATATATATGTTTATGTTGGATAATAAGGAAATGGTTTATATATATGTAAAACATATAAATATTTGAATGGCTTTACATACATATTATTATCAAATTTTATGTATATATATGGGTATATGTGAATGTATACACATGTGTATTGTTTATAAGAATGATAGCATAGATATATACATTCTAGTGACACAGATATATACATTCGAGTGTCGAATGATTAAGGAATAAAAATTTGAAGATATATGTGGATATAATATATATATATATATATATATATATATATATATATATATATATATATATCAATAATATAATATATATATAGTAAATAATGTGTTATATATTAGAATGTGAGGTCAAAAGCTTAAAGGCAACGCTACCATTTAAGGTGAATGGTTAAACTAAACCAACACTATCTCAAATAAGAGACCATTGTATAAGTATAGAAAGGTGCAACCTTTGGTGAAATAATTGCCAACGCATTATGAACAACAACATTATACTATGGAGGGCACATGAGTTTGACAGTCACAGACAACACAATGCTTATGGAAGTAAAAGTACTATTTTATGTACATGCAATGAACAAAACATACATAGTATGACAACACATGAAATAGTGAAGGGCGTAGCTAATCAAAACATAAATACAACACATAGGAAGTATTTGAGGCTGATTTGTATATATATTATATAAAGTATTTAGAGGCCGATCTATGCAAGTAATGTGCAAATGATAAAGGCCGATATGGAGTAATAAGCCATAGTCGATATCACTTAAATAACATTGTTGTTATAGCAGAGTATTACTTTATATTGGAACACTTCGATCCAAATGTTAAAAGTGATGGAAATATTAATAACCTGTGTAGACATCGAAAATTGGTCTAGGCCTGCGAACACCACTTTCAACATAATTTTCTATTATCCATGGTCATGATTAAATAATGTTTATTATTTAATTAACCTTTCTAACACATATTTCCTCTATTGATTAAATATCCCTTTTTAATTAATTCATTAATTCATAAATGACCTTTATTCAACTTAGATAATTAAATAAATCATATTTGTTTAATTATGTTCCTAACTAATTAATTCTTCCTTCTTAATTAAATATGTATTATTTAATTAAACCCCCTTTATCTATCAATTAAATAATTTATTATTTAATTACACCCCCCCTTTTATCATATTTCAACTATAATTAAATATCTTTATTTAATTATTCATTTAACCCCCTTTATCTATAATTAAATATTTATTATTTAATTATTCATTTAATCCTTTTCAAAAGTCAATTAAATAAACTATCTTTATTTATTTAATTAAAGTCTCTTATTTTCAAATGTTGAATTAAATTAACATTTAATTTATATTTAAATATTTATGTCACATTCTTCTATCATTCAGATATCTAAGTCATTCACTCACCTTCTGACTCGAGATCTATTTTTAGTTCTCCAGTTATCTCCGAATTCAACACCTGTTTATCTCTGCGAGAAGACTCTCCGTTACAACTAGTCGATTAACTAGTTCTAACTCCTGTTTGCATTCAAATGCATTAGTCTTCGAGTTCTAACTTTGGTTTTTGCATACAAAGTCTATTTCTTCTATTTTTGAAGATTAAGATCCTGAACTTGTGTTCTAACTCATGTTCTAACTTAGTCTCTATCTGCAGTCTTTCCTGAACTCGTGTTCCAACTCGCATTCTAACTCATGTTCTATCAGAGACAGAACTCACATCGCATGGCATTCATCAATCTCATCCGTCGATCTCTCTTTCAATCTGAGTCGATTGTTCGAAAACCCAAAATCTATAAATGGCCTGTCATTATCATTATTCCTCCTCCCGAAATCATACACTTTTGAGAAGAGACTTATCTTCGATATTTTGCTTAGACATTCAACGAAGTTATGCTTAAACTTCAAACACATAAATCTGAGGGCAAGAATACTGAAAAGGAAAAATGGAGAAGAACAATCGAGATAAATCGAGGAAGTAATCGCATATTCGGTGAGATCATTCTGGTTTTATTAGTTTAGATTAATTATGCATACTTTAATCGTTCTTTGTTGTTTTATTTAGATTAGGATTGATATTTGTGATCTTGTGCAACAGTAGTATCCATCTGATTCGAAAATCTATCTTACATTTGGTGAACCCGACATGAACACGCTTCAAATTCGTAGTAGTATCTTTTCATTTTTTCCATTTTTCTGCTTTTTATTTTTGCAGGTTATCATACGACACATCGCATCCAATCGAAAAAATGACGCATTTGCCTTCGCGAACCACATCTGCTATATTCCACGACGCATCTGTTATTCTGCACCGCATCTGTGGTACTTTGCACCGCATCCGCCTGTCAACAATCACACTTTTGAAGAATCTTGCAAATCACACTTTTGGGAGAATTTTGAGATCAAATAGATAGCATGGTTGCATGCAGAAGTGTCGAGAGATTAATATTTCGTATATTATACTGCATATTTTCGTTAAGGGTAGCATTTTTTACAAGAAAAACATGATTTTTTTTGCGGCCGCAAGCTGAAGTGACGCATTTGTGGCATTCTGCACCGCATGTGACTTTGTGTGACACATTTGCGGCTTTCTGCACTACATTTGACTGGTAAAATATTTTTTTTTGGTTTTTTAAATTCTTATGTTGTATCTGACTTCCTGTGATGCATGTGACTTCGTGTGACGCATTTGAGGCTTTCTGCACCACATTTGCCTGTTTGCGAACCGCATCTTGCATATTGCACCGCATCTGTGAACCTGTGCACTGCATCTGCCTATCAACAATTCACAAACCACATCTGCCTATCAACAAATCCGCGAACCACATCCGCCTATCAACATCGAGCTGCATTTGTGGCTCCAAAAGCCGCATTTGGCTAGTAAATCTTTTCCATGTTTTTATTGATTTTCGTACATCCGCATTTTCTTTTATCGATTTTGTGTGATTTTCATTTTTTGCTAATGTTTATTTCAGCTGTGTTAAGAGGGAATAACGTAGTTTTTGTAGGACAAAGCATAGAAGACAATTAAAAACCAAAGACAATATTTCCTACAGGACGAAAGTCAAAGACAAGAACAATGAACTACTGATAAATTTGCATGCAGGACCTAATGCCTTTGTGTTTATTTATTTATTTAAGCAAGCTTTTGTTTTGGTAGATAGATAATTGCCGTGTGGATTAAAAAGATTTTTCTATTTGGTAGATAGATAATTGTCATTTGGATTAAAAAGAACCACTGTCTTCTTTGTCTGGTGCATTGCACGTATTTGTCATCCTTACAATTCAGTATATCGAAGTATCCTCTCCCCTTGTGTAGTCATGCGATCCTAGGTGTAAGAGAAATGGTTATTGACTCTAGAACTTGGGCCTATCTTGGTGGGAAAAAGTACTCACCCCAAGACGACTCAGGCTGGTAACACACTAAAGCCAAGCGACTTCCACCCAGTATATAAAAATGGATTTCTGGAGAAAGCCCAGAAATCATGCTCACTATTCCGACGAGATGGATAGAAATGGACTCTCGCTGATGTTGGATAGTGCCCCACAAACGAAATGCCCTTATTAAACACCTTGTTGTAGATTTACCAAAATCCTACCTACTTGTTGGCACAGCAGGGTCGGCCCTGTGAAGCCGTCTTACATTCTTACGGTTTATATGTGGAAATGAGATGTATGCCATGGGAGTTTCATGGGTACAGTAGCTTGGCTGCCCCGTATAAGTGAGTGCCGTGGAGGGGATCCAGTGGGGTCAAGCTACTAGTCATTCACCATAAATATGTGTAGCTGGAGAAATCCAAGTAAGAACTCAACAAGTATTGTCCTAAAAGCCTAGGTTGTAAATGTTTTTTGAGTCTTAACAGTCCTTTCATCACAAAAACTGAAAATACATTGATTGTTGTGTTTGTTTTCTGCTATATTCGTCAAAATTTTGATCAAACAAAAAAAGTCAGTAAACAACTTTCGAGAAAATTTCAACTGTCAAAAAATTGAGTCGCAATTGTCAGTTTAAATGCCGCATCTGTCATAGAGAGTTGAATTTGTTAGGGGAAAAACTACATGTGTCTGTCAAAATATTCATTATTCATAGTTTGCATATTACGAGTTGCAACTGTCACATTTTGAGTTGCATGTGTGCATGCAAACCACATCTGTCAGTTTTTGAGCCGCAAGTGTCTGTCAAAAAAATCTAGGTTTACAGAGTCCAAAATTAGAACCACATGTGTATCGGTAAACCACATTTGTCAAATGAAACATTGCAACTGTTGGAAACACCGCATGCACTGTCAAAAACCACATCTATCAACATTTGAACTGCAATTGTTAGGTGAACTATATTTTCCTGTCAACAAAAAACATCAAAAACCATGAGTTGAGTCCGAAACATCATTGTCACTATTTGCTTTAGATTCTTAAGATCAAGCTTAGACAGAAACTGATAAATTTTTCTCAAAAACCTTGCATCATTAGGTGTCATATACATCTTAGTCACAGTCAATGCCTTAGTCATAGTCATCCTAAGTTGCATGCATATAGATACTTCCTAGGAAATTGCATATCGTTGAATAGGTAACTTTTCTCATCATTGGATAAGTTCATGTTCTGATTTGTCACAAGTCATTGAACCTAGTCACTTTAGTCCTAGTTGTGAATCTTTCTAGCTCAACAGTCTAGTTTGGGATATTCATCTTGTCACCGTCTTTCTCCTACAATCAGGTTCCTTGGTCAAATTCAAATCCTTGCATGCATTCATTCCATAGGTGGTAGGTTATACCCATTTTAGAATCATTTACTGTCATAGTCTACTCAAAATTTTGCATATTGTCCATCCTACAATACGTCATCTTAGTCTACATCTTTTCAGAAATCATTTTAGCAACATCCGTTATTGTCAGAAAATCCATAATTCCATATCATTTTCATTACCATCCACCGCCATGTCTTTTGTTCACCTTGATATGCTTGCTAGTCAAGTTGAATACCAATTACTTAGCATGGGCCAATACCAACAAGCCATAGACTTCAAAATAAAATTTATCCAATCCAAATCCCAATCAACTTCAACCCATGGTCAACTACCCACATATCCCTCTTATCAACAACTCATAAACTCTAGTATTCCATCCATCTACCCTCATTATCAAGAGTCTCTTAGCACAATCCATTCCATTAATCCACAACAAACATCCATTAATCACCCTTACCTTAACCTTGACAAGGAAAACCAACCTCCCACTAGTCTATTCCAAGCCTCCATATCCTATCCTAGTCCATCATCCCTCAAACCATTCCAAGCCTCCACATCCCATCCTAGTCCATCATCCACTAATCCATTCCTACTCACTCCATCCCAACCTGCATTTAGTCACGAGAATGCATTTATTCATGGTCTCCAAAATCACATCCCATTTCCTACACTTGAGGATACATGTCAAAAAGAAAGTCGAAAGCATGACATCATGGCTTCACCTTCATGTCAATATCAACGAAGTCCATCCCATGACCCTATCTTTAGGTCTATCCAAGAAGTCCTAGATAATCATGGCAGCCAAAATACATTTATCCTTGATCGAGATTTCATTCCCAATCAAGTCATCCAAGACAAACCTATCTTTAATCAAGACACTACCATTGATCAAGAAATCCAAAATGATCCGCTCATTGACCTTTATGCCATTCATGATCAAACATTTGAGGTTGATCCTACCCAAACTTTGAACACTGCCATTTCCCAAAATGAGACACTTGCCTCCTTTGGAAACATAGATGATCTTCCTCCAGAACGAGAGTCTTCTACACTAGACATATTTTCAAATGATCAAGCTATAGCTAAATTCACCGGACTCCATGATAATGACCATAAGGACAGTTTCTACATCGACATGGAAGCACCGATATCTTTTGAAGAATAGTCAGAATCTAATGTTTCACAAAATCAAACCAAAGATGTTAATCATAAATATATCCAACATGTTAACAAAGCTACAACATCTTATCAGATAGGATCATCTATATTTGTCAGAGCATGATTTCTTGTAGAAGAGAAGATTCCAGGTAACATTGTCTACATACACAATGATGGGCTAACATCTTGTTTTCAAAACAAAAAATACCCCATTGCAAATAGAATTTGTCAGAGCATGCAGTATCAAGGAAAAGGACTAGGCCTACATGAGCAAGGAATTTGAGAACCAATACAACTTAAAGAAAATCCTAGACATCAGGGTCTTGGTTATTCATCAGTCAGAGAATCTAATGATGTTAGTGATACCTCCTCGATATTGGGGGCAACTTTATCTGATATAAACATCAAAATGAGGGCCATGAGTAGTTCTTACCATAAGATTGCTGCCAAAACTCCTTCCATCCACACCATAAACCGTCATTCCAACATGAATAAACCTTCCATTTGGAACCAACAAATAGAAAAAACTTATTACAAATCCAAAGTTCAAAATCAAATGTCAAAGACCATCAAAGCAATCAAAAATATGAGTGGAAAAATAAAGTTAAAATGGATCCCAAAGAAAAATGGATCAAGCAAAGAAAATATTTCAAATCCAAAAGTCAATCAAAATGTGGAGCCACAAGAAAAGAGGACTCCCACATATAATAAATGTCCACCTCCTTCACAATGGTCATCAAGCAAGGCATATAAAAGTGTTGGTTCCAAATGCTATCCCAATCAAAATTCCAAACTCCGCCATCCAACATCCCAAGTTTGGAAAATAAAAAGTGAGTCATCTAAACTTCTAAACAATCCCCCCACATCTACCATTATCCGTCATAATCCAACATCTCGTGTAAAGTCCAAAAATCCCCTGTCACAAATCCATCGCATCTTGGCAGCAACTCTTTATTGTAAGGACTCTAATGGAACTCTATCGCGATGTGTATTTTGATAAGGCCAACTCTAGTATCAACAAGGGTGACAATGACATCGATAAGTTATATGCAAGTGTTATGATCCTAACAAGACAACTACTTCATAAAGGTTATTTTTGGCATATCATGGCACCAGTCTTTACATCAGCACCATCAATGGATTCAACACAGTCAGTGATCATCTAAAGTATCAAGGCAATCCAGAAAATACAAAAACAAAAAAATTGAAATAACAAAAAAATTGTTACCCTGATGAAAACCTGGCAAATAGGCTTCTTGGTGACACCAAAAAAATTGGAAAATAGTAAAGAGAAAAATCCCATCCAATAGTGAAAACCATGCTAATGGCACTTTGGATAAGTACCATGATGAAAACCTTGTAAATAGGCATCGTGTGTAAGAGCAATTATCTATGTGGATCTTTACACTTGGGGGCAAGTTGTCTCATCTCCTGTACCCTTTGAATGACATTTTTTATGAAATTTCCATCTATCCATTTAAGCCCTATCATTCCCATCCATTTTCCCACCTACCTTGATCTTGATAAGGACTGGGGCACAAACATAAATCATGGTTTGGGAATTTTTTTGACATGAATATCCTTTGGTCATACACTATCCATGAAACATCATGTCATTACCTTCATAGCTTCATTATCCCTATGCAACATTGTCCTTGGAGACCAAAGGATAATTATCCTATCCATAATTCTCGTGTCTCCTATCTTTTACCAACACCACGCATCATCTTTTTATACATATCAGCTATCTTGGTTGCCCTTGTCAACCATCTAAGGATTTTAATCCAACATCCTTCCATCATCCCATCTAGTCCTATCCAAGTCATTCCAAATGCAACAAGCCCAATCCATACAATCTTGTTAGGCATTTTAACGCATCATTCAAAACATTCCTTGGCTTTGTTTCTCACCTTGCTGCAAACCTTGATCTTTAAGTCACATTATTGTCATCCTCACGTTGTTTCGGGATATGTCCTTCCCATGTCAAACAACATCATCATCATCATCACCTGGTAATTGGTTTTCAGCTAGACTAGGAGCAAGATCATGGTTGTCCTTGGATTCTTGTGTGTAGGCATCATTTACATGCATTTGTCACCACCATCAGACAATGTCTTGAAAAAATCCAAAAACATTAGAAAACTTCAAAAACACAAAAAAAATCAAAACAGTTAGAAAATCCCCAAAACAGAGTCAAGTCAGTCATGTCTAGTTAGTCATGTCAAGTCAGTCATAGACAGCCTCTGCGATTGGGACATAGGCAAGGCCATCAATCGATGTGCCCCTGAGGCATTAGGTCTGTCAGTCTAGGTTTGTCATGTATCACACACATTTAAATCATGACTCTTTGTACATTCAAAGTCATTGGTCGTGTCGAACTACGAGGTCTCTGTGTGTACAATGTAGGCAAGGCTAATCAATTGATGAGCTCCCGAGACCACACTAGGTCAGTCCAATAGGGTTCATTCATAATCACTATCACACAAGTTGCATATCATAGTTTAGGGTATCATTTCATGTCATACACTATCTACACACACACTTTTTATTAGTCAGGGAATCAAAACAAGTCATGCATCAACAAGGCAAAACATCTCAAAGTCATCAAGTCAATATCAAACACATTGTCAAAGCGATCAACCTATGTCTTAAACAAGATATGTCTTTCTTGTCAACAGACGTTATCAAATTATCATAGTCTCATGTGGCTTGTCACTTCAACGTCATCAGGCTCCAACGTCTTATACGACACATGTCTTTCTGAAACCAGGCTTTTTCATGCCTTATACAGAAGTCACCAAGTCGAAACCAGACTCAACATCTTATGCGGTATGTGTCATTCTCTCACATTACGCTATGTCAAACATCAACATCAAACAATCCCACAAGATCAAGTTTTGGCAAATACATTTATTTGGATTTATGACTTTATATCTTAATTTTGTCTATCTTATTATCGATTTGTGAATTAGTCTAGTCACTAGCTTTCTCAAGGATGTCCCTTGAAGGATTTAGAGAAGCAAGGATGTCTCAGGACTCTTTTTCTTTGACTGTTGTCTGTCAACTATCTTTTTAAGCATTGGTTTTTGAGTCATGTTACTAGTTTCCTCAAGGATGTCCTATCAAGGATTTAGAGGAGCGATGACATATCATGACCCATATTTTATTTGTCTGCTGTCTGTGGTTTGTTAAGACAAAACGACTGGGGCATCTTGTCCTTAGTTTGAGTTAAGACACTCCTTGTCTACGACTGTCTGTTTTTCACAGATGGATGACTTTGTACACTATGGTCTATCTCATATCATAGTGTGTACTATCTATTTGTGTCATGTCCCACCCAATGATGATAACAAGCAAGCATAGCATATTTGCAATATATTGAAGATTAGATGTTTTTCTCAATCAATAACCATTCTTTTTTAATACTAACTTTTTGAATTAAATATTTATTATTTAATTATTCATTTAATCCTTTTCAAAAGTCAATTAAATAAATTATCTTTATTTATTTAATTAAAGTCTCTTATTTTCGAATGTTGAATTAAATTAACATTTAATTTATATTTAAATATTTATGTCACATTCTTCTATCATTCAGTTATCTAAGTCATTCACTCACCTTTTGACTTGAGATTTATTTTTAGTTCTCTAGTTATCTTCAAATTCAACACCTGTTTATCTCTGTGAGAAGACTCTCCGTTACAACTAGTCGATTAACTAGTTCTAACTCTTGTTTGCATTCGAATGCATTAGTCTTCGAGTTCTAACTTTGGCTTTTGCATACAAAGTCTATTTCTTCTATTTTTGAAGATTAAGATCCTGAACTTGTGTTCTAACTCACGTTCTAACTTAGTCTCTATCTGCAGTCTTTCCTAAACTCATGTTCCAACTCACGTTCTAACTTGCGTTCTATCTGAGACAGAACTCACATTGCATGGAATTCATCAATCTCATCCGTCGATCTCTCTTTCAATCTAAGCCGATCATTCGAAAACCCAAAATCTATAAAATGGCCTGTCATTATCATTATTCCTCCTCCCGAAATCATACACTTTTGAGAAGAGACTTATCTTCGATATTTTGCTTAGACATTCGACAAAGTTATGCTGACATTCAAACACATAAATCTGAGGGCAAGAATACTGAAAAGGAAAAATGGAGAAGAACAATCGAGATAAATCGAGGAAGTAATCGCATATTCAGTGAGATCATTCTAGTTTTATTAGTTTAGATTAATTATGCATACTTTAATCATTCTTTGTTTTTTTATTTAGATTAGGATTGATATTTGTGATCTTGTGCAGTAGAAGTATCCATCTGATTCGAAAATCTATCTTACAACTTGTTTACTGTGCAATCGATTTAAATGCAAGATAAAAGGGAATAATCAACAAGTAACATGCTTGGTTAAAGCAAAGACTTGAATTGTATTATAGTGGAATCGACTCATATTTTCTCTGTCAATAAAATAGACTATGACCAAGTCGACATAGTATATATGTTGTATGTAAATAGAGGACTATTTCCAGAAGATAAACCATGGCAAAAGAATAGGGAGATGGCTAATACATGGTGCCAAAATATGAAAACTCTATTTTTGTAGAATTCTATCTTGTATGCAAGTTGATTCTCATCTTTTAGGTATGTGCATATTTGAATTAGTCTTGAGCTTCTGTCAAGCCAAAGGGGTCAATCTATAGAATTCCAAGTTGAGTTTTCACTTAGATTTCTACCACCTTTTTACTTTGAGAGGTGAGTCATTTTGCATGTGGAGTGTTGTAGACTGGCATGCCTTATCTTTTGGCATCAATGTATCATTTTTATATATAAATAGATGGGATAGCTCTCTCATTTGAGACATACTATTTTACAAATCTATTCTGCTAGAAATATTCTAAGAGCTATATTTTGTGAGAGTTTAGAGTTATTTTATTTAAGCTTAGGTTACTTTATGAGAGCATTGAGTTATCTTGTGAAAGAGGACATAGTAAAGTATCACTTTGAGTGGAAAAGTGAAGGCTAGGAAACTATCAATAGAAGGTTGTGAATCAAGTCAGCCAATTCGGTCAAGCGTATTACATGCATGAGGATATAATCTTCTCTTATTTGTCTTTATTTATGAAAGAAAGAGATTTGATTGCTTGGTGTGAAACTCCTTGAGAATACTTGTATTGGAAAATAATAACATTAGCTTGTGAAAAGGAAACGAAGATGTTTAAATGCTTTCCTATGAAGTGTTTGTATATACTCCATAATAGGAGTGTTTGTTTTTCATTAGTATTATATACTAGGAATGATGAAATAAGAATAGCTTAAGGGTTGTTTATAATGCGAAACGTATCAATGTCATGAAGTGATTTGACACTATTGGTTTATGATGTTTGGAAACCTTAGGAATGATAAGGTTTAGTTGTACATCAATAGTTTGGAAGAAATGATAAGATGAGTCATTGCTAATCTGTACTGTATGATCACTTGATCATTGCTTTACTACTAGATAAAACCCTAGGTTGGGAGTAACCTATTTGGGTTGAAAAGTATATTGAAACCTAGGTTAAGATTTACCTACTAGGTTGGATTATTTACTTGATTACCCATTAGAACCAATAGGTTAAGAATAAATTTCTTGGATGGGTTGTATGTTGTTCTTGTTTGGAACACATAGGTTTAGGTTAACCTACTTGATTTCATTAATTGTTGATTATATCCGGGATTAGGGTATATTAAGGTTGAGACTCATCAATGTGATTAAGTAGATCACTTGAGTTTATGAGATACTAGATGATGAGGAAATCGGTGGGGAAACCTATTGAGTTAAAGTTGCTACTTGATTAGTTACATTACACTCTTGATATGAAGTCATAGTATTGGCAAGAGTAGACTCTTTGTTTAACCCTTTTATTAAGGAGATTACACTCTCGAATGGAATCATCTATTGATATGATTATTCTTCGATTGAGGTCATTCATGAATGTGGCTATTCTCTTGATAAGAACGACTTATTAATGTGATATATTACTTAATGGAGTCAATTATTTATGTATATTTAATCTATGATTGGATGAAGCTTATGTAGCTATACTTTAGACTATAAATTTAAGTCTAGGACTAGGTTTTCCGTTGAAGGGAATAGCTTGTTAAGATGTTTATGCGAGGTTAATGTGTAGACTAGAAAATCTCATATGTTATACCTAGGATAGGAATTTTCATTGAAGGGGTAACTTATGCTTAGGCTTAATTGGTAGAGATACCATAGTGTTTTGGGAAAAGGGGGATAGGTTACTTCTGAGGTTAGGGATTACCTATGGAAGGAAATTACCTAAGCATAGTAAATGAATGGTCATAATCCAAACCGAGCTATAGAAGTGTATGTGAATAGGATGACTATCACTCAAAGTACTGGGTGAGAATACTTTGGCCAAAGTAGTGTATCCATTGTTTACACTATTAGTTCACTGTGTTCCTTTTATGCAATCTAGTTCAAGATTTTCATACTCATAGAGAAAATGATCATATGATTAGGTTCTGGTTTGTAGGACACAACACTAAGCTCAGATAGGCTATTATTATGGGGTTTACCAACCAATCTCTTCATCGAAGGGTAGGGCCATCTTGTCATATGTGACAGATGTGCGGGGGACCGAATTTGAGTATGTGGTTGGCATAAAAGCACTTGAGTGATGCTTCTCCTCATCAATTGGTGGCTGAGGTTTGTGGATGTTTGCACCAGTATTGGGGACAACTGGAGTGTATGCACCAGGGAGTGAGGACATCCAAAATATATGCACCAATGCGGCGACATCAGGACTAGTTTGTATATCTATTGCCAGAAGAAGCTGAAAAGAGCTATGTATGAATTATGTACCCATTTATTTGGAAGATTGTAATATTGAATGATAAAATTGAGTTTATTCAATATGAAATCTATGTTTTGGAAAGATTTGTGAAATTACAATGAAATGCAATAGAAGTTTGGAAGTAGTGTTATTTCAAATGTGCATGTAATTTACATTATGGAAAGAAAATATTTTATTGCTAGGCTATGTCATCATGGGTTATTCACTTGAGGTGAAATATTTAGAATTTTATCGGATAGAACATCATGGTTGTTACATGTGGTATCAAAGCTACCAAGTTTAGATCTGGAGCCTATGGGCTCGTTACGTAAACTTTATCAGAAGATAATGGTTGAAAAGTTCTTATGCCAAGATGGCAAGAGGAAAAACAATGGGAAATGAAAAGGAAGATAAGAACCCAAGAAACTTGTTTAAGTTTGGGACTAGATAAAGAGTCGTCCTTGGAGTTGAAAAATCCTAAACCAAAAACTCATTATGATACCCCCTTGAATTGCAGAAGATTATGAAATAGGGTTATGAGGGATAACCAATATGTACCTTCACCCTATGAAATAGTTAAATGAATCTGAGGGGATAGGAAGAATTGAAATAACCCCATTATTGGTAGCAACCTATAGTTGCAAAGAGTCAAGGATTTTTGGATTTAGTAAGAATACTACGAATCTATGAGTATGTATTATTGGCATAAATTGGAAATTTCAATATAAGTAAATAGTCAATGAAGGAGGCATCCAAGAGGTTGGAGAACTCTTGAAAAAAATCTAATTTTTGTGCAAAGTTGAGATCTTGCAAGAAAGGAGGTAGTACCTTGGAATAAGGGAAGAAATCAAAATGGTCAAAAAATAAGCAATCAAAGAAGTGGACATGGTTCCACCAACCGAAATTGGAAAAGATCAATTCAAAGTTTTGATTGAAAATAAGAAGAAGAAACCAAGCCAAATAGGGTGCTTAAGGTTATGAAGATACCAATAATTGGGACAAATTCACTTGGAAAAGTGATTGTAAGAAAGAAACCTGAAAAAGATAAACCAGAGTGGTTGAACAAAGGTTTGGTTAGTACTAAGTTTGGTAGAAGTGTAAATTAAACACACCAACTTGCCAATGAAAATAAACTTATGTTTAGAGGTTCCAAAAGGAAATAGGATATAGAGTGACACTATGTGTGAAATCAATGAAATTAGTGAGGAAACAATGCTCTAAGTTGATGACACATCAACAATAGAGGCTTTGTGGATAGGGAAAATTCCTCCACAAAAATGATACTGATAAACATGGAAAAGAGAATTGGAATATTAGAGTGCCTCTTAACTTGTAAAGTTGTTGATTATTCATTAGATCCCTTATTTGATGATCCAAAATTTTGAATCTATGAAGTTAGAGATTAATGATGAATCTAACTTTGGGAATAAGCATATTCAAGGCATGCCATGAAGGCAAGAAAAAGGCAATAGAAAGCCAACAACAAGGAATGATAAATCATTTTGAGAAAGCAAATATTTGCTAGGAGTTCAACTTTGAGTTGATTGGATATCGTGGAAACACTAGCGGGAAGAAAGAGAGTGGATTGACTCCGCTAAGTACCCCACCCAACAAAAAATATAAATATATTTTTGATTTAGAATTTTTTTTGACTTTTTCATAACTCATAATGTCAACTAAGTCATATATTTCATGACCACAAGAATAAAATATTGGAATTATTGAAATATAATGAAAAGGTTGAGGAATATGACCAAAGAGAAAGGAATACTATCACTCAATACTTTATATATATGTGTGATTGAAAGATCAAATTCTATTATCATTGATGCCTTAGAAAAGGATAGGCAGATTACTTGATCATGAAAGGGAAGATCATTGCCTATGGGATAGGCAAGAGAAGATCTAAACACTCGTGTTTTAGAGAAACAATCATGCTTGGTAATTAGGTATGAAATTTAATTTGATATCTTGTGGGAACCGACATGATTGAACAAGGATTATTACTCAAATTAGTACTGATGCTCATCAGGAAAGATATATCTCACTTGAAATCAAATTACAATTTTGGACATGATTTAAGAATGGAAGAAATCCAAGGTATGGGTTTCCTAAGATAAAGGAGATTTATCTCTGCAAAAATTGTAACTATTATTACTTGGAAACTAAATGTGGCATGAGTCCACGAAATAGGTTTTCACTTAGTCGGAATAGACTAATATGGGATGTAAAAGAACCTATGTACCCAAAATTTTGGGAGATTAAGTAATGAAATGAGGGAATTGATGTCATTCTCAAGACATTGGAATGAAAAAATTATTTGTCAGATGAGGAACCACTATAATCTGGAAAAAATATGGAGTAATATGTTGAAGGGTATGTAGCAATTTATTTTCCAGTGTGCTAGGAGATGAAGACAAGATGCCATCATCGATAGGATGTGTGTACTCTCTTAAGATTACAGTGAGGGGAAGTGGTAGAACACAAGATAGTTTAATTTGTCTATGTCAATGGAGTTGACATAATATTATGGCGAACAAACTCACCAAGGTAACCAACAGTGGTTGGAAATTTGAATTATAGGATATCAGTCCTAAATAATATATTGTCTAAAGTAGTTGCTTAGTGTTCCTGAGAAGGTTATCTCAGATGAGAACAAGCAAATAATGATAAGGTTTTATAAACCATGATCATATTATGATAAATTCAATTGAATGAATGCTCAATATATTATTATAGCCAGATAGGAAAAAGTGATAAATCAAATCTTGAATGATTTATAGAATACTTATGAACTTCTATCATTGAGGTTTGATCCATTATATGGAAAGGAAGGTTGAAAATTCTATTAGGGTGAAATAGGCTAGGAAATGGGGTTAACCTTAGATCAGAAAGGTTGTCAAATGGAATAAAAGATAAAAATATCAATGAAAAACTTTGTTGATACAAATTTTGAAATATGAAGCAGTATTGTTATGTTCGGAATTGACAAGTGTCCAAGAGCAATTTTATGCTCAAGATGGACAAGTAGTCAAGATAATTACTTTTATGCTTAAGGAAAATAGATAAGTAAGTGATGGATAGGACTTGGCTTTTGAGTTGTTTGAAGGTGTAAATACCAAAGGGGAGGATGGGACCCATAGTGTAGTGCACAATGCACCGACATTATTTTCTACTTGGAATACACTAAGGATAAATTAATTAACCAATAGGAACATGTTCTAGTCATTAGGTGTTAGGTGGTATATAGTTATTAATGTGCTTGGTATGTACACATGTGGTATTGTGATTACAAAGCATAAGATCTTGAGAGATAAAGTATGCATGAAGAACACAAAGTTCTCCCTAAACGTAAATAGGAGTCACTCAAATGCAAGGTCTAGAAAGGATAAGATTGCAAGGAGTGATGTTAAAAGGGAAGATTATCTTACAATTCTTACATGATTTAGAAATGGTAAGTAAAACCTTTATTTGACTTTATCTAAATGTTAAAGTGATTTAAATCATCGGGGACAATGGTTCACAAGGGGGGAAGTATGTCACACCCCATCTTGTTGTTACTGATTTACTCTTACCTTCACGGGTAAATAGGATGGTAAATGCAATCGTGATTTTGATATGTTGTTAAATGAATGGAATAATGAAATAGGTATTAAGGTATTATTTCTTTAGAAGAGTAATTATGTTTACAATGTTGAATAAAATTTAATTGATATATGAATATGCTAAAGTTTTAAGATGCATGCAGATTATTATGAATGTCTAACTACCATTGCAAATGTGCTAAGCTGGTTGCAGGGAAAGGTTCAATCCTCTGGAAGGGAGGGGAAGTATCACTCAAGAGAAGTGATTGGTCAGATAACCCTAAATGAAACTTAATTGAGATTACACACACAATCATAGTAGAATGGATGAGTCTAGTCATAGTGTTTGGAATTGGTAAGTCATCTGTAAGTATGATGTGTTTGCACTAGTAAGGGTCTTGATTATTGTTGAGTGCATTCTTGGATGATGTTTATATTTTTGGAGCTTATGATTTCTTCCTTATATTACTATGCTTGATTGATGAGGTGAAGATACGTTGAATGTATATATGTGTATGCATACGCATGTCAACGATAGACCATATGCACGAAGGAGAATGAACATGAGAGTACATAGGTAGATGTACCTATGAACTCTTATGAGTGGGTTGCTTATGAGCATGGTGTTATCAATGGGACAATGCGACATGTATGTATATATGTATATATACATCACACGTATATTTCCTATCAATAAGATAGTAATTGTATATGTGTTTGATAGTGTGAATTCTTCCTTGTGTGTTTTAATCAATGATTAGATATATATATACGTGCACATGTACAAGTATAAACGATAAACCAATGCAAGAGTACATCGTTGCATAAGGAAATCGAGTGGATTTATACCATACACATATGCATGCATATATATATCCGATATATAAATCAGTCGACGAAAACATAGTTACTATGTATTTTGTATATACTTATGTACATGAATATATATGTTTGAGTTGGATAATAAGGAAATGGTATATATATATGTAAAACATATAAATATTTGAATGACTTTACATACATATTATTATCAAATTGTATGATATATATGTGTATATGTGAATGCATACACATGTGTATTGTTTATAAGAATGATAACACATATATATACATTCGAGTGTCGAATGATTAAGGCATAAACATTTGAAGATATATGTGGATATAATATATATATATATCTATATATATGGTATAATGGCTAAACTAAACCAGTGCTATATCAAATAAGAGACCATTGTATAAGTATAGAAAAGTGCAACCTTTGGTGAAATAATTGCAACACATTATGAACAAAAACATTATATTATGGAGGGCACATGAGTTTGACAGTCACAGGCAACACAATGCTTATGGAAGTAAAAGTAATGTTTTATGTATGTAATGAACAATGCATACATAGTATGGTAGTGCATGAAATAGTGAAGGGCACAACTAATCAAAACATAAATACAACACACAGGAATTATTTGAGGCCAATTTGTATAAATATTATGTAAATTATTTAGAGGCTGATCTATGCAAGTAATGTGCAAATGATAAAGGCCGATATGGAGTAATAAGCCATAGTCGATATCACTTAAATACCATCACTTTTTTATTGCAGCATATTACTTTATATTGGAACGCTTTTATCCACATGTTAAAAGTGATGGAAATATTAATAACCTGTTTGTTGTGAAAGCGATTTAAATGCAAGATAAAAGGGAATAATCAACAAGTAACATGCTTGGTCAAAACACAAACTTGAATAGTATTATAGTGGAGTTGACTCATCTTTTCTCTATCAATAGAATAGACTATGACCAAGTCGACATAGTATATGTGTTTCCTATAAATAGAGGATTGTTTCAAGGAGATAAACCATACCAAAAGAATAGGGAGATGGATAATACATAACACCAAAATATGAAAACTTTGTTTCTGTAGAAGTCTATCTTGTATGGAAGTCGATTCTCATCTTTTAGGCATGTGCATATTTGAATTAGTCTTGAGCTGCTGTCAATCCAAAGGGGTCGATCTGTAGAATGCCAAGCTGAGTCTTCACTTAGATTTCTACCAACTTTTTGCTGTGAGAGGTGTGTCATTTTGCATGTGGAGTGCTACCGAATGGCATGGCTTATCTTTCGGCACCAATGTCTCCATTTTCTATATAAATAGATGTGATAGATCTCTCATTTGAGATGCGCTATTCTACAAATCTATTCTGCTAAAAATATTCTAAGAGCTATATTTTGTGAGAGTTTAGAGTTATTTTGTGAAAGCTTAGAGTTACTTTATGAGAGCATTGAGTTTTCTTGTGAAAGAGGACATAGTGAAGTATTGCTTTGAGTGGAAAAGTGAAGGCTAGAAATTTGTCAATAGAAGGTTGTGCATCACGTAAACTAATTGGGTCAAGTGTATTATAGACATGAGGATCTAGTCTTCTCTTATTTGTCTTTATTTATGAAATAATGAGATTCAATTTCTTTGTGTGAAACTACTTGAGAATACTTGCATTAGGAAATCATAACATTAGCTTGTGAAAAGGAAAATAAGTTGTTTAAATGCTTTCCTATGAAGTGTTTGTAGATACTCCATAATAAGAGTGTTTGTTTTTCATTAGTATTATATACTAGGAATTATGAAACAAGAATAGCTTAAGGGTTATTTATAATGTGAAATATATCAATGTCACGAAGTGACTTGACACTATTGGTTTATGATGTTTGAAAACATTAGGAATGATAAGGTTTAGCTGTACATCAATAGTTTGGAAGAAATGATAAGATGAGTCATTGCTAATCTGTACTATATGATCACTTCACCATTGCTTTACTACTAGATAAAACCCTAGGTTGGGAGTAACCTATTTGGGTTGAAAAGTATATTGAAACCTAGGTTAAGATTTACCTACTAGGTTGGAATATTTACTTGATTACCCATTAGAACCAATAGGTTAAGAATAAATTGCTTGGATGGGTTGTATGTTGTTCTTGTTTGAAACACATAGGTTTAGGTTAATCTACTTGATTTCATTAATTGTTGATTATATCCAGGATTAGGGTATACTAAGGTTGAGACTCACTTATGTGGTTAAGTAGATCACTCGAGTTTATGAGATACTATATGATGAGGACATATATGGTGAAACCTTTTGAGTTAGAGTTGCTACTTGATTAGTTGCATTACACTCTTGATATGAAGTCATAGTATTGACAAGAGTAGACTCTTTGTTTAACCCATTTTATTAAGGAGATTTCACTCTTGAATGGAATTATCTATTGATATGATTATTCTTCGATTGAGGTCATTCATGGATGTGACTATTCTCTTGATGAGAACCACTTATTAATGTGATATATTACATAATGGAGTCAATTATTTATGTATATTTAATCTATGATTGGATGAAGCTTATGTAGCTATACTTTAGACTATAAAGTTAAACCTAGGACTAGGTTGTCCATTGAAGGGAATAGCTTGTTAAGATGTTTATGCAAAGTTAATGTATATACTAGAAAATATCATATGTTATACTTGGGATAGGAATATCCATTGAAGGGGTAACTTGTGTTTAGGATTAATTGGTAGAGATACCATAGTGATTTGGGAAAAGGGGGATAGTTTATTTATGAGGTTAGGGATTACCTATGGAAGGAAATTACCTGAGCATAGTATATGAACGATCATAATCCAAATTGAGCAATAGAAGTGTATGTGAATAGGATGACTATCACTCGAAGTACTGTGTGAGAATACTTTGGCCAAATTAGTGTAAGTAGCCACTATTTACACTGTCAATTCACTGTGTTCCTTTTATGCATTCTAGTTCAAAATTTTCATACTCGTAGGGGAAACAACTGTATGATTAGGTTCTAGTTTGTAGGACACAAAAATAAGCTCAGATAGGCTATTGTTATGGGGTTTACCAACCAATATCTTTTTCAAAGGGTAGGGCCATCTTGTCATATGTGACAGATGTGCGATGGACCACATTTGAGTCCATGGTTGGTGGGAAAGTGTTTGAGTGATGCTTCTCCTCATCAGTTGGCAGCCAAGGTTTATGAATGTTTGTGCCAGTATTGGGGATAGCTAGAGTGTATGCACTAGGGAGCAGGGGCATCTTGAATGTATGCACCAATGCGGCGACATTAGGACCAGTTTGTATATCTATTGCCATAAGAAGCTCAGAAGAGCTATGCATGAATTATGTACCCATTTATTTGGAAGATTGTAATCTTGAATGAAAAACTTGAGTTTATTCAATATGAAATCTATGTTTTGGAAATATTTTTAAAATTACAATGAAATGCAATAGAAGTTTGAAAGTATGTTATTTCAAATGTGCATGTAATTTATATTATGGAAAGAAAATTTTTTATTGCTAAGCTATGACATCATGGGTTATTCACTTGAGGTGAAATCTTTGGAATTTTATCGAGTAGAACATTGGGGTTGTTACAATTGGCTACTTATATCTTATGTTATTATACTAACTCTAGCTTCTCATATTTATGTAAACATTGCTTACATGATTTTTTTTCTAGTTAAGCCAAGTTAGGAACCCAGGGGTTACAAAAAACATCAATGTTTGTGATTTGGAATAATTATTTTTCCATATCGATTTTAACATTATAATCGATACCTATTGTTATCACACTTGATAACCCTTACTAAAAAAAATAGTATGAAATGATAAGATCATCCTACTATCCTTATTACCTTTTTTAACTAGAGGAGCCTTTTTATTCTTTCTTTGCAATATGATCCTTTCCATTAAAGTTAAATTAAGTCCTTGAGATGGGGATAAATATTTCTCCATTGAGGGAAAATAGAGGATTTATCATAATTAATGGGAAATGTGCTCTCTAAAGGGGAACACCTTACTTTTGTTTATTGTAGTAGTATCACCAAAATTCCTTGAATAAGAGACCTTACTGATGGCATGAGGTGATAAATTTACCTACAAATATAGAGACCTAGAGGAATTGAATATTCAACTAAGGAACCACTACTAACATATCTAGAAGAGGTATACACATTATAGGATTCACTACTAGCATACTCCTCACCCTCAATCACTTGATGAAAATGCTTAGCGTTGAATTGTTGAGTAGCTTTCCTTTACTAAGGAGATAAATGAGAAAACATAGGTTATTTTACCACTGAATAGCTAGTAGAAAAGTGAGATCTAAATTTGAAGGAAAAATAATCATAATATAATTTTCTATTTCAAAATCCTATTTCCCCCTTTTAGATGTATTTCTTCTAGAATTTTTTTGGAAAATCAATCATGACCGAATTCTGGTAAAGGTAAAATATATAAACATATGCTCAATATTGAGACAAAATAATCTTTCTAAGGGAATATATAATGGATGAAATAATTTATTTAGTCCCAAATTGCAAGGGTGGGTTAGGAATACTAACCCAAAGAGGAAAAGGAAGGGATGTAGATAGAGGATTGATTTATCTAGGAACCTGTGTTTCATACCCAAATACACCTTATCCCCATGTATTAGAGACCTTCATTGAGCTAAATATCCATTTTTAGGGTAATCAAACTAATTATAATAATCCTTTATCACAAGGGAAAATATGAAAATATAATTTCTCTAGGGGTTTCTAGTGTTGGGACAACTAATCACATAATTTCACCAAACTAGGCCATAAATTATAAAATTTGCATGCCAAAGAAACTTGTTAGAGCCAAATCTCCTTCTTAGCCACATCTTCTCCAAATCCATCAAGGGATGTTATAACTTAAAATTAATGTGAGCCATGACTACATGATCATAATATCTAGGGTTGAGCTAATTTCCCAACTCTACATGTCTTCTATTATCCAAAGTATAGGAAAACTCATCCTTGATTTTATTCTTAGATTTTATTTTAGTAGCATTTGATGGAGAGCTTTCAAAGGATATTGAATGAATACATTTTATTGTAGGCCATATATGAGGGGTGAGAGGAGAGAGGAGACACCAAATGTGAAGAGGGTAGATATAAATCTTAGAGACCTCACAAAATATAGGTGGAAAATTATTACACTAATAATGCCCTAGGTGCCTAAAGACACCTTGACAAGGATGTTAGAAAAATAAATGAAATAAAATTTACAAGGTTAATAGAATTTATTACCAACGTTATCAAAATTAAAATAATATATTGTAAATACATCCATAGGAACACAATATAAATTAAGTACAAGAAATGAGGCCCATGGAATCCTTGCACTAAGAAAATATTCCCATGTTCATAGGCTTAGTAAGAGAATCTACAACGTTTTATTGAGTTCCAACCTTCCTCAACATAACCTATCCATTTTTAATAATTTTCTAAAAAAAGTGGTATTAAATATTGTGGATGTAAATCTTAAATAAGCTAAACATGATTGTAATAAACAATTTAAAACAATGTAATTAGCTAAATCAAGTTACATTCCCAATGAAATTCTTGCAAAGTTAAACTAGGAAGCCATTAAAACTTGAAATAAAGCTCAAATTGCACAAAGAATCCTAATTAAACTTAGAAAACCTCATTCCATTGGGGGATTGGTGCTACATCAGATATGGAATTCAGCCCTTCCCCAATCCCTTGAATAATATGAGCTTTGTTTCAATCAATTTTATTGAAGAAAACTAATGAAACTGATGAGATGTGTGTGAAACATGATTCAAAACTAGATTAAAATGATAAATGCTAAGATGATAGGTAAAATGGATGAAATTCTATGCTAAATGTAAACTAACCTCAAAGATAGAAGCCATAAATTCAAATTATGATAAATGAATGCAAACTAAGTTACCATGGAAGCCATTAATGGATGCTTAAGCTAACTATATGTGAAATTAATCTAATATAAAAGTGCTCAATATGGATGGAAGCTAAGTGTGAGTTTCAACAACATGACTTTGATATCAAAGGATGGATCCATTTGTCTCCAAATAGTGATCTATTTATAGGAAAGCAAATGAGAAAACAAGGGCTCAGATTAAAAAGATCAATCAATGGTCAACAATGAAAGGAGGATGAAACATGGATTGGGGATTCCAATCCATGGCTAGAGTTGAAAGTTGACAAGGATCAACTAATTTAATCAATGGTCCAAATTATCTTTCATCAAACACACTTCCTAAGAATTAGGAAGAGGTTAAGAGATATTTTGGAGGAATGAGTGCACAAAAGGGGATATTCCATAAGAATATTCTCTTTTGGAGGAATGTGCAAAGGAGGAATATTCTAAGAATATTCCCTTGCAAGTGGTAAGGTGAGGATAATTAGCAGTTTAGTCAATTAAAACTAAATTTAAATGTGCAAGAGGAGGAATAATAGGATATTCATTAAATTATGGATTTATTTAATAAAATGGGGAATGCAAAATGATATTTAATTAAATAGTTTAGGATTATTTAATTTAATAAGGTGACATAAGGGTTAAATTAAATAATTTGATTTATTCAATTTTAACAGGGTGAAGTGTTGGTGTGAGAGGGGGTTAATTAACCTAATTAGGTCAATTAGATTAGTAGGTGAAAATGAGGCATTTGATTAAATAACCAGGTTAATTTAACCAAGCAAGCGAAAAGAAGATGGGTTTTTAGGATGAAATGATGTTAATGTTTTGGATTCAAGTGTGTATATCATTTAGGAAATTTTTAAGTGTCTACATTTTTCCCCTCTTTGAAGTGATGTACCTGTTATGTTGCTTCAAAGATTGACGCTTTTCCGATTAAAACTGCTACTCAAATAAAAAAAATGATTTTAAAATTTGTTTTCAAATGCCCCACTATTTCCCCAATGAAAGATGCCCCACTATTGCCCCAACAAAAGGATTTAAGCTTGTACCTTGCCCCCTCGACAGATCAGGTGGAAATTTTGAATTTTGGGTTGATCTCTTGACAAAGATGAAACATTGATTCGACTCAAAGAGGACTAGAAAGCTTAGTTGTCTGATGTAGATAGATTTGATGATGTATAGATAGTCATTGGCCATGGGTAGCCTCATGTATATTTTGATATATCACACAAATTCGATACCTGGATAGAAATGTTAGTAAAGATATAGAAGAATAAGAAGAATGGATTTCGTCATTGATTTTGAGATTGATTCAAAAGTCCAACAAGCCTATGATTCATAGAGACTTTATTAGATTATTGTGATGAAAGTGATGATTTGATCATATCTTGGGATTGGGACTCTCTGTCATTCCTTATGTTCGATATAACACATAGACATGATGCATCATGGTATTGAAAACCAGGATGGCGTTGTATCTAGTGCGATGGACTTTGACTCTACACATAAATATGATAGTTCTTGACCTTGACATATGGAAACCTTGTTGGAATGTAGTTGTCAACAATTTACTCTAAACAACCTCCTTACACACAACTAAGAAAGTATGCACCAATATTATTTTACAAGAATACCCCATAATCACAACAAATGTAAGATAATGATTGATGCCCCATTCCTTTCTCTCTAAATCATTGATACATCATCGAGAGGTCCTCGTAGTGGGTCAACAAGATAAATCATAATAAAAGATAAAAAAAAAATAGTTAATGTTATCTATATCTCTTGCCAAAGGTGTAATGTGTGTTGAGGATAAATATCTAAAGTGATTGCCAATGATAATGCCCATTGTAGGAAGGATGCATCCTAGGACGTGTTATCAGATGTTGGCAGGTTGATAGGTTGTTTGAAAGGTCATTAATATAATGTTTGATTGACATGTTTGATAATGATCAAGATTTTGATTTGTTTCATTTAAAGGTTCTACCTTTGCTTATTGTTGTACTTGTTTTCCATTTGTGTTGCCAAAGGGTGAGTGTGATAGTCAATTTATTATGAATGAAAGTTTATTGTGGGTGCAATTGAAATGAGATGGGTGGTTTTGGATTTTCTAGAATATTTCAATGTGTTTGATGTTTTGAGGCTATTTTTGGTCTTTTCCGAATGTTTATGTGAATGTTTTTGTTATAAATTTTCAAATGTTATTGTGTTTTCAAATGTTTTGGGGTTTTCTAAGATTTTACCAAGAACCTAACCTAAAAGACTATATATCCTAGGGGCCTTGGGGGCTTATCAAAGATGAGATTTTCCTACGTTATACATGTAGATACCACGTAGTTCGACCGACTTGACTTACTGTTGATGAGATATGAACACTTGAAAAATTATCGATTTATTATGATGGACTACTAAAGGATTGACCTAAAGTGTCTTTTTCGAACATGATTTTGAATTGAAGGAATTTACCAACACATAAGAAAATGGTCACAACTACCTTCTGAATATTATATGCTGGTTTATCCCCCATTAAATTTACACTATTACCTTCTTGCCAAGTAATGCCAGGATCCCAAACTAACAGCCATGAAGAACCACTTATCAGATGGAGAACTGCTCTCACACAAATCCTCTGATTTGCTCGTTCCATATGAATTGATGCTTCTTGAAACTCCAAGAAGTAATAAACCATCCTATGTTCATTGAAGAAATTGAATCCAAAATCTTGTCTCATGATTTGTCGGAAAGATTCCATGAACCCTTCATCAAATACAACTTTGAAATCTATCACTCTAAGAGAAGATGGTGATGAACTAAAATCTGACAAGAGTCTCACAAGCATCCTCATCAAAAAATAAATAAAACCTTTATCATCATGACCATCAACTCTTTGCTGATGAACAATAATAATGTCTTCATTTCTTTGTGTTCCAAGAGTTACCAATTCTTGCTGATTGGGTGCACTAGGAGTAGCAGTAGATTCAACTTCATGCAAATCTTGTATCAACTCTCTAACACTAGAAGACAAATTCAAATTTCCTCCTTCAGTAATGTCTGAAGAAATTCCTTCATCAATATCAAAAAGAGGATTTACATAAACCTTATTACCACCTTCTTCATACAACAAATTGTCAAAAGCCTGAAAACCTTGTTGATGAGAATTTGAATGCTTCAGTTTCTGAGGACATCATTCCAAATCATATGTTTCTTGTATGAGATCAAGCTCATCAAGAATTACTTTAAGCTCCTCAACTCTTCTTTTGTTTTCTTTCTCCCATGAATATTGAACAACAAAAGTCTGATTCTCCGCTTCAATTAGAGTCTCATGCAGTTCTTGCAACTTGGATTTGGTGAGTTCATTACACTCCAATGCCTTGTCGACAATTTTGGCCACTTTGTCTTTAACACAAATGATGTTGAAAAGACTTGATTTTATTTACTCCAAGGAAAACTTAATGAACTTCATATCAGCAATGGAAATGCAACATACATATTCTCCTCTAGGCACAACATAAATCAATTTTTCAACATGCTGATGCAATTCATCAAGCTGTGACAAAACTTGAATTCCATTTTCAGTAGTTTGTGAGCTTGAACTACAATCTTCATATGCTGATTGAGATGATGTAGAAAAAATTTGATGGACAAAGATTTCAAAAATCATTTGAGCTGCACTCCCCAAATTGTCTCGCATGTGATGGACACTCTTCATCATTCCATCCATAGTGCCTTCCAATTCCTTAGCTTTTTTCCTTAGCTTATTTTCAGGTGAAGAGAAATCTGCCTTATGACTACTAGAAACATCTCTTTCCACATTATTTTCTACACATGATTCAAGGGAGTCGGTCAAATCAACTTTGTAGTGGGAAGAGACTTCAACTTCCTCTTTCTCTTGGCTTTCAAACTAGCATTCTCCCAAATCGTGAAAAGGCAATCCGTTGGTTGAACACATATCTTCTACCAATCGAAATTCTCCTTCATTTGGATCTGCACTTATGATCTCATCATGCAACTCCATGTCAACTCTTGTTTCTAGAAGTTCTTCTCTTGAATTTTTAACTTGAGGCTCCTTAACACCTATTGACTCATTGTTCTCTACTACAGGATAAATGGAAACTCCTTGAAGATTTGCTATGAATTCGAAGGGATTCCAATTTTCATCCTCCTCTTCAACTTTAGAAATCTCCTCTTTGTCCTCAACAATCTTCTTAAAAAATGGATTCAATTTTTCTTCACATTGACTAAAAATCTCTTTGACTAACAAATCAGTAGTTGGACAAATCTTCTCTTCTCGTTCAAAGGAATTCTTGAGAAGGACTTGAACACTTTTAGGAAGAGTATCAGCCTCTTTGATGGTGTCAATTAGATCATTTTTAACAGCTGCAAACACCCCCTATTCCTGTTCACTCCAAGTTGAGGTGAAAAGATAATTAAATAAGTGATAAATCTGATTCTCCATCTTCAATTCTATCAATAAGATGCAAGTATTAACTTTAGAAAATGTCTTTAAAACAACTGCTCTTCTTGGAAACAAACGACTGTCAGTTTCATCCAAATATTGAAAACTTTCCACTATCATTTTTAATATGATCTACATGGTTTCATCATCATAGGGCAACTAGGGAATTACAATTCTTATTATCTCCATGAAACAAGAAGAAATCAGTAGCTTGGTTTCTTCATCAAAATGCCCCAACCAATAGGGCTAATTCAAAAAATTCACTACAGGAGCTAAATCCAACTGCATTTCCTCCAAAGGTGATGGCCTCACTTGTCTTAGACATTGTTCTAACAAATGAAGAATATTCTCTTCATTTCATCTTGACTGAAATTCTTTGCCAAGTCTCTTTCCAACCAAAAAGAGAGTCTCTGCCAACTTCCTTTCTTCTTCATTAGCCATACCTTATTCTGACAAGACAAGGTTTCACAAACCTCTGAAAAGGTGTCAACTTTCAAACTTTTGAAGGTAAAACTAAACTCTATTATGCTTTCTAATGTAGTATTGGTCTTCTCTGACTCTCAACCGATAACTGAAGTGCTGAAAAATCACAAGATGGTAGGAAAACACGCTCTGATACCATTGAAAGATACTCTCAATTTTTTTTAATTTTCAATAACAATTACAAAGCACCTATTAAGGTTAGCTTAAACCAAAATGTTGCATAAAAGAACTCTAACCAAGAATGCGCCCTAAAACCACTTAAGGAGGAGGGGTGGGCATATGGTCAGAGGATCCCTAGGATCTATTGAATCAATAGTTACAAAGATTACAACTGAAAGAGAGAGTCTAAAATCAACACTAAGAATGTGCACTCAAGATCCTTTAACAGGTGAGGTGCTAGCATATGGTGGAGTGCTAATTGCTGAATTGAAAGAAAATAGGTGGATAACCAACCATGAGAGAAATTACAAATAACAATTCATCCGCTGCGGCAGGCATCCACTCATGAGTGGGGATTCACCACTTTCCAATGGGTACAATGAGAGAATTAGCAAGTTATTTTTTTTCCACACTAGCGGTAAACCATCCAAGGGTTACAATGTGATAATTAAACATAAATAAGAAACAATTAAATAGACTGAAACAATACTATTGTTATAAGCTTTTACAAATAGAAAGAGCTACAAATTACAAGAGTTTGACAATGATTTCAAGCACCAATATATAGGATGATTCCACGTTAGTTATCAACAAGAATTGATGAAGAAAGACTGGAAAAGCAAACTGAAATAAGTCTGATCTAGAAATTTGCAATTCTGGAAATGAATTATCAGCAACTACAAAATCAATCAAATGCTCATAACTTCATCAAATTACCTCCAATTGGACTGAAATATTTTGTGAATAATCTCTAAGAGTATGGTGCCCAAGAACCAATCAAAAACCAACATCAAATCCTTCACATTAATTTGGCATGAATCCCAATGCCACTTAGAAAAGTATGACCCTCCTTGAGGGGCGATTTTGACATTAAAAATCAGAAACTCCAAAATTAAATATGCAAATACACAAGTGGGGTCACCTCTAGCATAGGAATCAATAGAACCAATACCCACAAGCTAAATAAATTCACTCCCAAAGTTGTAAATAGAAATTTCCTTCAGCCATGAAAGGACCAACAAACACAAATTTTGAAAATAACATCAATTTCTCCAACAATGAAGCTCAATATGTACCTTTGAATGAAGCACACTCTCAATCCATCATCTAGGGAACCATAGTTTCAGGCCTGAAGAGTGGAATAGAAATGCTAAGCTTTCCCTTAGCTGGATTTTGGATTTCAAACTAGCAACATAACTTTTCTTTCCAAACATAACATGATCAACTCTCCACAATATAACAATATATAAGTTTCAATGGGAAAATGAAACACTTTGAATTCCAAGAAGTCAAATCACTTCAACTTCCCAAGGGACACCACCTTTAACCATTCACTTTATTGTGAAATAATAAAACATTATTCCCCTTCCCTTTAGGCATCCTTTTCAATTTGCAACAATAAAGAATTTATTAAATCATTAAATGCTCAACATGACCCCTTAATGTACCCTTTTCAAAACAACATGAAGTTATCACTCCTAGGCGTAGGGGTACAACTTAAAAACATGAAATTGACTAAGTATAACACTTAGTCCAAGGAGATAACCAAAACCAATGCCAATGCCAATACTGAAACTAAAGGATTACCACAAATAGCATGATGACCTGAGCTGAACTACAGATGATACTACCAAAATTAGACTTACTAAAAATAGCCATTTCCAAAAATAGCAAGTTCACTTCAACTCAACAGAAAGCCAAACTGATCGGCCACACTGAACTGCAAAAGATTGAGTTGTTGCTAAAGTGATACTACTATAAATATACTTACCAAAAATAGCACATTGCTATAAATAGTAAGTTTTCCAAAACCACATCTGTACGCCAACTGAGCAGTATCATGACTTACTATAAATATTAAGTGTTTCTAAATATCTTTTAAGCACAAACCGGACAACCATCATGAATGACTATAAATAGTAAGTGCCTAGAAAGGATGTTAGATTCAGATGCATGTCACACCACCCTAGAGATCTCTGAAAACCCATAAAAACCTAGAAACCTTTCTTGCATGCAAGGTATTAGCAAAATTGCATGTCATTATTTTAACATGCATGTTACCTCATCTAGAAAGCTCCACTAGACATGCGTAAGAAAAACACACATGCAAGCCCTCAAAACTACATCTGAAACCTCCTATAAAATAGGAAACCCTAATTTCCCATTCTTCTTAGCCTACGAGTTTCCAGAAATAGGCTAAATCCAATTGTAGAGCGTAGGGCTAAATCAGGGATATTACAAACACAGTCTTGTCAGTCCAAACTTAGGCAAGATGTGTGGTGCTTGGTTACACCCATATACTCTAATAAGTGTGTATTGTGGCATGAAGAACCAATCAACATAATTATGCATGAAGCCTTGGTCTGGCTTTCCCTGCACTGGTTTCATTACTCTCATTAAAGAGTTAGTTAATCTTGGTGTAGGGTAACCCAAAAATTGTATCAGTCTCATAGAAAAATCATCCCTAAATACCACAAAATCACTCTCTTTGCACCTTCTATTCCAGATGTAACACCAATTCTGCACGTGAAGCTTAATTCCATTTTGATGTGTACACAAGTTCATTCTCTTGGTCCATTTAGTTCCATTTTGATATAGAATTAAATGGCATAGCATAGAGTATTTACTGAAAGTAATGGGGTCCTTGGCCTCCCTGACCTGAATCAAACCCTCATGAATCTGCTATTCAATTACAGATGCAAAGTCAAACTCCACATTTGATTCGGGATGTTGAATTATCATAGCCATCATCATCAACCCTAATAACATATTTTCCTTGGCATCGACTCCCAGTATTTGACACAATGCAAAGTAGGTGTTTCTAAAATACACTTGGAATTCATCAACTTGAAAGGGCTCAACCGTGGAAGCAAGGATTGAGATTTTTCTGTTGTTATCACCCCTTTTCATATGTAAGGGGAGATAATCACTATGGTAAGTTCTTCTTAACCTCTTGTATTCCTGCTCTAACTTTGCCAAGCTCATTTCTGTTACTGCTTGTCTGTTAAGATTAAAACATTCTATGATAGCCTCCTTGTTAATATCCACCAAACACTCATCGTTCGAAAGTCTGACAGTTTTGGTTGGGGCATGGTAATTGTGAGCTAGGGCTTTAATTAGCTTGGTATCCACGAAGACATTGGGCACAATTAGCTTAGCTACATCCAAATTCCATGGGTTCGATGCCAGAACCTTATCATTCCTCTTCTAGTAAAAATACTAGTAGAGATTCCAATTGGATTGGGGTATAAATGGGTCTCTACAACCCTAAGCCAAATCCTTGAAAACACTCTTTGACGCCTTGTTCATTGACCCGGGCAACAAAGCAAGTAATGGTGACTATAAAGAGGGTTTATTTGGCTTGGCTTCGTCTTTCCTAGCTCCTACCTCTATTTTCTTAGGTACCATTATGGAATCTACAAATGGGAGTGAGCTGAACTTACCCAGTGATATGAATTGCAATAAAAAATTCTCTTCTCCTTCACCCTCCGCGATTGCTCGTGCTTTGATTTTAGTCGTCGTGAATGAAAAAAAACTAACTTATCTTGTGTGTTTTAATCCCAAGCTACCTTTACTCCTGATCCATAAATTCACACGATTCAAATCTTTGTAGCAAGCTCAATTCATATTTCAAAGTTGACTGATGTGACAGATATGCTTTAAATGTTTCAACGACTGCTTTACCACGTTACCTCGCCCCACTTTTCATCTCCCTGCGGTAGTACAATGTTCTTTGATTTCCTTTCATTAACTTACCGCTCTACCGCTCTTCATCTTTGACTCTCTAGTGGTACCGCAGTGTATCCTCCACACAAATATCTACATACCGCTATACCGCGGGACACCTCTCACCTCCTTATGGTATGGTGGTGCACTTTTGCTTCACCGCAGGCTATCATTCTTCTTCCTGCGGTATGGCGGTGCCTACCCTTATTGCTGTTCTCAAGTGTATCGCTCAACCATGGGTCTTGTTCTGACCCCCCATGGTGTAGCAGTTTCCTTTCATTGTTGTTCTTTATCTCACCGCTCCACCGTGGGCTAAGCTCCTACTTTCTACAATATAGCAGTAAAAGGATTTATTGTTAATTGTTTTGAATGTGATACCACGAGCCTTATTGCAAGAGGCCATGATAAGGAGGTATGTGGTAAGGTTTTACAAGGGTGGATACTCAGGCAGTGGTATGGCGGTAAAAGGCAGTTTTGGTTTTATGGAGGAAAATGATGGGGTAAATTTTAGATTTCAATTGATAAAATATTTAGAATTTTTTGTGAAAATTCTGGTTCTAACACAATATTTGTGAATTTCAATTTTTTTTTTATACAGTTGGTCGAGAGTGGGATGCACTACATTTGTACGTCACAAACAATCTTGATTTGATGAGGGTATGGATTGAATGATGTCAATAATCTGGTCGCACATTAACATGGGAAGGTGTGGCTTCATTGGTTAAAGAAGCTCATCGTAATGGAGATTCCAATGTTACACCAAGGGAAATTAATTTAGCATATGGTTTAAGAGATAAACAGGTATGTATAAATATATTAATCACCCATGTTATTTAATTATTTTCAATTATATTGATGTATATATATGTTGAGATTTTTTTCTTTGCATACATTCGGCCAAGAATAAATATGTTTATCAATTGGTGATATTGCAATAATTTTTACATGTTTGACATATTGTAGGTGAAACACCACAAGGCTATGTGGTGCAATGGTCATAAATTTCGAATCAAAAAGTTGGATGACATGAAGAAAACTTGTGATTCTGGGATAACTGTAGTCTTTCAGGTGAGTAATGTTTCATCTAGAAGTGACATACATCCAAAAGTCTCAAAAAATCGATACTATGGGATTTTGGATGATATACTAGAGTGTGACTTTAAGTCCTTCAAATTGGTTCTATTCGTCGGCCTATGGTACAGGCTACGATTGAATGAAATTGATCTTGAGAGAACTGTTATTGAACATGATAATGGATTTACCATGGTTAATACAAGGTTGATCGAGTGAGCTGGAAATGAGCCCTATGTTCTTCCAAGCCAATGTGAGTAGGTATTTTACTCAGAGGTTCTAGGTAAATTGGGTTGGTCATATGTTGTTAGAGATGATCCAAGAGGAAGGCCGATAAAGTTTAATGTGGTGGAAGAAGAAGATATCGAAGAATTAGAAGATGATATAGATGATGATCGGGATCAATAGTTAGTTGATGATGTGCCTGACGAAGATGTTGAAGAGGAGGAACTAGATCATGATGATGTAGGATTTAATGTTCATGAAGATGATATCCGTGTGGATGATGATATTATCAAAATTGATATCAATGACAATGATGATGATATGACCAATCCTTACAATGTCGAATATGGATCAGATTCAATACAAACAAAGAGTTGGATGAAGAAGAAGATCAATGAAATTGAAATTTATGAGTTATGCAATTGTATTATGTATTTGATATTAATTTCTTGATAGAATTATATTTGACTTATGTGGTTACATAATTAATTCATGATGTTTTTAACTTTTATGCCATTACATAATTAATTCTAAACTTGTTGGAAGCCTCTTAAAGGTAGGTTGATAGGTTGTTGAGTTGAGCCTCCCATGTCTACATCAGGTAGTTGCTATTGCTAAGGTGGATCACTCCTTTCTGTGAAGCCCATACACTTATGATTGGGTCAAGTGTTCTTTTCTTTAGAAAATTCCTATTTCCTTTTTGATAGGTTATGATTGGATTAGATGGGTTATGAAGCACTTATTTCAAGTAATTTATGTCTATTTTAATTTGTAATTTATTAAATTCAAACACATCCAAAATTATGTCCCTTGCTTTAATTGATTATTACATTATTTAATTATTAACTCAAATGACACCTCCAATTTAACTATATCTAATTGAATTTATCTAAAGTGTTGAACATTTTAAGATCAAATTTAGTAATTAACTCAAACAACTTTGCCAATTTAACTATATGTATATATAACTTTAAGTTATTTTTATTTTAATTAAATGTACTGAAGTTACAACATACAAATTAAATGATATTTATGATTGTAAAATTTATGATTATATATATCTCTTAGAATCCTTTTTGTCCCAATTTGAAAATAATTCTATATTATAGAATACATTTTTTTAAATTTTAAGATGAAAATAGCAAGGAAAAATTAAACAAATATCTTTATGAAAGAAGTATATTGGCGTGAAATTAAATATGATGTGTATTCCAATGTAAAAACTACAAAGAATGGAAACAATTATTTCAACACATAAATTATTATGTAGTAGTCAATAAAAATGATCTAAATAGTCTAATAATTTGACCATTAGAATATAGCCATTTCTATAGAGTTGTAGATCTCTTCCATTTGAAAAAAACAAAACAATATTAGGTAGATAATCAAACATCTTTCATTTCTACAGTGACTTATTTATCCTAGAGGAACTAAGTATATAGTATACAAAGAAAACCAACAAGCCCACAACTACCCTTATTTTGAAGGAGTTTAGCTTTCTCCCCTTCCTGATCTCCCTAATATTGTCTAATTATTTTAAAGAGACCAAGGGTCACACAACTTTATTCAACCCACTAAATAGCTTGGTTAATGAAACTTGACAAAAGCAACAAAATAATTGCTACATTTGGCATTTCATGTGGAATGAAGAGATATATGGGAAGAGAAAGAGAGATGGAGATATATGGGAAGAGAAAGGAAGAGAGGTGGAGATAGAGAATCGATGGATAGGGGGGATAGGGAGGGAGAGATGGTGAGAGATAGAGAGGGGGAGATAGAGAGGTGGAGGGAGAGAAAGGGATATAGATAGCTAGATGAGGAGAGATAGAGAAGAGGGGGAGAGATAGGTTGAAGAGGAAGAGAGAGAAGAGAGGGAGATAGATAGGTATAAAAGGGAGAGAAAGAAGAGGGAGAGAGGGAGAGCGATATGTAGAAAGGGAGAGAGAGAGAGAAGAAGATAGGGGAGAGAGGGAGAGATAGCTCAATATATATAGAGGGAGAGGGAGAGACATAAAAAGGGGGTGATATAGAGAGATAGAGCTAGGGGGATGGTGAAAGAGATAGAGAGATCGTGATAGAGGTAGAGAAAGATATGGATAGAAAGAGATAGAGAGAGGAGTGAGAGGGAGATAAAAATAGAAATAGATTTAGAGATATAGAGTAGGAGAGATGGAGGGAGAGATGGAGTGAATGAGAGAGAAAGGGGGGAGAGGGAGAGATAGATCAATAGATAGAGGGGGGAAGAGGGAGTGACATTAATAGTGGGAGATATAGAGAGATAGAGAGTGACAAGGAGAGATATATCAATCACCCTCCCTATATATCTATCTATTCATCCTTATCTCTTTATCTCCTTAAGTGTGCAACGGGTACATTGAAGAGGTATTAAAGGAGAATTATCATATCTTTAATCAAATGGCACGCTATCTTGAGCATAACTCCCCAAGGAAACATGCCATCCTTGGATTATTGACATGAAACAACCAATCAAAATTTAGTTTCTCTTTTCCCTCTCTCTTTTCCTTTGTATCTCTTATATTTCTCTCTCTGATGCTCTCTCTCTCTCTCTCTCTCTCTCTCTCTCTCTCTCTCTCCCTATCTATCTAAGTTCATCTCTTTCTCTCATTCTCTATCTTTTTAGTTTCTATCTCTCTTTGTATTAGCTAATAGGCTACACATATTTTGAGATTTGAGCTTGAAACAAATCTCATGCCTGGAAACCACTATTCTGTCGTTGGAAAAAAAGTTTCAACTACCATTTAATGGTAAATCATCTATAGTGTAATGGTAAAATCCTCTAAAATATCAGGTAAAAGCCTATATATATTATTATGTAATAATAAATATAATTATATTATATATAATTTAATCTAATATTACTATTATATTAAATATATATTATATTAATTATATTTTGTATTATCTAAAAATATACTTATTATTAATTATTAATTATAATAATTTTATATGTATTTAATAATTTTGTTAAAGAATATAAAATATAATTATAATAAGTTGAATAATTAGATTATTTATTATGTAAAATATAGCTAATATATACTTAACTATATTGTAGAATATTAAAACCTAGCTAAATGGCACCATAATTTTCAATTTAATTAACATACTCTAAAACCTAACGAAACTAGGTTGTAGCTCGTCAAATTGGAGAAGTGAAAGGTCAATACCAGTGTCGAGGAAGAGTTTGGAGGACTGAAAACAAGGTCAATACCAGCGCTGACAAAGATTTTGGAGGAGTGAAGAAAAGGTCAATACCAGCGCCGAGGAAGAGTATGGAGGAGTGAAAACAAGGTCAATAGCAGCACCGAGGACGAGGTTGAGGGCACTCAGGGAAAATTGACGACCAAGGGACAATGAGTACTATAAGTTTGGCATCCCCATTCTCTTTAACCTGCAATTTTCATGCCTAGTTTCCAAAGATCTTCTTGTACATTGGCACCCCCATTCTTGTAAAATGGTATAAGATAAGACGAAAAAAATAAAATAGCTTAGTCTTTCACATTTTTATCGACCAACCTCAGGTCTTGGAAAATCTCCCATAATCTACCCACATCTTGGTTGTTGGTGGGAACATGTTATTCTTTTTTGTACGACCTACCTCAAATATGATGTCCACAGAGTTGCTAAAAACATAAAACAATAAGAAAAAATTCCAAGGTACAACTAAAAGGGGTTATTTCCTTTTGGCCTCCTCCAACTCTTATATTTCAACATAGCATGGAATTACACTTACATAACATAAACTAAAAAAAATGGAAGTTTATAGGGGCAAAGGAGCCCAAGTATATGTTAGGCTAAGCTAGATCTAATTAATGGAAATAGAGGCATACAATTCTTTGGGCTCTTTCATCAATCAAGGTATTGTTAAATTTTAACACCTAAAAGTGAGAATGAAGAATCTTTCCTAGGATGGTGGCCAATTATGCTTCTCAACACCTAGATTACAAAATCTTTGTCAATATCATTGCCATCACAATTAAACCTATTGCTTGAGATATAGTCATACAGGTGACAAATTGTCTTTCTTGATAGTAGATACATTCTAGACAATTCAATCCTTGCATCAGAGATTGATGAATGGGCCCAACAAACTACTCATGATGCCCTTACTATTAAGTTAAAACTTTGACAAGGCATATGATTGCATCAAATGTCCTTTCATTTATAAAAGGATCAAATGGATTTATTTTTAACCCTAAATTATTATCACACATTCATCTCTTTGTTAATGAGTGATTGCACAATAGTATGTCCCACTTGTGGGATGAGGCAAAAATTAATCCCAAAATTTCAAAATTACAAAATACCAGTTGAATGAAGAAAATTCATTTGAAGGTGATGTTGTCATGACCTTTGAATGAAGAACCTTCATTCAAAAATGATGCCATGTCAAGAATTTCAAATGAAGGTATTTTTTATTTTAAATATTTCATGTCCAAAATGCTTTATAAAAGGAACCTTTGCATGAAGGACCTTCAAATGAAGACCTTAATTCAAAGGTCCTTCATATGAAGGTTCCTTTAATGCCATCCCATTATATCTCTTAGAGTTGTTAGAGATATTTTTGTTTCGAAGTAGAGATTGGACCATCAAATAGTGTCACCATGACTCTACCAAGATATCCATCAAATTGATAAACCCTGTCTTAACAACCACAAATTCACAAGAAAATTGCCCCTGTCAGCTCTAGGACATCAATTCAATGCCAAGTTTCTTGCTTTAACATACCCCTGAATGCAATGAACCTCTATCATACCATGTTGCACACCAATCCATCGAGTTATAGTTCCAAGACAGTGGGTGGATTGGTGGATGTCATTTCTATTTAGCCCTCAAACCCTTACACATGCAAAACAGGTCAGTCCCTGTATTTGATTGTTTTCTCCCACAAAGCAGTGATTTAGCATTTCAAAACAAATGCAAATGAAAGGGAACACATATATTTATCTACACCAATGATCTTAGAGAATTTCAAGCTAGTACGGATCCATACAACACAAAATAATTCTAGAAAGTAAAAACACAAAAAATTACTTCAAGAACTTGGTATTTGATATGAAAATTTGGTATCAACTCCTCCAACAATTAAAACAATTGCAATGGTATGGGAATAAAATATGATAGAAGTGGGATAAGAAATACATCGTTTGAAGCATCAAACCAATATGCAAAGATGAAAGAAAGTGCTAACTCCTTAAACTAAAAAATTTTCTTTTAACTTTAAGTTTGTTGGGTAGCCAATTCTTTTAAGTTATCAAATCCTACCATCATACATAATCAAAATGTTGTTGTTTCAAATGACTATGAGCACTAACTTTCACTATTTGAAGATGTTGAAACCTTTTCATAGAGAACTAGAACATTGATGCAACCACTCATCCTAACTTAAAACATACCAAAAGTCTCCTAGCTATTAGACATAGGAAGATTTCAGATGACTTAAACATTTTTTATTGCCAAAGCATAAACTTATGATGACTTAACTAGGCCTAGTACACACTCCCGCCCCGTTAACCACTTAGACATACAAAAATTAAATGTAAATTTGCTACTATTTTTAGTCCTTTGATTACAATTAGAGAATACATTTGAGGCCTTGGTTGTGTAACTAGTGGACCATAGTCACATTTAACACTTGTTACAAAGTTTGGGAGTTAAAATGTTAAGTATATTTGATTTTTGATGGACACATTTGGATGGTAGTAACAATAACTTGCAATCTATCAAGACTTGATTACCTTATAACCTGTCAAATTCTAGCGATGAAATGATAGATTAATCATAATGTCACCTTGGGATCACATCACCATGAAAGAACTTCATTCAAAATACTTATGAGTGTAGGTACCACCAAATAGGTATTTTTCAGATCTGTCTTCCTCGAGCGAGGGAAATTCAGGAAGAGAAGAGGAAAGCGAGACATGTAGTAGGTCTAAAAGAGGGAGATCAACTAGAGGTCAAAATATTAGAAGAAAATTTTGTAAACGCATGGAATTTTTTCTTGCTGATGGGGGGTCATGTTCTTATGATGATGTGAGCATAGGTGACATCGAGGTGCCCTTGAGGTACAAACATCTATGGAAACACTGGGTACCCAAGGAACTTCCTCCAATAAAAACTAATTTTTGTGTCAACAAGAGGATATATCACATAGCACCATCGTCATTACATGGTTTGGGCCTATTTTGCATGGACGTCATAAAGGTCTGTTACAAAAAAGTTACTGAATTGATGGAGTATGTCGAACCCTATTACAGTTACAAAGATTGGATGCAGCTGGTTTGATATACACGAAGTATGCATAGGTATGCACTGCCAACAAATTATATACAACTAAAAGATAAGGATAAAAATAAAGGAGTGGTTATGTACATTAATAGAAGGCCAAAATCATCAGGGAATATTGCAGGGTTTATAAATAGTACACGACCTGAGTCAACAAATAAGCAACTCAATTGCATATTCGAGGTGCACGAGGGAAACAGTGTATTTGTATGTGCAATAAAATCAATAACTGCAGGGGAATAGTTTCTAATCGATTACAATTTGAATCACTTAGATACAAACACATTTACTATGGGGTTGGTATGTACTATATACCATTTTACCCAATATCCAATTAATGACTCCAATATACCATTTTATTATTATGTTTTTTTTCATAAGTCTATTGGTTTCATTTCGGTAATGTTTTTTTATATTTAATTTTTGTCACAATGGGACATTAATCATACGGGGAAGGCTCTGGCCTAAAGCACAGATCACGATGCATCTTCAGGCGCTTCTACCCGATAGGTTTACCTCATTGTAATTGTACAAATTAGATACAAGAAAAATGTTTTATTATTATGTTTTTTTCATGAGTTTATTGGGTTAATTTCGATAATGTTTTTAATATTCTTGTTGTAGTCAGCTAATCAGGGAAAGGCACCAATAGTAGAGGAGAGCATCCATAGGGAGGTATAGTCACTATTATGTGATGATTACATCGCATATTCAACAAACCCTCTCAATATGATAAGAAAGACGCAAAAAAAATGCAATGAAGAAATCCTTCAGTTGTTATTCATAGTGCCTCAAATAGATGAGATAAGAGAGAGGGTTAAAATATTGACTGAGAGAGCACAAAACTTGCAAGTAAGCTGTCATGAGGTCTTTAATTATAACATAAGTTCATTCATGGTTTTATATTTTGTACTCTTTTATGTCATGAACTAACGTATGTGTTGTTTTTATAGGATTTTTTGCATCCTCATGATGCTGCTAGCCACGATCAGGGTACTGTAGGTGTTGCCCAAGGAGTAGGGGTTGGTACAAGTGTCCATCTTGATCTTCCTACACATACATCACATCATCCAACCCCATCATTTGTGCCTATATTATCGACTGAAATGTCATAAACACATACCATGCAGGCATCTGGTAGTGCACCCTCTGGCATCAAACACATGCCAGAACATACATAAGGACATGTACCTAGGGATGTAGAGGCCACTAGTACTGGTGATGTTTTAGCAGCATTTCTTAGATCTTCTAGTATTACTAGTATGAGAATATTTCCAGTCACATTTGTGGTGGCCGAGGATTTCATTCCCATAAAGATAAAGAAGGTCCCAGGTACTTTAAAATGTCTTAATTATTATTATATGTAATCCAATTGAAATTTACTTATTGATCACTCTTTTTAGACTAATGATCCCATGATCATTTTGTAGGAAATGATATTTTTTATAAACATCTAAGTGATATTACATTGGAGCTCTTCGGGCCCACCATATGTACACGGTGGAATACCCAAAATCAAGATTTAAAAGATGAGCTCATTAACAGTTTAGTTGTTTTGTTCGGTGATAAAACATTCAACCGAACCAAGGTCCTTAAGAAATATGGTACCTATCTAAAGTATGTGAGGGACCAATATAGGTCACATTTAGAAAAGAATAAAAAGTACGAGCGTCCCCCCATGATTCCAGAGAGGGAGTGGAAGGACCCGGTGTCAGATGGAAAGGAGAAGGCTGAAAATAAAAAAAGGAAAGACACCACCGAGCCAAGGAAGGTATGCGATACTATCAAAAATGTAATTATATACTGATTACTCTTTCTTTTTACATAATCTAACATATTTAAAACTTTTCATAGGCTACCCGACACATCGAAGGCAACAAAGGCAAGACTAGAAAAACATGGGCAACACAAACTTGGCTCTGGTGGTTATATGAAATTAGCCACAGGAATGATAAGTATCAATAAATGAAATATTGCATCCAAATAATAAATTGCAAACAATTTTGGTTTTATCACACCATAGAAGCAAAATTCATGATCTTATGCAAAAATGCAGGGCTCTAAATTCAACAGAGTGCCCACAAAAGAGGACCTGAAGATTGCCTTCCAGCAAGGCTATGGAGCCTTGGCTAAACGCCTAAGAGTTTTGACTGGGCAAACACAATCTTCCACTGCATCTAACACGTAGGTAAATAAACTCAATAAATTTGATTTAAAATTGAATACTTGTGCAATCTATTCAATATTAATTTCCACCATAAAGTAATTATGTGCCTATTTGTTTTAATCAGGCAACCAATGATAATACTACACATGACATTGGAATGTAGCCTGGTGAGGGTGGAGCACAACCTGCAGATGAAGGTCATGGTTGCATCTCGGTACTGGATGTATTCATGTGCTATACAAAACACAATATGGATTAATACAATTAAACATCTTTAATTTCATTTGGTGTATTAATTAATGTAACCTTTTGTGTTTCAACTTTAGAGCATGTGGAGTGTGATCAACATGTTCAACATGATCAGGATAGACAAGATTAGGAACATGATGTGGCCCCATCAGGTAAAGAGGACCACTCTAATGTTCTTTTAAACATATTTAATTGCAATTGGTGTATTAATTAATGTAACCTTTCGTGTTTCAACTCGAGATCAGGATTTAGAGGGTGTTTAGCATGTTGAGCATGAGGCTATAAGACAAGATTAGGAACATGATGTGACCCCATCAGGTAAAGAGCACCACTCTAATGTTCTTTTAATTAATGAAATAATTGTAACAATAATAATAAAACATATCAATTTAACATTTCTTTGCTATTGCAGCATACCCCCCCTTGTAGCGGAATCCACGTCATGAGTACACGACTAGGCATACATTAAGATCATGAGAAGAGCTCAAAACAACTGAAGGGGGGACAAATGATTTAAAAAATGATACTCCACTTCAATTTTTTTTAGCTGCAAAAAAGAAACAAAAAAAAAGTGATTGTAATCATATTATGACAACCATATTTTTGATAATATGTAAAAATTGAAAGAATGAATGTTATATGTTAATGAATGAATGTGAATATGTTAATGAATGAATGTTATATGTTAATGAATGAATGTGAATATGTTAATGAATGAATATTATATGTTAATGAATGAATGTTATATGTTATTAATGGATGAATGAATGAATGTGAATGTGAATATGTTAATGAATGGATGCTATATGTTAATGAATGAATGTTATATGTTATTAATGCAGGATGAATGAATGAATGTTATATGTTATTAATGGATGAATGAATGATTAATGTTATATGATCGGGTATGGGGAATTGAGAGTGATGTGAGGGGAGGAGGGGGGGGAGGTGGGTGGGGGGAAGGGAGCAAATGAGCTTCCACCGTCACGTGGTTGGCCCTGTTAAGTAGATAATATTAAACTATTCTCGAAACAAAGAGAAGCTCAATAAGGTAATTCACTTTTCAATATAAGAAATGCATCATTTGAAGCATCAAACCAATATGAAAAGATGAAAGAAAGTGCCAAATTTTCACTATGGTAGCAGAAAAATGTTTCTTTATACTTGATGCCTTCATTTTCCAAGCCATTTCTCCTACTTTGCATAGCTCTGCCATGTTTGTGGATGTGATATGTCTCCTACATTAAAAAAATGTACCAGTTTACGATGTTCAATCCAACTACATCCAAGTATATTTTTAATTCCTCTATCTTTCATCAATCTCTTTACTATTTGAACCTCGTACAAATGTTTTAGATGAAGAACCCATTATTGTGAAATGTGCCTCCAGTTGAGTAAAGTGAATCCATGCTCTGCATCATAATTTGAAGTTGTTTCCATTCCAATGTTCTAAGTTTAGTTTGTTTGTATGTCTTTGTATGAATACCACATTGTGTTGTGTGTGGATTTGGTTTCAAAGCTCAGTTTCTTTTGTTTTTAGTGGTGACATAACTCTAAAATTTGACTTTTGTGCATAACAGGTTAGTGGAAAATTTGATAGCTCTGAAGGGTTTAGAGGCTTGATTGAGATAGATACACGGATATTTGGATCTTTTTGTTTATGGGAGGCTTCCAATTAACCATGAAATTTTTTACCATAGATGCAGGTATGCAAAAGTTTCTCTACTTACATTCATTCAACTTACTGTAATATAATATTTGACAAAAATCTCCTTTTCATTTTACTTAAATGGATTTTTATGCCCTGTTCCAAAGCACATGTTTTAGAACAGGCAAGAAGGATTTTGGCAAGGGTTAAGGAATTTGGCTTTACACCTACCAATTGCATAGTTTACTTCATTCATCCAGCATATTGCCAATGCGTTTCACAATTCTTGGAATCATATCCTATAATTACAAAACTAGTAAAATTAAAATATGTAAGTTTCAAATATGGCATTACATATCTTTCTATGAATTTTTGAAATAAAATATCAAAATGGAGAAGTATTAACAAAATAATATTCATAATTTCTAAGAGATCGGGGAATTTTTTTGCAGAGTTATCTTGAATATATTTAAGACAAAAGTAACTTATAGAGATTGAAGCAGAATATCGGTAGTCTAAAATCACCAGTCAACACATCTTAGTAGTATCTCAATTCAAGAGAACTAGGTCCACTATTCATTAGCCAGTAAAACAAATAAAATCAATTCATAATATTATTCTGTTCTAATAGGGTTGACTGGTTGCTTGTTTCTTTTTGATTGTCAAGAAGTCATCAATATACACTTGGTATTCCCGCCTTCTCTTGTCTCATGGCCAGAGAGTTTCTGTAGAAGGCATCAAAGTAACCTTCAAGATTGAAAATGGAAATGAGTACAAGGTCAGTATAACTTAATGTTAATTGGGTATGATTTTATTTGTTCAAGAACAATTTAGATTCATTTTCTGCTCACACTACTTTTATTTACATTTATGTTTTTCTAATATCCATTTTCCTTTACATTCATATTCTTGTATACATATTGTGTTTACAATAATATTTTCCTTAATTTAATCTATGGGAGAGGACCCAGTATGTGAGCATGTTTCAATAGTTGTGATAGTAGTGGTTTATATAATGACCAATATTTTTATCAATATTGGACCAATAGTTGTGACTTTAAATTTGTTAGTGTTGATGATGACTAGTAGTATTTGCAAATTAGTTGCATTCAACTTAGATTTGTAGAATGTATAGAATGACATGAATTAATAACCTTGAAGTTTTTCTTGAACTGTATAGAATTTTTTTAATTTTTTTTGATAGCTAAAACGCAGTCAAGCTGCATATATTAATATCGATCAAAATACATCTAAAAATGTTGGTTCTAGGCTATGGCAGTCACTAATTACAGTTACAAAATTTGTACGCAGACTATCCCTAGTTGATTGCCAAAAAATATTAAATTCCCCTGAGTTTTCAAATATTTTCATAAATTTTCATCATAGAAAGCCATCATTTCCACCAGGTCCGAAAACTCCCTTAGCCATTGAATTCCCTGAACTTCAATCACTCCCAGCCATTTGCAGAGGAAGGCCGCTCCAAGCTCCGCCTAGTGCAAAACTATATAGAATTATTGAAGCTTTTACCTATATATAATCTTTCACCGATATGCCTACATTTGAACAAATAGTTTTTTTTTTTTAAATTGCATTGTTTCGTCGAACTTTCGACGCACCTCCAAAAATGTTAGACAAATTTGCAATATGTCCAATGAAATTTTCATCATAATGACTTGCCTATTTCATCACAATTTCAACGAACGTCTGTTGTTGATCCGACGCTTTGGAAAAGGTATGCCACTTGTGTTCTGGCTACTGTTCATCGCTTGATCGATGAAATTTCCATCGATATTCCAACGAACACCAGGGCCCTTTTTTGTGGTGGCAACCAATGAAACTGAGTCATGATTTTGAAGTTTTATAGCTAGTCGAGAAAGCGACGAAAAAGCAGCGATGAATATTATTTTAGTGATTCGTCGGTATTCTGACAATAGATTGTCAATATTCCAACAAACTTTCATCATAAATTGGAGTCAAATACAATAGTGGATGAATTTGGATTGGATGGATGGAGGGAACATTGGATTGATCATGACAAGGATGAGATGCTTCTATTTGAGAAGGATTATATAGATGCTCAATTCTACTCATGATGCCTATTTTCCAGGTTTTCATCATAGTACTTGCCCAAAGTGCCACCGTAGTGGTTTTCAATGGAGGATGATTTTTATTTTAACTATTTTTTGGATTTTTGGATTTTTTAATTTTTAATGACTTTTTGAAAAATTTTACCCTCATGTTGAACCACCTGGTGGTACTAATGTAGAGGCCACTGTCATAACATTCCAACGATACCCTACTTGAAGAAGCTTCTTTGCTAAGATAAAAGCACTTGGATGTAATTTTGAAGAACTATGATCTACCTTGTGGATACCAAAATTAACCTTGTCTATGTGTGCACATCATGATATGGTACCTTCAGAATCCTTATGATGAAGGATAGCTACCAACACACGGTCAATGCAAGAATTGGATATCATGAATGGAGTGTATGATGTTATACGTAAAGGAATATGAGATGGATTGGTAGATGGTTTGGAACCTTTGACTCTCCAAACTTGGGAAGATGAGCAATGATGGATGGGAACAAAGCTTTGAGTGGAATTAGGACCAACCATTGGATATACTTTGTTCCTTGCTTGAGAAGCCTACTTTTGTATTTGAGGACTCTTTTGATGGATACATTTCCCTTTTTTATTTTTCCCCATAGTTTCTTTGACTAGTGGAGTTTTGGAGGGATGAATATTTTCTTTATTTTTCTTTGGTATCCATTTGTACTTGACGTGTCCTTTTTTCTTTATTGCTTCATTTTCTTTGATGATCTTCTCCTTGCTTTGATAGGAATATTTATTTTTACCTTGGTCCCCATCTGAGTATGAGATGATGGGTGGATGACAATTCATGATATGACTAGTTGTAGTGTTGATAGTATTTTCATCATAAGGATCCTTCATGCCCCATATGTTGATGTTTTCCATAGTGAAGATTTCCCTCGACATTGTGAAGGTGTTAACAATACCTAATCCTTTTCTTTGATAATGTATCCTTTGATCCATAGCCACTAAATATGACTTGTCGTGAACAAATGATATTGCTATGGGTTCCTACTATTTCAGAGTATGAACTCTCTTCTCTAATTCTATGACATCATTATCTGTTAATATTGCTTCAAAAGATGATGATGCACAATCACTATAAGAATCAAGAATCTCGATCATTGCTTACTCTTGTGTAGGAATACCAAGAGTGGGAGACTCTTATTTTGGATGAAGAACGTCTATATGTCCATCAGAAAGAAATATCTCAAGGGTCATATTGAGGACATCTTTGGAGTTTAAAATGGTTTGGAAGATGTCCCTTAGCTCTTGGTGAAAATCTGGGGATAGGGGTTCTTGATCTTGACTCAATTTAGAATAAATTTTGTTATCCTCAAGAGCCTCTTCTTGACATGATCCTTGAGTGGATGATATATCATCGATAAAAGACTCTTCACAATAGTTTGTGGGTATGGGTGCAATAAGGGATATTTCTTTCTCATTTGGAACTTCTTCTACATGCCTAATCTATAAGTCATATGTGGGAGAGATATTGCAATCTGATACATACTTGATGCTATTATGGTATGAAATATTGCTAGACATTCTTGATGGGTTTGGACTCTGTTTTATCTTGATATGTGTTTGGTTCCTAATGTGGTGATGAAGGAATAATATAAATATGTCCCACTGTGGTATCCAAGGTATGGTTCACATTATTTGAGGTTGATGCCTTTCCTGAATCTCTTGCTTTTGTATGATTAGGCATAAGGTTTGTGTAAATTTTTTAGATTTTCATTCCTAGATTTTTGATCAACATCAATGTCTCCTTGTTCAATAAGATCTTCTATTAGATGTTTGAGTCTAAAAAATATTTGTGTTATGACTTTTGTATCGGTAAAATTCACAAAAATGATCGTCTCTATAGCTATGAGGTTTGACTTGTGGCTCTTGATACTTTGAGAAATAGAGGAGTGTGATAAGATTATACTATATCAACCTCTTCAAAACATCTTCCATAGGTTCCCCTAAGGGAGGGAATTGTCTCTTAGGAGCATTGTTTGTTCTTTGTTGTCCAAGCTGAGTGTTTGTAGCATTGATTATTTTTTGATTGTTTGACGGTGGCATGGATGGTTGTTGTGTATTCATGTTTTGGGTATTTCCTTGCCTAGGAGCAGTTAATACCACCTTTTCATCAACAACACCATCACTAGTAAAATTCTTGTTCTTGGCCCAAAAGCATGGTTTATCGTTAGATTTAGTGGATGGGCGGTTGTCTCTATATACTTGTGTGTTTCCTTGTGAGTTTATAGTTCGCTTTATGTTGAGGTCCCTAGGGATAAGCTCATCATAAGTGGTGATACATTGCATCTTTAAGTGGAAGGATAGATCTGGATCAACATTTGTTATGGTAATCCTCACTTGTTGTTCATTGGGAATGGGCCACTTGATTTTACTAGCTCTTTGCTTCCACCTTTACAAGAAATTAGCAAACGATTCTCCTTTACTTTTCTTGATTGTGTATAACTCTTCTAAGCTTACATCCATGTCAAGTTTGAAGGAGAAGTGATCTATGAATCTATCAATGACTTCTTGGAACATTTTGATTCCTAGAGGTAACTGTGAAAACCAATCGATGGTTGGGCCCATCAAGCTTCATGGAAAGAGGCGCATCAAGTAGGAATCATTGTAGGAAACCTCGATACACATGACGTTGAATTATTTGATGCGATCCATAGGATTTACTCTCCCTTTGTAATTATCAAATTTAGGGACCTCAAAACCGGGAGGGAAAGGTAACATTGTGATGTTTCTATTGAATGGGTATGGACACAAGTTTTGTTGTGTATGGGGTTTCTTTGTTTTTCCCATTTGAATGTCCTGCGTTTGTTGTGTTAGCATCTTGAGTTGGGATACCATATAATCTTGCGGGTTTGGTGGAGGAGCATAAGGTGTGTATTATGAGATGGCAGATGAATTGTAAGTGGTATTTTGATATGATGAGGTTTTGTATGGTGTGTAGGGTGGAGTTTGATATTGTAGAGGTGATGGAGGTGGAGATGTATATGTGCCTAATGTGTTTGGATTGATGATGTTTTGCTGAGGATTATAGTAAAAAACCTATTGTTGTTGTTGTGTGAGAGTTTGTTGGTCATACTATTGTGCTAGTAATTCTTACTGTTGGGCTTATTGCTGTTGTTGAGCTTTCTATTGTTGTTGGGCCACTAAGGCTTCTTTTTGTGCTTCTTGTTGTTGTTGTACGACTACGACTGCTTTTTGAGATTTCTATTGTTGTTGTGTGACTAAGGCTACTTGCTGGGCTTGCTGTTGTTTTTGAGAGGCTAAGGATGCTTGTTGGGATTGCTATTATTGTTGAGCAGCTAAGGCTGCTTGTTGGGCTTGTTGCTGTTGTTGAGTTTCTAGGGCTGCTTGTTGGGCTTCTTGTTGTTGTTGAGTAGCTAAGGATTCTTGTTGGGCTTGTTGTATTTTTTGAATGGCTAAGGCTACTTGTTGGGCTTGCTATTGTTGTTGAGAGGCTAAAGCTACTTATTAGGCTTGCTGTTGTTTTTGAGATGCTAAGGCTACTTGTTGGGCTTGCTATTTTTGTAAGGCTTGTTGATAAGCCTATTGTGCTTTTTTCAAATCTAGAGCATGTGCTTGTAATGTAGGATCATTTTGTTGTTGGTACATCTACGATGGGTTTTTAGTGTTTATGGTTTGAGTGGGTTGTGGGTTGATGATGAGAGGTTGGGGGTGACCTTGGTTTAACATTCCTTATAAAATGGTGGATTGGGATGGAGGAATGTCAATTTGAGGTCCCATTTGCATGATGTGAGGGACCAAGGGAAATATGATGATGGTGCCATTTGGTATTGCGATAGCAATGACATATTAGGACCTTGAATTAATTGATTTTAAGGGCTCCCTTGAACAATGTGTGAAGGGTTACCTTAATGTGTTTGAGGTGGGACCAAGGTATTACCTTGGTTGATGGGGTTTGTGACCAAGGTGTTGCTTTGATTTGGGTTGGTGATGGATGGGATGGATGTGTTTTGTGGAACTGAAGGGTTTGATGAACCAATGGGGTGGTTGGATGAAGATGTCCCTTGTTGTGCTAAGGGATAATTTTGTGTAAGGGTGTTAACTTTACCTTGTTGATCTATTTGAGGCGCTTGGTTCACACTACCTTGTGTAACATTAGGCACACTTGTGGTACTCATGGAGAGGGATGAAGATAGTTGCACTTGAAATTTCAAGGTCATCATGGTACCATTGAATGTGAGAGGTTTATGTGGATGTAGGGGATGCTTAAGAATGGTAGGAGCACCAAATGTAGGTGTCCAAGTGGTGCTTTGGGGAGGACTGGTGTTTAGAGTACCCACAAGTGTGTTTCTTTCCAAAGGAAGGTTGTGACCAAAGTCCTTAGCAATACTAGCTGCAAGACTAGGAGTTTTGTTTGACTTGGCACAAAGGATGGAGTTGGTTGATTCATAGATTGGGTTATCCCTTGTTTCAAGTTTTGTGCAAGAAAATTTGGAGCCATCTTTTCTAGGGGTTGATGAGTTTGTTTATACTCAAGGATTTCGTCCTTAGTAAGCCCAAGTGGGTTGTTTGTAACATCTTCTATCTCATATGGTCCCAATGTATTTGGCATTTTTTTGTGAGGGGGTAAAGTGGCTCCTTGGATTAAATTATTATGGGTTTAAATAACTCATTGTGGATGTGTTTTTGGTTTGTTCCATGATTCTCTTGTGTTGTGATCTTTTTGTAACCATAATTGTGGGTCACCTATGGGAGAGTTATGCTGAGATTTGTAATTTTTAAACTCTCTAGTTGACTCAAATTTTTGTAAAAGGGACACTCTAAGTCATTTTGGAGCAATGATGTGAATGCGAGTTGAAAAGGGTGAATGATATGGGGGATGAAATTTCTAAAATCTTGGGTAAACATTTTAGACAAAGAGATTTGATGTTTTGATGAAATGTGTTAATGAACTTATAAATATTTAAGGTAGACTCGCGACCTTCAAGATAAATTTTTCCATAAAATGTGATAACAAACTCAACTAAGTGCATGGAAAAAGATCAATTTCACACACAACATAGCTAGGTTAGGAGATTGGTTTGATGTTTTCCAAGTCTAAAGAGTGTTGGCGTGTTCAAGAATTTCTAAAGTTTGGTGAAGTGAAAGGTGAAATATGATGAGGGGTGGATGAAGTGTTTGACCTAAAATGTTAACCTGGAATGAAACTTTGTGTTGCAAGACCAAGGTAATGAGAAAAATTCTATACCTCTAAAGTGATACAACCCTAAGAACTCAATGATTTAAATATTAATCTCATATTGGATATGCAAGTCCATTTCGTTCCTTAAAGGGCGAGTATAAAAAATTATTAGCAAGATGTCCCAGTTGCGGTAAGTCTTCAAGATGTGCCTCTTGATAGACCTTGAACTATGATGCCTATTTTTGAAAAGGATGAATGTGGATCTTTGTTTAAGGACTTTGGTCTTGCAAGATATCATGAAGATAAGCACATGCATGGGGTTCAATTATGAGTTTATCTTGATTAATGAATTTCCTTTTACTACATACACTTGTCTTGCTTAAGTTTTTAAACTAAAAAAGTCTCTGTCAAAAACATCCTTCATTTCACAAAGTCCATTTTGTGAAAATCATGAATTTAGGGCCATAGTTACCTACATTAACTTTGGAAAGTATGGATTTAGATATAACCCAAAATATTTAGAAGTATCTAAGGATAAAATACTTAGGACAAGCATTAATATCAAGAATTTTCAAAGGGTATCCATGCTTAAACCAAAGGTTTTGAAATTTTGAGAAACTTGTTGATGTGTGTTTGAAAATGTTTTGGAACCAAGCAAAGTATTAAACTGACTCACAAGCAATTACAACCCTATCTTAGGTGGTATGTTCTTTTGATGAGCTTGCCTCATGCTCTTCGTAGTAGAAGAGACAATTTTACATGCAATCTAGGTAAGAGTGTAGAGGTATGTTAAGAATGAACTCTTAACCTCTTCACTTTCAACCAAGATCAGACATGGCAAGTAACTTCTTGGAATCTAAGTTCCAATGCACCACTTCAAAGAAATCGTTGGATAAAGAAATTTGGTTACTAAAAACAAGGTTCGTAATCAATTTTTTTCAGGGTAAATTGGTGTCTATACATGCAGTGATTCACTTAATTAAGAGGCCTCCCAACCCTTAGAAAGATCTAAGGATTTTTTCATATCACACGGATACTAGGGGTACTTTCATCAGTATAGAGCATTCACACTAGCTGGTTAATTTTTTTTCATGACACCAATTATTTATATAGCGAACCGAAATGAAAGTACCACTTGGGTGGCTCCCTCTCACAAGTCAGGAGGTAGGAAATGTAAAGGTAAAACATGGTGCAAAACTAAAGATATACTTTGAGTATACACAAGCAACAAAAATAAAAAAGTATACTGATTGTTTCTCTTCACCCAAGATCGCACGAAGAATAAGGGGAGATGATACACACTAAAGATTTACCAAGCATAATCAAGCACAAGAAACACTAGTTCATTTTAATCCAACAAAACAAAATGACTTCATTTTAAGCACCAAAAGGAAAAAATAGTTTATTTAATTTTAGCCTTTCAAAGAACATGATGTGAGGTTGTTTGGTTCAATTTTATCCAAATTTGAAAGATAATTCATTACAATGTTGATTTTAAACCCAACTGAAATATTATTTAGCTAAAACATAAAATGAAATAGCAATTGAGATTATCCTTTCACTAAGTGTTGAGAAACACTTTTAGAAATGGTGATTAAAAGATTTCATTCCAAGTGTTGATGAACAATTTACTTTCTCAAGTGTTAATGATGGATGATTATAACAACAAATTGAGATAACAAAAAATTTCTCAAATCTTGATCAGTTTTGAAATCATAAAGTGTATTGGAAAGCTAAACATGAGATCTTCAAAACCCAGAACCCTTATGCAAAATTAGTCATATAGAATTTATTAGAGATGAAAGAAAATCATGCATTATTAGATTAAACCCAAAATTAAAAAAAAAAACACAACATAATTAAAATTTTGATATCTTTTTCAATTCTTGATGCAATTGAGTGTCGTAAAAAGCTACAAAAAGGTAAGACTGAGATATAAAAAACCTAGAAACCATTTTGCAAGCTTTAATTCACCCATTTTTTTGCGATTTATAAAATGTGACGGGTTTCAAGCAAAATTATGGGTGTAACCTACAAAATTCCTTAAAAAAAATACTCAAAACATTAAAGTTTGCCCTCCTTCTAGTGCCATTTTGTGGATGTAAATCTTAACTAAGCTAAACGTGATTGTAATAAGCAATTTAAAACAATGTAATTAGCTAAATCAAGCTACATTCCCAATGAAATTCTTGCAAAGTTAAAATAGGAAGCCATTAAAACTTGAAATAAAGCTTAAATTGCACAAAGAATTCTAATTAAAATCAGCAAACCTCATCCCATTGGGGGATTGGTGCTGCATCGGATGTGGAATTCAGTCCTTTCCCAATCCCTTGGATAATATGAGCTTTGTTTCAATCAGTTTTATTGAAGAAAACTAATGAAATCGATGAGATGTGTGTGAAACATGATGCAAAACTAGATTAAAATTCTAAATGCTAAGATGACAAGTAAAATGGATGTAATTATATGCTAAATGGAAACTAACCTCAAAGATAGAAGCCATAGATTCAAATTATGCTAAATGAATGCAAACTAATTTACCATGGAGGTCATTAATGGATGCTTAAGCTAACTATATTTGAAATTAATCTAATATTAAAGTGCTCAATATGGATGCAAGCTAAGTGTGAGTTTCAACAACATGACTTTGCTATCAAAACATGGATCCATTTTTTTCCAAATAGTGATCTATTCATAGGAAAGAAAATGAGAAAACAAGGGCTTAGATTAAAAAAGATCAATCAATGGTCAACAATGAAAGGAGGATGAAACATGGATTGAGGATTCTAATCCATGGCCAGAGTTGAAAGTTGACAAGGATCAACTAATTTAATCAATGGTTCAAATTAGCTTTCAACAAACACACTTCCTAAGAATTAGGAAGAGGTTAAGAGATATTTTGGAGGAATGAGTGCACAAAAGGGGATATTCCATAAGAATATTCTCTTTTAGAGGAATGTGCAAAGGAGTAATATTCCAAGAATATTCTCTTGCAAGTGGGAAGGTGAGGATAATTAGCAATCTAGTTAATTAAAACTAAATTTAAATGCGCAAGAGGAGAAATAATAGGATATTCATTAAATTATGGATTTATTTAATGAAAAGTTGAATGCAAAATGATATTTAATTAAATAGTTTAGGATTATTTAATTAAATAAGGTGACATAGAGGTTAAATTAAATGATTTGGTTTATTCAATTTTAACAAGGTGAAATGTTAGTGTGAGAGGGGGAAAATTAACCTAATTAGGTCAATTAGATTAGTAGGTGAAAATGAGGCATTTGATTAAATAGCTAGGTTAATTTAATCAAACAAGTGAAAAAAGATGGGTTTTAGGATGAAATGATGAACTAATATATCAGATTCAAGTGTGTATATCATCTAGGACATTTTTAAGTGTACAAATATCCACATGTTTCATCTAAATATGAAACACTAATTTCTTTTCTTAATAGATTACACTTTGACTATCACACTAATCTGAATTGTCTTGCAATCAAAACTAATAGCCACTTACAATATTTGTAACCAAAATATCTCCTTGGAGACATGTATAATAGCCATATACTCAACCTTAGTGATGGACAAATCAATTGTGATATACCTCTTACTCATCTAACTCATGCAGTGCCAAACAAAGTAAAAACATAACCACTAGTAGATCCCCAACTATCCAAATCACCAGTTCAATCTACATTAATGAATCCCTATATGTCCAATATATTATCCACACTATTATTATGAGAATTAATCTAACAATAGTTAAAAGTACCAATCAAGTATCTAATTAATCTCTTCATATATTATGATGCTCTCATCTAGGATTAGACATAAAATTGCTTAATACTTCCACATCTTGGTAAATATTTGGCTTAGTGAAAACTATTACTTATATTAGGCTACCAATAGCACTAACATATGACATGTTAGAAATATCCTCAAAGTATTCTCAAATTTGGGACACATATCAAAAGTAAACTTAGTGCCAACTAACAAAGAAATTTTAGTTGGTTTATAATCCTACACATTAAACCTCTACAAAATAGTATTCATATACTTACTCTTAGACAACCAAATATTTTTGTACTCATGATCCACCCTAATTTGTATACCTGAAATAAGTTGTTGGAAAAACAAGGAAAAACAACTAAGAGGGGGGGTGAATCAGTTGTTACCAAAATCAAACTTATTCAACTTTAATCAACCGTATATCTCAGATATGATAATTAACAGTGCAAGCATAAAACAATAACACATCAGAGACACATGAAAACCAAGATTTTATATGTGGAAACCCTATTAGGGGAAAAACCATGGTGGATGTTAGTCCACAAGATTATATCCTATTAGAAGTATAATGAAGAATGAATAAGGAATGCACTTGCATTCAGACACACTTCCTAGAGCTTACTGCTCAGGGGAAAGCTCACTACCTTACATACAATAATCAGATTAAATCCATTTGATGAGTTTAAACTGAGAATATAGCTTCTACAAAAGCCTAATTACAGTTCCGATTAGGCACAAAAGAACTTCACACACTCTTCCACACTCTACTATGCTCTTGAATGATTTGACATTTATTCGCATATGTACACCACTTGCACACACTGAGCATACCTTGAGCACACTTCAAAATGAGTAAAAAATCACTCTTATATATCCACCACACAGATTTACATCAACTAATCTGTCAGCCACAAACAAATAATAAATTACAACTGTCAGCCTCAATACATGAATAAATATTAATGTACACCAACACAAGTCAGTCACAACATAGTGAGGACCCAAATAACACACCTTCGAACATGCCAAACAATAAAAGATTATTCTTCATGGATCTGCAACATGCTACCACCATCACGTTAGCCAAGAACATGAAAACTCGAGCACACATCAAAAAAATCTTTGATCACGAACACTTCAATCAATGCAGATGTACACCAAGGATAAAGCACAATATAGATTCATCCATGAGCACCACAGGAACATGCATAACAAATGAAATTACTAGAATTTCATCCTCTTCTTCCAAGAAGACCTGCTATAGTAACATAATGACTGCAGAAACATAGAACTTCATAACTTCCTCAAATCTTGATGTGTACCACTGAAACCTTCAAACAACATACTAGATATATTGAGCAACAAACCCTTTAGTGCGCACCACCTGATTATTAACTTACAAAAATTACCACCACTCCGACCTTCTCAGCTTCACTGGCTGCTTGCAATATATTTATTACAATTTTCTCAATCTCCTCGACATATACAGCCTTCAGAATCACCAATGCTAATAGTGTTGACATCAATGACAACCGAATATCCGTAACATAACCATGAAATCCAAAAATCTCCCCCTTTGGAATTGATGGCAACACATGATGTGAAAATAATGGCATCAACCTAACTAGCTCTTCTCTAACAATCTCCCCCTTAGATTCTACACTCTTTTTACTATTTCCTTCTTCTCCTATGTTTTTCACATTGCTTCTCTCCCCCTTTGGCATCATTGGAAAAGGTACACATGCTCTGATCACATATTTGAATCATCTGACTACTCCCCCTGAGTAGCAGCCACCACAAAATCAATCCAGAATAAGATATGGCTATGAATTCATAGACTGATGCAAAGATCTGCATCTTAGTTATGATCAGGAGGGTAAATCACCCCTAACTTGCCTTTGAGGTACTCAAAAGTATCCTTATGCAATGGCTTAGTAAATATGTCTGCAATTTGCTCCTTGGTAGGTATATACTCCAGTCTAACTTCTTTTCCACTCACTTTATCTCTCAAAAAGTGATATTTGATGGATATATGTTTTGTCTTTGAATGCAACACTAGATACTTGGAAATATTAATGGCACTTGAATTGTCACAAAATATGGAAACTAGTTCTTCATACTCAATTTTGACATCTCTCAACATTTTCTTCATCCACAATACTTGGGTACAACTGTTTGCAGCAACAATATATTTTTCCTTAGCAGTAGATAATGAAACAAAATTCTGATTTTTGCTTAGCCAAGATACCAATTTCATCCCTAAGAAGAATGCATCGCCACTAGTACTCTTCATGTCACCCACATCTCCTACCCAATCAACATCAGTGAAAGAATTCAGGATAAGATCATCATCCCTAGGATACCAAATACCAAGATCAACTGTCCCTTTCAGGTATCTTTTCATGACAGTTACATGAGACTCTTTACGATCAGCTTGAAATCTAGCAACCATGCAGAAAACATTCATTATATCTGGCTTGGTCTGAGTCAAATAGAGTAATCCACCAATCATTGACCTGTATCTTGTTTGATTTGCTTTAGCAGAATAATCATTCTGTGCAAGTTTGCATCCGATAACCATAGGTGTACCAACTGGATTTGAATCTTCCATGCCAAAATTTTTCAGTAGCTCTTTCACATACTTAGAATGAGATATGAAAATTCCATTATCTAATTGAGTGATATGTAATCCTCAAAAGAATTTCAGCTCTCCTATCATTGAAATTTCAAACTCACTTTTAATTTCATCAACAAACTTCATACACAAATCATCATCACCTTCAAAAATTATGTCATCAACAAAGACTTCAATTATCAATTCTTTATTTTGATCCAACTTGAAATACAGATTGTTGTTAGCACTACCTTTATTGAATCCAAGTTTCAACAAGTATTTATCCAATCTAGCATACCAAGCTCTAGGAGCTTGCTTGAGTCCGTATAGAGCTTTCTTCAATCGACATACCATATTTTCTTTGTCAGTCAGTTGAAATTCATCTGGTTGTTCAACATAGAATTCTTCTTCTAGTTCACCATTTAGAAATGCTGAATTTACATCCATCTAATAGAATTTGTAATTCTTGAAAGTAGCATAAGCAAGAAATAATCTTATAGCTTCAATTCTAGCAACATGGGCAAAAGTTTCTACAAAATCAATACCTTCCATCTGTGAGTACCCTTTGCAAACCAGTCTTGCTTTGTTTCTGACCACTTCACCTTGCTCATTCAGCTTATTCCTAAACATCCATTTGGTTCCGATCACATTTTTGTTCTAAGGTCTAGGAACAAGATCCCATGTATCATTTTTTTCTATCTGCATTAGTTCTTCTTTCACGGCTTCCATCCAATATTCATCTTTTCATGCTTCATTGATATTGCTAGGCTCAGTTTTTGAAATTAGACAATACTCTTCAAAAATTCTTCTTCTAGTTTGTACACCTTTGCTCTTATCTCCAATGATCTGATTGCCAAATTGATTTCGGCTTACATAATTGGGAGTTTTAGGATTTTCTCTAACTTCTTGTTCTTGTGTTCTTTCTTCTACAATCCTGCTAGTTTTTGCTTCTTGATTCTCTTGGTTCATCGGAACAATATGAAGTTGATTCTATGTCTAAACATTATTTCCATTGTTAGTATTATCATGTTGATCATCTGAATCATATCCACTACATCTAGATGGTCTAACAATATCTTCATCAACTTTGACATTTGCACTTTCAACCATTTTCTTCAACCTTTTATTAAAGCACCGGTAAGCTTTTCTTTTAGTAGAGTAACCCAAAAAGATTTCTTCATCACTTCTAGCATCAAACTTGCCTATATCACCATCTCTCTTGATGTAACATTTGCTTCCAATTTTTTTGAAATATTTGACAGTAGGCTTATAACCAAACCATAGCTCAAAAGGTGTCTTTCTAGAATTACTATTGACATTCACCCTGTTAATAGTGTACACATCAGTACTTACAACTTCTCTCTAGTAGAAATGAGGAACATTTTCTTCCAGCATCATGGTTCTAGCAGTGTCTAGAACAGTTCTATTCTTGCTTTCAACAACTCCATTTTGTTGAGGGGTCTGGGGAGCAGATAGTTGTCTTTGGATTCCATGCTCTTCACAGAAAGAATTGAATTCCCGGGAAGTGAATTCACCACCTCTGTCTGACCTTAGGCATTTGATCTTTTGTCCTATCTCATTTTCTACCATAGCTTTGAAACTTTTGAACTTTTCTAATGCTTCATGTTTTTCTCTTAAGAAAGCAACCCATATCATTCTAGAATAATCATCAATGAACAACATAAAATACCTTTCACCTTGTAGACTTCTGATTCTGGATGGACCACATAAATCAATATGTATCAAGTCCATTTTTCCATTAGATCTATACTGTTTGCTTCAAAAATAATTTCTTGTCTGCTTTCCCATCTGACATTCCTTGCACATAGTGTTAGTAGGCTTCACTGACTTAGGAAGGTCTTTGACTGCTTGAGTAGAACTTATCTTGACAATGTTATCAAAGTTCATATGACACAACCTCCTATGTCATAACCAACTTACATCAATCTGAGCAATTAAACAAATTTCACTAGCATCATTCAAATGAAAGATATTACCTTTTGTCTTTGTACATGAAGCAATCATATTTCTAGAACTTCCCCTTATTCTGCACTTACCATCCTTGAATTGAAGATTGTAACCCTTGTCTACCATCTACCCAACACTTAACAAGTTATGTTTTAAGCCTTATACATAAAGAAAACCATCAGTATTGTTCTTACCACCAAAAGAAATAGTGCCTCTACCACGAATCACACTAGAAGTGTTGTCTCCAAATCTTACAACACCACAATCACAGTTTTCCAAGCTTACAAAATTTCTTTTGTCACTAGTCATATGATGTGAGCATCCGGTGTCAATTTCCCACTCATCCTTTTCTTCAATTTTTACTGCAAGAGATTTCTCAACATTCACATTACTAGCAGATTTAGTGGACACTTGACCATTTTCATTGATAGCAATGAATACCCATTCACCTTCATTTCCAGTTTCTTTATCAGATTATTCATTAGTTACACCTTCTTCAACATAATAGCATTTCCTTTGAAATCTAGTCTTCTCAGGTTTGTACTTAGAAACTCTTTCAGGACATCTTGATGCAAAATGACCTATTTTACTGCAAGAAAAACATCTGATAAGTAACTTTCCTTTGTACTTATCATGACCTCTAGCTTTTTTTTTCACAATCAATGCTTCCAGTTGTTCTAATTCTTTTTCTTCATCTTCAATATTTTTCATCTCATCTTCATATTTGAATGTCCTTTTGGAACTCTCTCTCTGATTGTATCTTTGTTGGATTTTTCCGTATATAGTAGCTTTGAATTTAGACTCGGTCTTAGGAGTAGATTCACCAAATTCACTTAACTCAAAGGAAACAAGTTTTCCAATCAGCATGTCTCTTGTCACATTTGTCACTGTCCCGAGTTCATCAATAGCATGAGCTCTTTTTTTTTAGGAGGGAGGCACAAATCTAAGTATCTTAGCCACAATTTCTTCTTTATCCAAGGTTCCACCGACACATCTAATGCTCATTACCCGTTCATTTATCTTTTGAGAAAAAGAGAGGATGTTCTCATCTTCACTCATCTTCATGTCTTCCCACTTTCCTTTTAAACTTTGTAGCTTAACACTTTTCACTAGTGCATCTCCTTCATACAATGTCTCCAGCTTTTTCCAGATCTCATGTGTAGTCTTCTATACTATCACATTTGTCATCTCCAAATCTATCAAAGCACTCAACAATGCTTCAATAGCCCTGGTATTAGCTTCTGCTTGCTTGATCTCATCTTCAGAGGATGAACCATTCTGAGGAATAGTATATGCACTCTGTGTGATCTTCCAGAAATTTTCTCCAATGCACTTCAAATGACACTCCATTCTGACTTTCTATAAAGAGTAGTTTGTACCATCAAATCTAGGACTGTCCTTGTATAATGCCATGTCAGATCACCTCAAGCTATTAGGATTCTTCAGAGGAACTAGCTCTGATACCAATTATTGGAAAAAAAAGATAAACAACTGAGAGGGGGGTGAATCAGTTGCTACCAAAATCAAACTAATTCAACTTTAATCAACCTTATATCTCATATCTGATAATTAACAGTGCAAGCATAAATCAATAACACATCAGAGACACATGAACACTAAGATTTTATATGTGGAAACCCTGTTAGGGGAAAAACCATGGTGGATGTTAGTCCACAAGATTATACCCTGTTAGAAGTATAATGAAGAATGAATAAGGAATGCACTTGCATTCAGGCACACTACCTAGAGCTTACTGCTCAGGGGAAGGATCACTTCCTTACATACAATAATAAGATTAAATCCATCTGATGAGTTTGAACTGAGTATTTAGCTTCTACAAAAGCCTAATTACAGTTCCAGTGAGGCACAAAAGAACTTTGACACACTCTTCCACACTTTGCTCTTCTCTTGAATAATTTGACCTTTATTCACATATGTACACCACTTTCACACACCGAACATAGCTTGAGCACACTTCAAAATGAGTAAACAATCACTCTTATATCCGCCACATGGATTTACATCTATAACTATGGATTTTTCTTGCAAGATAAATGTTAGCATATCACATGCAAATACATAAATCCATAATAAACAATGAAATGCAAAGTAATAAATAAAGAAGTGAAACTATCTCACCCAAGTCCTTCATTCTCCATGGCTGACTTCCATTGCACCTTCTAGCTTGCTAAAATATGAGATTGTCCTCAGATTTTGATAAGCAATCTAAGATGTTGACTAGTCCTAAGCAAAGTGTTGAAGGATTTCTTAAATGATTATGCAAGTACAACTAATTCTACATGCACAATAGCTAGCAAAATGACCAAGATGAAGACAAGAGATAGAATAAGAATAAGAAGTGTAGATTGTAGATGCTGAGAAATAAAATTAAGGGATGTCAAAATGAAGACAAAATTGCCATTTTATAGAAAATGCAATTTTGGATGGATGAATGAGATTAAAGATTGAGAAGTGCCCTAGAATATGTGGTCAAGATTCAAAATAACAACCTCTTAATTAGGGTTAGGGCAACTTTAGGGTGAAATTTAAATTGATTGGACAAGATTTAATTGAAGAAATTAAATCAAGGAAAGAGAATAGTTGTGACAGTGAGATGAGAATTAGTAAGTGAAAAAGGATGAGTTAGAAAATCAAGTTATTTTAGAAATAACTTAACTTGTGGAGAGAAATTCTATTTTAAAATTAATATTTTAAATTAATTCCAAAATGGTGAATTCATGTGACAGTAAATAATAATAATTATTTACTTGAAAAGAGGGAAATTGCCAATTTAAATAAAAATGCTTTTATTTAAATTTAGAAGGAAAATCAATAAGACAATTAAATAATTAAAATTATTTAATTGTGGAGGAAAATTAGAAAGTGGACGATTTTATTTAAAATTAGAAAGAAAGTTGTAGAAAATGGATAATTTTAAATAAATGATTTTATTTACAATTAGAAAGAAAGTTGGAGAGGATAATAATTAAATAAATAATAAGAATTTATTTAATTATGAGAAGGCATAAATAATTAATGATGTATTAAATAAATAAATAAAGTTTATTTAATTAAATAATCAAGAGGAAATAATGGACAATGGATAATTAAATAAATTTAGGAATTTAGTTAATTATAGAGTGACATAAGAAATTAGTGACGTATTTAAATAATAAATATAATTTATTTATTTAAATAGTCAGGAGGAATAAAAGACCTGAATTTCTTAATTATTTAATTAATAGTTGACATTGGACTATAGGACATAATTAATTATTTAATTATGTTGAGACAAAGCATGATATAGAAAAATGTGGTTTACTGGTCTAGGAAATTTTTATGTGTCTACATTTTCCCCTCTTTGTCATAATGTAGCTTGTCGCATTGTGGCAAAGAAAATAAGTCAAAAATATGCCCTAGTGCAAAATAGGATGAGGAAGAATGATGAGGAGGGTTGTGGTATGCCCCCTCGAGAGGACAATTGGGTTCAGAGGACACGAGTGTGCTCTCGAAATGGATGAGAAGACTATAGAATGAAGGAATAGAAGAAATGTTAGGTCAAAAGACATGGATGTCAAAATGGGGAAGGAAATGCAAGTTAACACAAAATAAGAAATGCATGTTAGAATCCTTCAACATTTTCTAGAGTACTAGTAAGTGTTGCTTGAATCATCATTGGGCGGTAAAAATGACACAAATGAACAAAAAACACCATGGTATGACATAGACCAAGGTGTGCAAGGTCATCCCCTTGAAAAATAGATGATCACAGACAAGGGATGTCCTAACTCATACTAAGGGTCATGTTGCCCCAGTCTTTTTGTCAAGACAATCCATAGACAACAGTCAAAGAAAAAAAAAATAGGTCATGAGACGTCATCGCACTTCTAGAATGGGACATCCTCGAGGTAGCTAGTAACATTACCAAAAGACAAGTCAATACAAAGATAAGACAAAATAGCCAAAAATTAACAACCATTTACTTGTATTGCCAATGTTTGGTTGTCGGAGATTAATTGTTTGATAGTTTGATAGTTTTGATGGTTTGATGGTGCCTAAGGTCAAGAAGGACACATCCTGAAAAGGAAAATGACATTTTGATGAGGTCCAAATCGAAGAAGGACACATTTTGAAGAGGGCCAAAAAGTGATGAGATTGACATTTGACTAATGTTTTGGCAAGTTGACTGATTTTGACTGTAAGATTGATTGGCTTATGTTGTCTAATTTGGACTTAATGACCAGTTGGATTATGTTGTCTATTGTCTTATGTTTGAGTTTGATTGTGTCCAAATTATTTGACTAGCATGATAAATCCTAAAAGGACTGACCTAAAGCGGCCTCGGGGGTACATCAAATGATGACCTTGCCTACATATCAAATGTGTAGAGGCAACGTAGTTCGACATGACCAATGACCTTGTCTAAAGGACAAAATATTGAGCCATGATTTTATTTTGACAAACCTAGAAGGACAAACCTAATGTCTCGGGGATTCAAAGATGAATCTTGCCTATGCAGCAAATGCACAGAGACAACATAGTTCAGACAAATGACAAAGACTGACATGACGTGATTGACTTGACAAGATATGGCTGAATTTGACTTTGTTTTTGGGATTTTGACATTGATTTGGATGTTTTTTCATTTTCTTCAAGACATTTTTTGATTTTTAGGTCTTTTTTTAGACTTTATACGATTTTTAGGACTTTTTCCAATTTTAATTATTTTTTCAAGACTTTTCTGATTTTTATGACTTTTTGATGTTTTGTGAAAATTGTGACAAAATGCATGTGAATGATGCCGACACACATGAATCCAAGGACAACCATGATTTTTCTGCTAGTCAAGCTGAATACCAACGTATAGGTGACGATGATGATGACAATGCTATTTGACGTGGGAAGGACACGTCCCAAAACAACGTGAAGATGATAATGATGTGACAAGAGGATCAAGGTCTACGACAGGGCTAGGAACAAAGCCAAGGAATGTTTGGGATGATGTGCTAGGTTGCGAGATTGTTGCATTTGGAATGACTCTTTTAGGGCCAGAGGGGATGATGGAGGATATTTGGACCATTGACAAGGGAAACCAAGATAGATGATGGATGGCCTTGGTAAAAGATACAAGACATGAGGATTAAGTCATATAAGGATAAAGTATGGTTTCCAAGGATTAAGGCTATGAAGATAATGACATGATATTCTATGACTAGTGTATGACCAAATGATGGACATGTCAAATTTTTTCCAAAGCATGATTTGTGTTTGTGCCATAGTCTTTGTCAAGATCAAAATAGGTGGGAAAATGGATGGACATGATAGGGATTAGATGGATGGATGGAAATTTCATAAGAAATGTGTCATGCGGAGGGTAAGGGAGATGAGACAACTTGCCCCTAAGTGCAATGGTCTACATAGATGATTTATTCTATACATGATGCCTGTTTGCCAGGTTTTCATCATGGTACTTATCCAAAGTACCTGTTTGCCATATTTTCACCATTGGACGAAGATTTTCTCTTTACTATTTTTTATATTTTTTGATTTTTTTGGTATGATGTCACCATGACGCCTGTTTGTTAGGTTTTCACCAAGGTGATGATTTTTTTGATTTTTTGATATTTTTGTATTTTGCTGGATAGCCTTGATGCTTTAGATGACCACTGACTGTGTTGAAGCCTTTGACTATTCTGATGTAGAGGCTGGTGCCTTGAAATGCCAATAATGACCTTTTCGAAGTAGTTGCCTTGTCAGGATGATAATGCTTGCATACAACTGATTGATGTCATTGTGATCCTTTTTGATATTAGAGTTGGCCTTATCAGAATATGTACATCACAATAGAATTCCATGAGAGTCCTTATGATAGAGATTTGCTGCCAAGATGTGATGGATTTGTGACATGGGATGTTTGGACTTTAGGCAAGATGTAGGATTATGATGGATGATGGTAGACATGGGAGGATTGTTTGAATGTTTGGATGTAGCCGTTTTTATTCTCCAAACTTTAGGTGTCAGGTTATGATGGTGTTTGGAACCAATGCTTTTATATGTCTTTCTTGATGACCATTTTGGAGGGGGTGGACATGTATTATATGTGGGAGTCCTCTTGTGCTGTGGCTCCACATTTTTCTTGACTTCTGGATTTGACATATTTTCTTTGCCTGATTCATTCTTTTCTTGACTTGATCTATTTTGTTTTGGGATCCATTTTAGCTTCATTTGTCCACTTATATTTTTGATTGATTCCCTGGCCTTTGGCATTTGATTTTGGATTTTAGATTTGTAAGAATTTTGTTGGTTCCATATGGAAGGTTTATTCATGATGGAATGATGGTTTGGGGTGTTGGCAACAATATTATGACAAGGACTACTCATGAAACCCATTTTGATGTTTGTATGAGATAAAGTTGCCCCCAATATTGAGGAGGGACCACTGATGTTATTAGATTCTCTGACTGAGGAATAACCAAGATCTTGATGTGCATAATCTACTTGAACTTGTACAGGCTCAATAATTCCTTGCTCGTGTAGGCCTAGTCCTTTTCCTTGATAATGCATGTTCTAAAAAATTCTATTTGTGATGGGGTACTTGATATTTTGGAAGCAAGATGCTAACCCATCCTTATTGTGGAAATTAATAATCAAAATCTTCTCATCTATAAGAAAGCTTGTTCTGAAAAAGATAGATGATCCTAATTGATAGGATGTTGTAGCTTCACTGACATGTTGGATAGATTTCTGATTGACATATTTGGTCTAATTTTCTGACATATCAGATTCTGATGATTCTGTTGGTGCTTCGAAGTTGATGTCGAAACCGTCTTCATGGTCATTGTCATAGAGCCCACTGAATTCAGCTATAGCTTGATCATTTACAAATATGTCCATGCTAGAAGACTCTTTTTATAGTGGTAGATCATCTATGTGTCCCATGGAGGTAAGTGTCTCACTTTTGAAAATGTCAATATCCAAAGTTTGGATAGGGTCATCTTCAAGTGTTTGATCATGACTGACATATAGGTCAAGGAGTGGATCATTTTGGACTTCTTGATCAAAGATGGGTTCATTTTGAATGACATGATCGAAAATAGGATCTTGACCAAGGATAGGTTTGTCTTGAATGACATGGTTGTGGATGGACTCTTGACCAAGGATAGGTTTCTTTGGTATGCCATGATTTTCTTGGAGGAATTCTTGAATGGAAGTAAATATGGGGTCATGGAATGGACAAATTTGATCTGGACATGAAGGGGGAGTTATGATGTCATGCTTTGGATTTTCCTTTTGACATGTATCCTCAAGTTTATAAAATGGGATGGGACTTTGGAGACCATGACTAGTTGTGCTTTCATGACTAAATGTATGTTGAGATGGAGTGTCTTGGAATGGATTGGTGTATGATGGACTTGGATAGGACATGGATAAAGGACTAGGATAGGATGAAGGACTAGGATATGATGTGGAGTCTTGGATTGAATTGAGGGATGGTTGATTTCCCTTGCCAAGGTTAGGGTGGGTATGACTAATGGAAGTTTGTTGTGACTTAGTGTCATGGGTGGTGTTAGGGGACTCTCGATAGTAGATGGATAGATGGACTTATGGGTTGTTGGTAAGAGGGATAGATGGATGGAGGACTAGGGGTTGTAAAGTTGGACTTGGATTGGAGGTATAGTGTTTTTAAGTCCCTAGCTAGTTGGGCTTGACCATTACTGAGAAATTGGAATTCAGTTTGACTAGTAAGCATATCAAAGTGGTATAAAGACATGATGGTGGATGGCATGAGACTAAGACTATATTTTGGGATTTTTGGAATGAGTGACAATGCAATGTGATAAAAGTGAAAGCCTTATGTTAAATGAATTCTAGGAAAGGTTCACTTAACCATTCAAAGTTTGGCCAATATCTGAATTTGGATTGGCAAAGGATTGGTTTGAAGGAAAAAGTGACAAGATGACAAAATGACAAGGTGAGATTTCCACACTAGACTTATGAGTTGGAAATAGCTCACAAAAGGATGATGACTAAGAATTGATTTATTTAACTTGGTCCAATAACAATGTATTTTTGAGACAAAGGTTTGACAAAATAAGGAAAGTTTGCCTATCCCAAGGTGTGTAAAATTGAGGACTAAAAATGATGGTGGATTGCAAGCTAAATGCAAACTAAAAATGAAAAGATGGATGACTTGAACAAGTGTTTTTTTGGTTTTGGATAGAGACTGCTAGAAAAAGATGTTAGGAAATCTATTTGGAAATGTTGAACCTCAGTTTCTGATAGTAATAATTTTTTGAGTTGACAGGCAGATGCATTGTTCCAAGAAGCAATTACGTTGCAGAGAAGATGGTTGTGTCTCAAAGTCTAGCAAATGTGTTGCATGATTTTAGAATATGTTGTGTAGAATGGAAAATTTGGCATTTCAAATTGCAAATGTGGTGCAACAAGTCGATTATGGAGTTTGATCAATCAAATGCGTCAAATGACAATCAATTGCGGTGTTCAAGATGTTTTATGTGGCTCAACAAAGCAGTTGCGGCTCATAAATAAGCAATTACGGTTCAGAATATCAAATGTGTTGCCGAAAGTGATTTTGTGGAAAAATTTTAGGCAGATTGCAGAGAATGTGTTTCAATTTTTTAGATTTGTTTCAGATTTTGAGGTAGATGTTCATTTTTTCATGTTGTCTGAATACACTTGGTAAACACATGATGGAAGAAATTAAAAAAAATAACCACATAGAAAATATTTACAAATCCCTATGCTGAAAGGATAGTATTCTTTTGGATCCCACGTGGATTTTACTCCAACCGCATATTCTTAGCAGATGAATCCAGAAGCTTGGCCCCACGGGCTCCCCTTTACAGTGCACTCACTTCTTAGGGAAACCAAGCTTCCAACCCCCATGAATCTCCCATGGCAGGTTGATCATCTCTACTAAACACTATGAAGATGTGGGTGCCTTGGCAACAACTGTTGTTGCACCAAAGAATAGAAAAGGTTTTTGGCCTCTATACAAAGTTTTTAATTCGGGCACCCGTTCAAGTGGCCATACATGGGGCACAAGATTAAGCTCCATTTAGGAGGCACTCCATCCTGAAGAAGTTAAGCTGAATAGGGTTTTGGGGAGTACTATTTGGTCTGTATGACATATCTGCACTCGTAATCCTAGGCTTTCCCTTAGGATTCACATTTATATACTGGTTGGGAGTAGTTCGGCTAAAAAGCTTCGTTGCCTGTTTGAGTTGCTTTGGGTGAGTACTTTTTCCCACCAAAGTAGACCCAATTTCTAAGGTAAACAATAGTAAGAAAAAATATCCATAGTCCGATCAATCTTTGTTGAAAAACAAAGAGAGAGCACATGCAATATGTTCCACTCACACTCTCATGGTTGTTCTTTTTAATCCCAAATTGAAATATGAAAAGTGTGATAGAGTAACCAACTCGTTAGTGTTTTTGTTTCTCCAAATCGCACAAGGCGCAAGAGAATTGCATACACACTACAAAGGTTGTTACTAAATCACAAAACACATCATGCACACATTCATTTTAACCATTTGTAGTGTTATCAAACAAGGGTTCATTTTAACCGTTTGTAGTGTTGTCAAACAAAGGTTAATTTTAACCGTTTGTAGTGTTGTCAAACAAAGGTTCATTTTAACCGTTTGTAGTGTTATCAAACAAAGATTCATTTTAACTGTTTGTAGTGTGAGATATGCAAATGTTCATTTTAACCCAATGAAGCTATGTGATTGTTCTTTTTAAACCAAATGAGATTGTGCGAGTGTTCATTTTAACCCATGAATGAAATGCATGATTGTTTGCTTGATTGATTAAATTGTAGGAAAAACAAATAATAAAAATGGGTTAGATTCCAGCTTGGCACACAAATTAGTAGCCCAAAAATCCTTAATCTAGGAAGCATAAAATAGAAAAATATTTGAAAAAAGACAAAACATAAATACTTTTTACTAGTCGGTTGTGTTGTAGCAGAGCGAATGCATTGTTCGAGATTGCACATGCTGCTCGATATGTCAAATATGGCTAGGTTTCTGTCAGATGCAGCTTGGGTTGTCAGTTGTGTCGCTCTGGCAGTCAAATGCATCATGAAAGAGAAATTGTGTCGTTTGCACAAGCAGATGCAGCGCAATAGAGCACTTGCATCATAGGATCTGTCAAATGCATTGTTCCGTACACCTGTACCTATAAAAAATGATAAAAAAGACTATATGACAACCTGCAAACGTGTTTTAAAGGAGTTGGGTTCACTAATGTAACATAGGTTATTTTTAGGTTAGCATGATTAAATGCATAAATAAAATCAAACCTGAGTAAACAATAAAGAACAAAGGAAATATAAATGAAAACTAGGAAAGATCTCACCCAATCTTCAAATCTCCATGATTCAACTTCATTGTACCTTCTCTATTTGCTGTAATATTGAATGTGCCCTTAGATTTGAATGTGAGCTACTATGATTATGGCAAGACTATGCAAATGTTGAAGGATTTGATCTAAAATGCAAGTAAGAAACTAATCTCTACATGCAATGTAAAAATCTGCAAAAATCAAGGTTAGCATAAATGACAAGTATGAATACAAGTAGTTGAAGAAGAAGAAGAAGTTAAGAAGTTAAGAGATGTCAAAATTAGGACGAAATTGCCATTTTATAAAAAATGCAATTTTGGATGGACGAATGAGATTAAAGATTGAGAAGTGCCTTAGAATCTATGGTCAAGATTCAAAATAACAACCTCTTAATTAGGGTTAGGGCAACATTAGGGTGAAATTTAAATTGAGTGGACGAGATTTAATTTAAGAAATTAAATCAAGGAAAGAGAATAGTTGTGACAGTGAGATGAGAATTAGTAAGTGAAAAAGGATGAGTTAGAAAATCAAGTTATTTTAGAAATAACTTAATTTGTGGAGAGAAATTCTATTTTGAAATTAATATTTTAAATTAATTCCAAAATGGTGAATTCATGTGACAATAAATAATAATAATTATTTACTTGAAAAGAGGGAAATTACCAATTTAAATAAAAATGCTTTAATTTAAATTTAGAAGGAAAATCAATATGACAATTAAATAATTAAAATTATTTAATTGTGGAGGAAAAGTAGAAAGTGGATGATTTTATTTAAAATTAGAAAGAAAGTTGTAGAAAATGGATAATTTTAAATAAATGATTTTATTTAAAATTAGAAAGAAAGCCATAGAGGATAATAATTAAATAAATAATAAGAATTTATTTAATTATGAGAAGGCATAAATAATTAATGACGTATTAAATAAATAAATCAAGTTTATTTATTTAAATAATCAAGAGGAAATAATGGACAAGGGATAATTAAATAAATTTAGGAATTTATTTAATTATAGAGTGACATAATAAATTAGCGACGTATTTAAATAATAAATGTAATTTATTTATTTAAATAGTCAGGAGGAATAAAAGACCCAAATTAATTAAATAATTAAGAATTATTTAATTAATAGTTGACATTGGACTATAGGACATAATTAATTGTTTTAATTATGTTGAGATGAAGCATGATATAGAAAAATGTGGTTTGCGGGTCTAGGCCATTTTTATGTGTCTACAACATCAACTACTCTGTCGGCCGCAAATAAATAATAAATTACAACTGTCAGCCTCAATACATGAATAAATATTAATGTGCACCAACACAAGTCAGTCACAACATAGTGAGGACCCAAACAAACAACTTCAAACACGCCAAACAATAAAAGATTAATTTTCATGGATCCACAACACGCTACCACCATCATGTCGGTCAAGCACATGAAAACTTGAGCACACATCGAAAAAATCTCTGATTACGAACACTTCGATCAATGCAGATGTACACCAAGGATAAAGCACAATCTAGATTCATCCATGAACACCACAGGAACATGCATAACAACTGAAATTACCAGAATTTCATCCTCTTCTTCCAAGAACACCTGCTATAGTAACATAATGACTGCAGAAACATAGAACTTCATAACTTCCTCAAATCTCAATGTGTACCACTAAAACCTTCAAACAACATACTAGATAGATTGAGCATCAAACCCTTTAGTGTGCACCACTTGATTATTAACTTACAACAATTACCACCACTCTGACCTTCTCAACTTCACTGGCTGCCTGCAATATATTTATTACAATTTTCTCAATCTCCTCGATCTATACAACCTTTAGAATCACCAATGCTAATAGTGTTGACATCAATGACAACCACATATCATAAACATAACCACAACATCCAACATAAGTATCTTGATACCCCTAGGTATTTTCATCTCAAATGCACCTAAATGATTTTTTTTTGACTTGTTAATGATACCATTGGTGTTATTGAAATACATGTCATCCACATAAAGACAATAATTAGTATATGATCATCAACACATCTAATTTAAATATAATGATCCTCCTTGCTTCTTACACAAATCAAATTCAACACAAATGAGTCAAAATTTTGATACTACATCCAATGTGATTGTTTCAAGCCATAAAGAGATTGTTTCAACTTGCAAACCAAGTTTTCCTACCCTTTATTTCGTCTTCTAGATCTAAATGAAAAAAAAAATTGTAATATATATTTTCTCAATTTTAAAATCATAAACAACAATTATGGATAAAGAAATCCAATTCATGACAATTTAGCAATAAGAGAGTATATTTCACCAAAATCAACTCCCTCTCTCTAGGAGTAGCCCTTTGCCACTAATCTGGCCTTATACCTTTCCAATGATTTTTCTACTCTAAATTTATTCTTATATACCCATTTACAACCAATTAATTTCCTTCCTTTGGGAAGAAAACTAACATCCCAAATGCCACGAAAGTGTAAGGACTTTATCTCCTCTTGCATGGATTGTCTACAAGACTCACTATCATATGAAAGAGTAACTTACCTATAGGATATAGTGTAGAATTTTCAATGAAATTGAGAAAAATAAAGATTGAATTAGAAGCCGAGTAATTATATTAGGAGTGGAGGTGTATATAAAGGAGAAATATCCTACCTACCACCCTAACTAACTTTCTACATAGGCATAACTAGTGGTGATTAACTCTACACCAACATCCCACTTAAGTAAATCTTAGATGAGTGAAAAGGGTGGGTATCAACATCAAAGCCTAATAAGGTACCCAAGTAGAATGTACCTCATAAGGAAGACCTCCCAAATGAAAGTAAGAAAATATTCTCTCTAGAAGATGAGAAGAATAAAACTCCATGTGAGGAAAGCATCCTTCCCATAAGAGAGAACAAGAAGTGAGACCATGCAACCCCCCTCAATCTAGAATCTCTTGCACTGATGGTAGATGCTCAACAATGAATGTTGAAGATGATCCAAGCTCATCAAACAACATTCCTCACCTTAGGAAGGAATAGAACTGTAGACACCTAAAATTGTTTGAACTTATGACACATCCTAATTTTGGTTTTTAACATCATTATCCTCATTATCCCCTAATTTCTAACTTTAATTAAATAATTTCTAATTATTTGATTAAACTCATTATTTTTCCTTTATTAATTGAATAATTAATGTTATTTGATTAATTCATCATTTTTCATCAATTTTCTCACTAATTTCCCTTGATTAAATAATTTCCCATTATTTAATTAAATTCAGTTTTCCCTCTTTCCACCATGATTAAATAATTTTGATTATTTAGTTAATTCTTAATTTTTCTTCAATCCCATTTAATTAATTAATATTCAATTATTTAATTAAAAATCCTAATTTTCTTTCATCCTCACAATTAAATAATTTTCTTAATTATTTAATTTCCTAATATTCCTCCAACTTGCACAAAGCATATTCCTTTTTCAAAAGAGAATATTCCATTTTCAAAATATCTTATTCCCTCCAAAAAATATTCCATAATTCAAAGTCAAATTTAAATCCAAATTTGAATAGATATTTTCCCTTAAAAATATCTTTAACCAATTTTCCATGAAAATAGGAATATTTTGGGCTCTCATTGAATCTCATCCCTTGATCTTCTTGATTTCCTCTCATCAATTGATCTTCATATTCAATCTCCACCATTGATTAGACATCCTGAAAATCTATAAAACATGTCATCCCTTCATCAAAATTCATTCAAAATCTTGAGCATATTCCCAATTTTCACGAGCTTGGGAATTCTTGAATGCTTGAGAAATTTTGAGCATCCTTTTGTGAATCAAATCATCAATCTTAGCTTTTGCAATCATGGGTTATGCTTAATAGAGAAATCCACATACATTTGGAGCATAATCTACCAATGGGATTATAGGTTTGCATATATTTTTAGTTTCAATTATATTTGAATTGGTTTTCATATCTTTTAATTTGAATTTTTGAAGCATTTTGAATTCAATTTCATTGAGTATGGGATAATATGATCAATATTTCATGGATTTTTAGTGTTTTTTACTCTAATTTCTTGAATTATGCTTTCTAACCAATACCCATTTCTCCTACAAGAACCGCAAAAGTATGGAAGTTGTCATCCCATTCTTGAAATGAATATGAGGAAATAAAACTAAAGATGTATGATGCCTCCTTCATAGATGTATGCTCCAAATGATGCTCAAGGATCTCTAAGACAATGCTGAAATGTGACAAATTCCAACATGATAGGTCAAGTATCGTAAAAGATTCAAGCATAGTAACCATGGTTGTATGGTTCTTTTCATTAGAGAGACAAATGGACCAATAATAATTAGGTACTTCTACATAAGTTGTCAACATGAATGATGACTCAATATCTAAAAAAACTGTCACTTTAGAAGTAGATGTAGGCAAAGAAAGAAAAGGAGGGTCTAAATGTAGCCTCAAATCATCTAAAGAATATGTATCAACTCCATAGAATCTTACATAAAAGAGAATACAAATATCCTCAATAGTGTCCTCAAAGTCTACTAGATAGGACTCACAAAACAAAACAAAAATGTCTGTCAAGCACTCATACGAAGTAGTTGTATCTAGAAGATGGTGAATAACCTATTGTACTGAATCATTTGAAGCTCTCAAAGAAGCATCTCTGAACTCAACATTAACAATAGTAGATGAAGTATCCTCAACTGAAGGAGATGAATTATCCTCATCCATAGATGCAATAGTATGTGGAGGATATGGAATATCCTCAACTATAGATGAAGGAGATATATATCCACACAAGCTGGGGAAATAGGAGTCTTAGTAGTATGAAAGGAAACATCACTATTAGATGAAGATTAAGGGTCTCCAAACGACTATTGGATGATGGTCCAAGTAGTGAAAGGGAACTGAATGTGCTCTATGTGATGAAAATATCCCTAAAAAACAGTGATACCTATTAGTCCATAGACCTTTTCATATTTGTTAAACCATTTAATATTTTGTACCTCATCATGTGGCTTAGGAACAAGTCCAAGGAGATAGGGTAAAAGACCACAAACAACATTGATTCGTTATCCCTTGTTTTCAAGATAAATATTTCTCTAAAGTTAGCCTGACAAGAAAAGGACAAAATTTAGATTTTGACACAATGAAACCCCACAAAAGTGGAAATTCATCTTAGTTCATGATTACATGTATGATCCCCATATTTCCTCAATTAGTGTATCGAATTGAAAAAAAATGAAGGAATTGTGGAAGCATAAAAGACACAATTCAAAGTACACCCCCCTTAATTCAGTAAAAGAGAGCCCCCCACAATTGGCACTTTATAGTTGCATTGTATAGGCAAGTACAAGTGTGAAAAATGACACTTTATAATGATAGTGTGAAATCAAATCTAATGATTGTAACATGAAAAATAAGTACTTTTACAAAAAATAACTCAATTTTGAGCTATTGATCAAAAGTTATAATGCTTTTAATTTTTTTAATTTGCTTGATGTAGCATTACAAACAATTTTAAATGCCCTTTGCAAAAAAAATAGCTTCTACAAATTTGAGGGTGGAGTTAAGCCACCTTGGGTTGAAAAGATCCCAGGGCTAATTGTCCATGTGGTGAAGGGATAATGGAAATTGGAGGTTCTACCACCCTTTTCATGACATATGCCCTTGAGAAAAAGGTGACATCAACATTTGGCCACTACTTACAATGAATAGTGCTCAATATCGTGGCATTAAATTTGATGGTCTTCACAAGAATTAAAATGAAACAAACACAATTTAAATGAATTGAAACAAACACAATTTCAATGAAACTCTTGCCTAAATAAAGGTCGATTTACAGGCTAAAATGGTTTGAAATAGATGTTAAAACTAACACCATAGTGCAGGTTGAGAATGCCAAAAATTCTCAAAGGAACACCAAAAAGGGAGGTTGTTGGAAGTGCAGGTCAACCAAAATTCCTCAAAGAAATGCCAAAAAGGGAGGTCATTGGAAGTGTAGGTCAAATTGGTTAATGTTTAGTTTGGGCACCAAAATTCAGTTCATAAGTTACAAAATTAAATGCCAGATCAAACACCACATAAAAAAATAAATGCCAGATCAAACACCACACAAAATACTAAAGATCAATTGCTTTAATACCATTTAGAAATTGTTAGGAAATCAAGAAAAATAAAGTTTGAATTAGAAAGTGACTAATTACATTAGGAGTGGAGGTGTATATAAAAGAGCAATATGCATAATTATCTGTCAACTAAGTTGGTGATAAATATATGCCAACATCTAGGTTCATCAATATTCATCAAAATAAAGAATAATAAAATTATGATAGGCTATACCTATCAATTAGATTGTTGTCTGGTGGATCTTTTCAAAGTAGGTGTATGAGATTCTTCCTCTTGTTCTTTTGTATGGTCAACATTTTTAGGGTCTTCATGCTCATAAATCTCACTTGAGCCCTCTTATTCCTCTCCATCCTCCAATCCATCATTCTATTCTCTACATGTGCATCGTCTTGCTTTAATTTAAAATTCACTATCTTTTTTCCTTATTTCTCTTTTGGGTGTCCATAAACATAAATATCTCTAAACTTCTTGAAAATCACATCTCTATAATATAAATTTTTTAAGGTTAGAGGATTCCAAAGCTTATAACTCTTAACATTCTCACCATATCCAATGAAGATGCATTTTTTATGTTTTTGGATCTAGTTTAGATTGTTTTTCTTTAGGCACATGAACAAAAGCCTCACAACCAAAAGCCTTAGAAGGAAATCTATTTTTTAAGTAACAAGAGTTACTCACAAATTTTATCCAAATGCATCCATACAATAGTATACCACTTAACATACTTTTAGACCTTTCCACAAGGTTTGATTCATACTTTTTTCCACCTAGTTTTGTTGTGGTATATATGGAGTAATATTATGCCTAATAATGCTTGAATTCTTTTAAAAATCATCAAATTCATTATAACAACATTCTCATCCATTATCAAATCTCAAAACCTTTATCTTACACCATGCTTTCATTTTTACTAAGGCCTTAAATTCTTTAGACTCAGTAAAAAAATATTTATGTCACATAACATAAATCTAGTTGAATCTTGAAGCATCACCAATGAAGGTAAAAACTAACAAGATTTATTAGTAGATCCAACATCCATAGGACCAAAAACATCCATATCAATGATTTTTAATTTACTCTTTGCTTTATAATTTCTTGAAGGAAATAAATATCTATTGTATTTACCAAATACACAACTCTCATAAAATTAAACTCATTAGAATAGGAAAAATTGTCAACCAAATTTTTATTTATAAGTCTTTAAATATTTTTCTTTTGTGGCCTAATCTATGTTTCCACTTGACATGTTGCAAGGTGTGCACCCTTGGTCTCCTTGTGCTATGTAGTGCAATGCCTGGGTTTGTGACATGAATTAACCACCTCCTATGGATCTTTTATAAATTTGGCGATTGTATCAGGCATTAACAAGTCGATCTTTTGGTGCAACAACAACCACCAATGTAAAAATTGGTATCAAAGCTGAGGTCATAGGTTCAAACTCCTCGCTTGCGTTGGGGGGATTGTTGCAAGGTGTGCACCCTTGGTCTCCTTGAGCTGTGTAGCTCAACGCTTGGGTTTGTGACATGGATTAATCGCCTCCTGTGGATCTTGTATAAATCTGGCAATTGTATCGGGCATTAACAAGTTGATCTTTTGGTGCAATGACAACCACAAATGTATAATGAAATACATGTATTTAAAAAAAATTATTATATAAGTGGAATTACAAATAGTAGTGGCATTTGACATAAATAAGGTTCTTACTCTTGACCCTTTTTCTACCACAAAGTTTCTTCTTACCAAATTGTAATTAGTAAAATAAAATGTTACATGTATTCTTTGATCATTAATCATTTATATTGAAATTAATTTCTTTCTAATCGAATAATATGTAAAACACATGAGAGATATTTTATCCTATCATCACTAAAAAAATGTTGGAATGCACAAGACAACTGAGAGGGGTGAATTAGTTGTATCATATTCTTTACTTATTAACTTAATTAATTCCACTTTATCTTCAATCTGTTATTAAATATGAACATGAAAATGAAGATAACAGAAACACAACACCAGAGACACCAGATTTACGTGGAAAAACCTAATGAGGGAAAAACCATAGTGAGGATTAACTCACAGTATAGTAGTAATGCAATACCGGATACAAAAGGCTCACTGATAGAGGGCTCACTGCCCATATACAAAGAATACAAACAAATAGATAAAGATCCACCACTATGAGTTCCACACACTTCACAACTTGATTAGAAGATTATGAATACAATGAAGTACTATTTCCACAATTAGCTTTTTGCACTTGTTTTCACACTCTTCTCTTGCTCGGATCAAATGATGGATGGATATTGATTTTGCTACAACTTAACTTATATTTATACCATCTTCAACCTCAGGAACATTCTCCAAGGTTGGCTATACAATTTCATTTTACAAATTCAAACTAGGTCGGCTACTCAACATTCCCACGGTGGATAAGAATGTGAGGGGACCAAATACATATTTAATTTAGCACCCAAACAACATCTTGAATCTCACACATGCTTCCTCAAGTTGATGCAAAACCCTAATGTAACGTGTAGACACCAGGTCGGCCAAACCTAATGAAAACACCAATGATCTTTGAAGTACGTGCATCTTCAACAAGATAAACACACGCGGGTTGCTCAACATGATTCACCATTCATTTTACCATCTCTGGGAACAACTCAGATATATTCGCAATAACTTCAAAAAAAATGATTTGCAGGGAACACTTCACCAGTTCAACCAGGACAACCAAAAAAAACACAGAGACTTTGGAGTAGGTCTTCCAGAGCACCAAACCACAAGCAATTTTTTTAGAACATAGAAATAATCAGAAAGAGTAATCTCCTAGATCTGCAAAATCTGAAACCAAATACCAAAAGACCATGGAGCCAAAACATTTCTCCCAATCAATAACCAGATAGATTTGACAAACTAGTTCACACACAGGTGAACATAACTTTTACTCTCCATCAAACTAGAAACTGAAACTCATAATATACAATCCATTTAAGCTTATGAACACACCTATAAATCTGTATAGGCATTGGTTCAACACAAGAGAAACACAGACCGCAATACCAGAGCACACTTAGAACACACTTTAACACTTTTATTATTTCTCAAATTTTCTTAAAAGCAGTTGGAAAAATCCAACTTACTCAACCTATATAGTGTTGAAATCAATAACATTAATGACAACACCACCAAACACATCCATACTTACAACAATCTCCCCCTTTGTCATTGATGAAAACACATGATATGAAGAACCATCAAAGACAATATACATGATTCTTAGAAGTGACAACCTACCAAGCATAAAGTTTTCACATGATTCTCTCTCCCACATCCTACATGATTTTCAGAAGTGACAACTTGCCAAGCATAAGATTTTCACATGATTCTCTCTCCCCCTTTGACATTAATGGAAAATGAAACTCTTTCCAAACAAAGCTCTATTCACCCCCCTAAGGAGTACATCCACATCACATACTGCAACAATGCACTTCTCTACTCCCCTTGAGGAGTAGACCACAATCAGCAGTCTAGAACAAAAGAGTATGTGAATCCACTGGAATGATGCACCTCCATGTGCACTTAGTTCAAAGAAGGAAGGAAAAAAAACCCTATATTCCCTTTGAGATACTCAAAAGTATCCTTTGGAAGGGCTTTAGTGAATGTTTGCAACTTTTTCTTTGGTAGGTATATATTCAAGTCTAACTTCATTTCTCAATACCTTCTCCCTCAAGAAGTGATACTTGATAGATATATGCTTTGTTCTAGAATGCATCACTAGATTATTTGAAATATTTATAACACTTGTATTTTCACAATAAATAGAAGTAGGTTCATCACTCACCACACCTATGTCCATCAAAGTTTGCTTCATCCAAAGTACTTGTGTACAACAAGATGCTGCAACAATATATTCAGCTTATGTAGTGGATAAAGAAACTGAATCTTGTTTCTTGCTCAACCATGAAATTAATCTTCCTCCAAGAAAGAATGCTCCTCCACTTGTACTCTTTCGTTCATCTACACATCTAGCCCAATCAACATTAGTGTAGGAATTCAAGGTGAAATCATTGTCCTTTAGATACCAAAGTCCATAGTCTCGGGTTCCTTTAAGATATTTGAATATCCTCTTCACAACTTTAACATGTGCTTCCTTTGGTTCTACTTGAAATATTGCAACTAAACATACTGCATGCATAATGTCTGGTCTAGTAGTAGTAAGATACAAAATTCCACCAATCATGGATCTGTACATGCTCTGATCAACTTTAACAGATTTATCATCCTTACTTATCTTGCATCCAGTTACCATAGGGGTGCACACCGGTTTAGAGTCATCCATTCCAAACTTCTTTAACAATTCCTTAACATACTTAGATTGTGAAATGAATATCCCTTTGTCATTTTGATTAACTTGAAGTCCAAGGAAGAAATTCAGTTCACCAATCATAGAAATTTCAAATTCTTTTTGCATCTCTTCATCAAACATCTTACACATACCTTCATTACCACCAAAAATTATGTCATCAACATACACCAAAACTATCAATATCTTGTCTTTCTCAACCTTGAAGTAAATATTGCTGTTTGTGGACCCTTTGTTGAATCCTTTCTTTTTCAAGTATCTATCCAATCTAGCATACAAAGCTCTGGGAGCTTGCTTTAGTCCATATAATGCTTTCTTTAACTTACAAACCATGTCTAGTTTGTCTGAAATTGAAAAATCTTCTGGTTTCTCCATATATACTTCTTCTTCTAGTTCTCCATTTAGAAATGTAGATTTGACATCCATGTAATATATTTTGAAGTCTTTATGAGCTGAAAATGCCAAGAACATTTGAATGGATTCCATCCTTGCTACAGGTGCAAAAGTTTCTTCAAAATCTATTCATTCAACCTATGAATATCCTTTACTTAAAAGTCTTGCTTTATTCCTTACTACTTCACCATCTTCATTTAATTTGTTTATGAATACCCATTTAGAACCAATTACATTCTTGTTTGCAGGTCTACGGACTAGTTCCCATGTCTCATTCTTCTCCATCTGTTGTAGTTCCTCTTTCGTTGGTCTAACCCAACTTTCATCATCACATGCTTCATTCACAGTCTTAGGTTATATTTTAGAAAGTAAACACAAGTTTAACTCAACCACTTTGCTTCTTGTCTTCACTCCACTTTTGTCTCCAATTATCTGTTCCTTCGGATGATTTTTCTAAATATATTTAGGAGTCTTGGGTGCAGGTTCCAAAATTTCTTCTTCTCCTTCACTTTGTTGCTTCTCTTCTTTTTCTTGTATATTCAAATAATAGTAAGGCTTACTTTGTTGAATATCTACTACCAAATACCTTAAAGTATTTTACAGTAGGAGTTTTACTAGTCCATAAATCATAAGGGGTCTTAGTGCTATTACCTCTGACTTGAACTCTGTTAAGAATGTAAACAAAAGTGTGAATAGCTTCTCTCCAATACATATTGAGAAAATTTTCTTCTTTCATCATAGTTGGGTATGTGCAGGATCATCATGGAAAAAACAGGCCCTTAAGTGGTGAAAAATTTAGAAAAACCAGAGTTAGGCAACTTGATGTAAAAATTTGAATAAGTTATCTATATTATTTCAAAAATATGTAAGAATAGAATTTGTAGAAAATTGAATGTAGTTTCTAAACTACTAGGTTTATTTTAAAAAAAGTTCTATTTGGTGAAATTTGAAATTTCAATGTAGTAACACTTAAATTTTAGGGAAAAAATAAGTACGTGTCTGTCTGACCACCCTAACCAAAATAAAATGATAATATTTTTTTATAATATTTTAGATATAAGTAGAGGACTCATGTCTCGATGTGATGCATATTTTTTTTGTAATCTTTTTTCAAGTAAATAATTAATTGTGAATTTTTTATTACAACTTTAAAAATATCTAAAAACTCGTATGTCTAACCACCTTAACTTGGTCAAAACTTCATGAAATTCATTTTTTTTAATGCTATAGTATGTGAAGCATAGAATGTGACACATATTTCAGATTCAAAAAATGTGATACCGTTTGAAAGCTATGGATGTTTTTCAATCAACCTATCAATTAGGACTTTAGTTGTAATTCAAATAGAAAATGAATAATAATAATTTATTAAATTCAAAGTAAAGCATAATTTATATTGGTGGAAAGTTGAGAATCTCCTTTAAAAACCCTTTTCGTTTCATCAATTTTGGGTAAAATAAAAGTTGTTAGCCACATACCCATCATATTACCACTTTTTGGCCCATCATGATCCTACACATACCCAATTCTGGTAGCCTCTTGCACAATCTAGTTCTTTCTCTCTACGACTCCATTTTGCTATGGGGTTTTGGGAGCAGAATAATATCTTTTATACCATGATCTTCATAGAATGCATTGAACTCACCAGATGTAAAATCTCCACCTCTATCAGATCTCAAAAATTTTATTCTCAAGTTTGCCTCATTTTCTACTCTTGTCTTAAACACCTTGAATCTATCAAGAGCTTGAGGCTTTTCTCTAAGAAATGTAACCCATGTCATCCTAGAGTAATCATCAATTAAAATCATAAAGTACCTGTCACCATTCAGGCTTCTTGTTCTCGTAGGACCTGTTGGATGTTGTGGTTACATTGTTGATATGTGGTTTTCATTGATGTCAACACTATTAGCATTGATGATGTTTAAGGCTCTATATGTTGAGGATATTGAGAAAATTGTAAAAATAATATTACTGGTAGCCAGTGAAGCTGAGAAGGTCAAAATGTTGGAAAGTTCTATACATTGAAGATCTAAAGGTGCACTTCAAAGGGTTTGTTGCCGAAGCTTTCTAGTATGTTTTATGAAAGTTTCAGAGGTTCGCATCAAGATTTGTGGAAGTTATGAATATTTGTGTTCCTATAGTTATTCAGTTTCTATAGATGGTGTTCTTGGATGAAGAGGATGAAATTATGGCAATTTCATGTGTTGTGCATGTACCTATGACATTCATGGATGAGTCTAGATCATACTCTATCCTTGTTGTACGTCCGCATTGATCAGAGTGTTCATGATCAAAGATTTTTCTGATGTGTGCTCGAGTTTTCATGTTCTTGGCTGACATGATGGTGTTAGCATGTTGCGGATCCATGAAGATTAATATTTTATTGTTTTGCATGTTTGAAGGTGTTTTTTTGGGTCCTCACTATGTTGTGACTGACTTGTGTTGGTGCACATTGAAATTTATTCATGTATTAAGGCCGACAATTGTAATTTATTCTTTATTTGAGGCCGACTGAATAGTGGATGTAAATCTATATAGAGGATATATATGTGTTTGTTTTACTCATTTAAAGGAAATGCTCAGTGTGTGCAAGAGGTGTACATGTGTGAATAAAGGTCAAATCATTCAAGAGAAGAGCAGAGTGTGAAGAATTTTGAGCAAAGTGTGGAAGAGTGTGTAAAAGTTTTTGTGCACCTAACTGGAAATGTAATCAGGCTTTTGTAGAAGCTATTTTCTCAGTTCAACTTCATCAGATGGATTTAATCTGATTATTTTATTTAAGGAAGTGAGCCTTCCCTTTGAGCAGTGTTCTCTAGGTAGTGCGTTTGAATGCAAATGCATTCCTTTTTCATTCTTCATTATACTTATAACATGGTATAATCTTGTGGACTAACATCCACTGTGGTTTTTCCCCTAACAAGGTTTCCATGTATAAAATCTTGGTGTTCATGTGTCTCTGATGTGTTATTAATTTATGCTTTCACTTTTATTTATTAGATCTAAGATTTAAGGTTGATTAATGTTGTATACGTTTGATTTTGGTAACAACTGATTCACCCCCCCTCTCAGTTGTCTATCCTTGTTTTTCCAATAATTGGTGTTAGAGATAGTTCCTCTGAAGAAGCCTAACAGCTTGAGGTGATATGAGATGGCATCATATAAGAAGGATAGTCCTAGATTCAATGCTACAAACTACTCCTTATTGAAAGTCAGAATGGAGTGCCATTTGAAGTGCATTGGAGAACCTTTCTCAAAGATGACACAAAGTGCATATACTAATCCTTAGAATGGTCCATCCTTTGAAGATGAGATCAAGAAAGTAGAAGCTAATACCAGGGCTATTGAAGCATTATTGAGTGCTTTGACAGATTTAGAGATGAAAAATGTGTTAGGATTGAAGACTGCATACCAGATCTGGAAAAAGTTGGAAAAATTATATGAAGGAGATGTGCTAGTGAAAAGTGTTAAGCTACAAAGTCTAAAAGGAAAGTGGGAAGACTTGAAGATGAGTGAAGATGAGAATATCCTCTCTTTTTCTCAAAAGATAAATGAAGTGGTGATGAACATTAGATGTTCCGGTGGAACCTTGGATGATGAAGAAGTTGTGGCTAAGATACTTAGATCTATGCCTCCCTCCTAAAAAACAAGAGTTCATGCTATTGATGAACTCAGGATAGTGACAAATATTACAAGAGACATATTGATTGGAAAACTTGCTGCATTTGAGTTGAGTGAATTTGGTGAATCTAATCCTAAGATTGAATCTGCATTCAAAGCTACAGTATCTAGAAAAATCCAATAGAGATACAATCTGGGTGAGAGTTCCAAAAGGACATTCAAATAAGAAGATGAAATGAAAAAGATTGAAGATGAAGAAAGAGAATTAGAAGAAATGGAAGCATTGATTGTGAAAAGAGAAGCTAGAGGTCATGGTAAGTACAATGGAAAGTTACCTATTAAATGTTTTTCTTGCAGTAAAATAGGTTATTTTGCATCTAGATATCTTGAAAGAGTTTCTAAGTACAAACCTGAGAAGACTAGATTTCAAAGGAAATGTTGTTATGCTGAAGAAGGTGTAACTGATGAAGAATCTGATAAAGAATCCGAAAATGAAGATGAATGGGTATTTATTGCTATCAAAGAAAATGGTCAGGTGTCCACTGAATCTACTAGTAATGTGAATGTTGAGAAAGCTCTTGCAACAAAAATTGAAGAAAAGGATGAGTGGGTAATTGACAGCGGATTCTCACATCATATGGTTGGTGACAAAAAGAAGTTTGTAAGCTTGGAAGACTATGATGGTAGTGTTGTAAGATTTGGAGACAACACATCTGGTGTGATTTGTGGCAAAGGCACTATTTATTTTGGTGGTAAGCATAATAATGATGATGTTCTTTATGTAGAAGGATTAAAGCATAACTTGTTAAGTGTTGGAGAAATGGTAGACAAGGGTTACAATCTTCAATTCAAGGATGGTAAGTGCAGAATAAGGGGAAGTTCTGGAAATATGATTGCTTCAGGTACAAAGACAAAAGGTAATATCTTTCATTTGAGTGTTGCTTGTGAAAGTTGCTTAATTGCTCAGATTGATGTAAGTTGGTTATGGCATAGGAGGTTGTGTCATGTGAAATTTGATAACATTGTCAAGATAAGCACTACTCAAGCAGTCATAGATCTTCCTAAGTTAGTGAATCCTATTGGCACTATGTGCAAGGAATGTCAGATGGGAAAGCAGACAAGAAATTATTTCCAGAGCAAATAGTTAGCTCTAATGGAGTACTGGATTTGATACATATTGATCTATGTGGTCCATCCAGAATCAGAAGTCTACAAGGTGAAAGGTATTTTATGTTGCTCATTGATGATTATTCTAGAATGATATGGGTTGCTTTCTTAAGAGAAAAATATGAAGCATCAGAAAATTTCAAAAGTTTCAAAGCTATGGAAAAAAATGAGATAGGTCAGAAGATCAAATGTCTAAGATCCGATAGAGGTGGTGAATTCACTTCCTGAGAATTCAATTCTTTATGTGAAGAGCATGGAATCCAAAGACAGTTATGTATTCCCCGGATCCCTCAAAAAAATGGAGTTTTTGAAAGAAAGAACATAACCATTCTAGACACTGATAGAACCATGATGCTAGAAGAAAATGTTCCTCATTTCTACTAGAGAGAAGCTATAAGTACTGCTATGTATACCATTAACAAGGTGTATGCCAACAATAATTTTGGTAAGACACCTTTTGAGCTATGGTTTGGTTATAAGCCTACTGTCAAGTACTTCAAAATTTTTGGAAGCAAATGTTACATCAAGAGAGATGATGATATAGGCAAGTTTGATGCTAGAAGTGATGAAGGAATATTTTTGGGTTACTCTACTAAAAGTAAAGCTTACCGGTGCTTTAATAAGAGGTTAAAGAAAATGTCAAAGTTGATGAAGATATTGCTAGACCATCCAGATATAGTGGATATGATTCAAATGATCAAAATGATAATACTAACAATGATGTTCAAACACAAAATCAACTTCAGATTGTTCCGGTGAACCAAAGGAATCAAGAGGCAGAGACTAGCAAAAGTGTAGAGAAAGAACACAAGAACAAGAAGTTAGAGAAAATCCTAAAACTCCCAAGTATGTAAGGAGAAATCACTCTGATAGTTAGATCATAGCAGACAAGAGCAAAGGTGTGCAAACTAGAAGAATAACTTTGGAAGAGTACTGTCTAATTTCCAAAGCTTAGCCTAGCAATATCAATGAAGCATGCAAAGATGAACATTGGATGGAAGCCATGAAAGAATAACTAATGCAGATAGAAAAGTATGATACATGGGATCTTGTTCCTAGACCTCAGAACAAAAATGTGATTGGAACCAAGTGGGTGTTCCAAAATAAGCTGAATGAGCAAGGTGAAGTGGTCAGAAACAAAGCAAGACTAGATTGCAAAGGGTACTCACAGATGGAAGGTATTGATTTTGAAGAAACTTTTTCCCCTATTGCTAGAATTGAAGCTGTAAGATTATTTCTTGCTTATGCTACTTTCAAGAAATATAAAGTCTATCAGATGGATGTAAAGTCAACATTTCTGAATGGTGAGCTAGAAGAAGAAGTCTATGTTGAACAACCAGATGGATTTCAGTTGATTGATGAAAGAGACATGGTATGTCGATTGGAGAAAGATCTATATGGACTTAAGCAAGATCCTAGAGCTTGGTATGCTAGATTGGATAAATACTTATTGAATCTTGGATTCAATAAAGGTACTGCTGACATCAATCTATATTTCAAGTGGGATCAAAATAAAGAATTGATCATTGAAGTCTTTGTTGATGACATTATTCTTGAAGGTGATGATGATTTGTGTATGAAGTTTGTTGAATAAATGAAAAGTGAGTTTGAAATGTCAATGATAGGAGAGTTGAAATTCCTTTTAGGATTGCAAATCACTCAGTTAAATGATGGAATTTTCATATCTTAGTCTAAGTATGTGAAAGAGCTACTAAAAATTTTTGGCATGGAAGATTCAAAGCCAGTTAGTACACCTATGATAATCGGATGCAAACTTAAATAGAACAATGATTCTCATAAAGAAAATCAGAAAAGATATGGGTCAATGATTCATGGATTACTCTATTTGACTCAGACCAAGCCAGATATAATGAATGTTGTATGCATGGTTGCTAGATTTCAAGCTGATCCTAAAGAGTCTCATGTAACTACGATGAAAAGAATTTTCAGATACCTGAAAGGGACAATTGATCTTGGTCTTTGGTATCCTAGGGATGATGATCTTATCTTGAATGCTTTCACTAATGCTGATTGGGTAGGAGATATGGATGACATGAAGAGTACTAGTGGCGGTGCATTATTCTTAGGGAAGAAATTGGTATCTTGGCTAAGCAAAAAGTAGAATTTCGTTTCATTATCTACTCCTGAGGAAAAATATATTGCTGCTGCAAACAGTTGTTCCCAAGTATTGTGGATGAAGCAAATGTTGAGAGATGCCAGAATTGAGTATGAAGAACCAATTGCCATATTTTTTGATAATTCAAGTGCCATTAATATTTCCAAGTATCCAGTGCTGCATTCAAAGACAAAACATATATCCATCAAATATCACTTTTTGAGAGATAAAGTGAGTGGCAAAGAACTTAGATTGGAGTATATACCTACCAAGGAGAAAATTGCAGACATCTTTACTAAGCCATTGCATAAGGATACTTTTGAGTACCTCAGAGGCAAGTTAGGGGTGATTTACCCTCCCGATCATAACTAAGATGTAGGTCTTTGCATCAGTCCATGAATTTATAGCCATATCCTATTCTGTATTGATGTTGTGGTGGTTGCTACTCAGGGGGAGTAGTCAGATGATTCAAAATTTTGATCAGAGCATGTGTACCTTTACCATTGATGTCAAAGGGGGATAGAAGAGAAATGCAAAAAACATGGGAGAAGTAGGAAACAAGAAAAAGTGCACAATCTCAGGGGGAGATTATTGGAGAAGAGCTAGTTGGATTGGTGGCATTATTTTTCACATCATGTGTTGCCATCAATGCAAAAGGGGGAGATTGTTGGATGTTGTGGTTACATTCCTGATATCTAGTTGTCATTGATGTCAAAACTATTAGCGTTGATGATGCTTAAGGCTGTATATGTCAAGGATATTGAGAAAATTGTAAAAATAATATTACTGGCAACCACTGAAGCTGAGAAGCTCAAAATGTTGGAAAGTTTTGTACATTGAAAATTTGAAGGTGCGCTTAAAAGGGTTTGTTTCTGAAGCTTTCTAGTATGTTGTCCAAAATTTTTAGAGGTTCGCATCAAGATTTGTGGAAGTTATGAAGATCTGTGTTCCTACAGTTATTCAACTTCTGTAGATGGTGTTCTTGGATGAAGCGGATGAAATTATGGTAATTTCATGTGTTACACATGTACCTGTGACATTCATGGATGACTCTAGATCGTACTCTATCCTTATTGTATGTTCGCATTGATCAGAGTGTTCATGATCGAAGATTTTCCGATGTGTGCTCGAGTTTTCATGTTCTTGGCCAACATGATGGTGTTAGCGTGTTGGGAATCCATGAATATTAATATTTTATTGTTTGGAATGTTTGAAGGTGTTTGTTTGGGTCCTCACTATGTTGTGACCGAATTGTGTTGGTGCGCATTGAAATTTATTCATGTATTGAGGCTGACAGTTGTAATTTATTCTTTATTTGGGCTAACTGAATAGTGGATGTAAATCCTTATAGCGGATATATATAAGTATTTTTTTTCCTCATTTAGAGGCAATTCTCAATGTGTGAAAGATGTGTACATGTGTGAATAAAGGTAAAATCATTCAAGAGCAAAGCAGAGTGTGAAGAAGTTTGAGCAGAGTGTGGAAGAGTGTGTAGAATTTTTTGTGCGCCTAACAGGAAATGTAATCAGGCTTTTGTAGAAGCTATTTTCTCAGTTCAACTTCATTAGATGGATTTAATATGATTATTTTATTTAAGGCAGCGAGCCTTCCCTTTGAGCAGTGTTCTCTAGGAAATGCGCTTGAATTCAAGTGCATTCCTTTTTCATTCTTCATTATACTTCTAACAAGGTATAATTTTGTGGACTAACATCCATCGTGGTTTTTCCCCTAACAAGGTTTCCATGTATAAAATCTTGGTGTTCATGTGTATTTGATGTGTTATTAATTTTTGCTTGCACTGTTATTTATCAGATATGAGATTTAAGGTTGATTAATGTTGTATAAGTTTGATTTTGGTAACAACTAATTTACCCCCCTCTCAGTTGTCTATCCTTTTTTTTCCAGCAGGACTACAGAGGTCCGTATGAATTAATTCTAGCATTCTGGTAGATGATTGATCCTTTGTTTTAAATATATTTCTTGTCTTTTTTCCCATGTAACTAATTCTACAGATTGAATTTGAAGCCTTTATGATTCTAGGTAGATCTCTCACAACTTCTCTAGAACTGATCCTAACCATATTATCAAAATTCACATGTCCCATCCTCTGGTGCCAGAGCCAACTCTCACTAATCTAGGAAACAAAACATTGACCATCACCACCTTTGAGTTGATAGATGTTTCCATGAGTTCTTCTTCCAACTGCAACTACAGTTCCAGATCCTTTTCTGATCTCACAAGTGTTATCCTTAAACACAAGCTTAAAACCTTTGCTGCACATTTTTCCAACACTTAAGAGATTATTCCTTAAACCTTTTACATAATAGACATCATCAGTGTTATGTTCTCCATCAAAGCTAATTGTTCCTTTACCAACAATTTTAGCACCAAAATCATCTCCAAACATGACTATACCTCCATCATACTTCTCAAGTTTAGTGAAATTATTCTTATATCTAGTCATATAATGAACATCCGCTGTCAATTACCCAAAGGTCTTCATCCTGTTTGGCATGAAAAGCAGTTACTAGAGTACCTTCTGATTCATCCTTCTTACACTCTAGACTAGGCTCTTTTGTACATTTCTTTTCTAGGGCTAGAAAAAAACATTCATCTTTGTCTTCCTCAAGGTCAGATTCATCATCAGATATTCCTGCATCTTCCTTAACATAATACAACTTCTTGAACTTCCTATCTTTCTTATCCTTGTAATTATTGTTATTATCCTTATTTTTCTTTTCTGTAGCTCTATTAGGACATCTTGATGCATAATGACCAATATTTCCACAACTAAAACACTTAAAGGGAAACTTACCTTTGTATTTACCAGTACATTTCTTCAATCTCCTTGTGAAATTTTCTTCCAAATCTTTTGCATCATCATCATCTTCTATCTTCATGTCTTTAAAGGTTGTTTCAGTCTTTTCCTTATCTCTTACAAATTTTCTCATCTCAAATGCAGTCAAGACACCAAATAGATGTTTCTTAGTGAATGTCTTCAGATCATACTATTCTTCAAGTGCAGATACTTTGTCACTATAATTTTCTGGTAAGGTCATCAAGATCTTCTCAATTATATCTTCATCCTTCATGGTACCACCTTGATTCTTGATTTCAGTTGCTATAGTTTCAACTCTTTGATAATAGCTTGTAATGTCTTCTCCATCTTCCATTCTTAGGTTCTCAAAATTTTGCTTAGTAGTTAGTTTCCTTGATAATTTTACTCTCATTTCCTTCATAAATGTCTTTCAATTTTTTCCACATTTCATTTGTAGTAGCTAAAGAAATAACTTTTGATCTTTCAGTCTTAGATAATGCACTGAAGATAGAAAACCTTACTTTTTCATTTTCTTCAAAAGCTACAACCTCATGAGCAGAGGAAGGTCCGGTTGTTGGAATCACATACTTTTTCTCCACAACTTTCCAGGTATTAAAATTGAGTGAAATCAGATAACTTCTCATCTGCTGTTTCCAGTCATTGTAATTAGCACCATCAAACATAGGAAGCTACAACTTGTGCGCCATATGATCTACCTCAAGTGGTTAAGATTTTCATTGAGGAACCAGTACTCTAATACCAATTGTTGGAATGCACAAGGCAACTGAGAGGGGGAGGGGGTGAATCAGTTGTATCAAATTCTTTAATTCTTAACTTAATTAATTCCACTTTATCTTCAATCTGTTATTAAGTATGAACATGAAAATGCATATAACAAAAACACAACACCAAAGCCACAAGATTTACATACAAAACCATAATGAGGGAAAAAACATGGTGAGGATTAACTCACAATATAGTAGTAATGCAATACTGGATACAAAAGGATCATTGCCAGAGGGCTCACTGCCCATATACAAAGAATACAAAGAAATCTATAAAGATCCACCACTAGGAGTTCCACACACTTCACAACTTGATCAAAAGATTATTAATACTATGAAGTACTGTTGCCAAAATTCACTCTTCCACACTCTTCTTTTCACACTTGTTCTCACACTCTGCTCTTGCTCGGATCAAATGATGGATGGATATTGATTTCACTACAACTTAACTTGTATTTATACCATCTTCAACCTTAGGAATATTCTCCAAGGTTAGCTATACAATTTCATTTTAAAAATTCAAACTAGGTTGGCTACTCAACATTCCCGCGGTGGATAAGAGTGCAAGGGGACCAAACACATATTTAATTTAGGACCCAAAAAAAATATTGAAGCTCGCACATGCTTCCTCATTTCGATGCAAAACCCTAATGTAATGTGTAGACACCATGTCGACCAAACCTAATGAAAACACCAATGAGCTTTGAAGTACGTGCATCTTTAGCAAGATAAACACATGCAAATTGCTCAACACACTTCACCAATCATTTTACCATCTCTGGGAACAACTCAGATATATCCGCAACAACTTCAACAAAGTTCATTTGCAAGGAACACTTCACCAATTCAACCGAGAAAACCAAAAAAAAAATAGAGACTCCAGAGCAGGTCTTCTAGAGCACCAAACCACAAGAAATTTGGTCAAAACACATATATAATTAGAAAGATTAATCTCCCAAATCAACAATTTCTGAAACCAAATACTAGAAGACTATGAAGCCAAAACATTTCTCCCAGTCAATAACCAAATAACTCTGACAAACCAATTCACACACAGGTGAACATAACTTTTACTCTCCATCAAACCAGAAACTGAAATTCAAAATATACAATCCATTTAAGCTTATGAACACACCTATAAATCCGTATAGGCATTGGGTTAACACAGGAGAAACAAAGACCACAATACTGGAGCACACTCAGAACACACTTTAACACAACTTTCATTATTTATCAAATTTTCTCAAAAGCAGTTGGCAAAATCCAACTTACTCAGCTTGTACAGTGTTGACATCAATGAAAAAATTAATGACAACATCACCAAGCACATCCATCCTTGCAAGAAACAAAAATTTACCTTCCCCACAACCAGTTAGATATAAACTATTGTCCCCAAGATATACCTCCCAACCATCATATTATTGATATGGGGAGAACTATTCCTTATGAGGAGTCATGTGGTACAATTGATTCAACCAACTAATGTTCATCAGACATAATACTATTACTATAATTTCTTAGTTTCCTATCGGATTATTTATTTTCCTGTCCTAAGTTCTCCCTACACTTTTATTTAACTTTCTTAGGTTAATAAAACAAGTTTAATTGAGTGGGTTATTGAGGCCTCTTCATCATACAAGGGAGTTAAATTTACTATTTTTAGACAACTTGATGGTCACTCCCTATTGGTTGGACTTTCTATATTGACCCTCTTGAGTCTACAAAAATTAACTACCTAGCTTATACTTTCAATCTTTTATTCAATTCTCTTATGATATCATAATGCAATATTATCATCTTGATATTTGCACATATCTTAGAATATTTGGTCTATATTTACGTTATTATTTTATAATTTTATAGCTTATCTCTCTTAAAAATTTCTTGTTTATGCATCTATTTTAGATTTCTAATATGATAACATAGCTTTCATTTTGAGAGTTTTGAGTTCTAGATTTCTTGATTGAGAGATTAGATTTTTCTATATGATCTTGTAAATTTCTATATGCTCTACTATTTCATTTTTAATGATCTAGATAATCAGAAAGGAATTATGAATTTATATCAATCTCTTGTGTTGCATGTGTGTTTTGGAAATATTTAGGTGATTAAACCTATTCTAATTATATCAGATGTATTTTTAACTATTTAATACATTTATGAGGCTTGACAAAGTTATGATTGACTTTTGTTTCACTCAATTTGGAGACCACATGACAAGTAGTAAATGAAGGTTTGAAGGTTAGATTTGGTGAAAAAATTTCTAACAAAATATTTTTCATATTAAGTGTATAAAGTGTTATGCTCATAGCACTAAGCACCCTCAAGACCAAAACTAGTGGTTAAGTGATAGGTTAAGAACTCAGTGCTACATGTTCTAAGTCCTACACTTAAGTGCTCAGTGACACTAAGCCTCAAATAGTCTCCCAAACTAATTTTGGCTAGGAAAAACCATCAATCATTGAAAACACAATTATCATTTACCATCACCCTTGTTGTTACCAACCCAATATCCTATAACTACTTCACTAATGCTACTATTTATAGGTCACCTAAGGACCACTAGGTCCTATTTTTTTGACTAAAAGGGGGGATTTTTTCCCTTTTTCATAAATTTTTCCTTGGGTATCATTTTTTGTGAATAAATAGTCAATAGAGAGCCAATGAAATATATGCTTCAACCAAGGTAGTTTTAATAATTTTTTTAGTTTTTCTTTAGATATTTTAGGTTGAAGTTGGTTAATACTTTTTTCTTTGAAAGAAAATAAGTTTCATCTTAGATATCCATTTTAAAAAAATGAATAGTTATTGGAAAGATGATGGAGATAGCTACATAGAAATATAATTATTTTTTTATATTTTGCACCAAGTCCATATTATATCAATTTTTTAATTTTGGGTCTTGTGAATCTTATAATCTTGTTAAAACTCTATAATCATACTAGTCATAAAGCGCCAAACTTGTAATCCCTAGGGGTTAATTTCTAAGACCAGTGAAAATGGGGGTGGGGTGTCTTATGTGTTTCTTTCTTACATTTTATATTTTTATATTCTAAACATACAAACTATTTTGTTTCTCTAAAATGGATCAAGTAATAGTTTCAATTTTAACACCCTACAACTGTTTTAATTAGAAACCTAAAAGTCCAATCTACTTGAAAAATTAAGGATTGCATAGGGTAAAAATTGGACTTGAGACAAAACCTAAAGTAGATGCAAAAAATACTAAACAGTGTAACGAGTGTGATGAAGCATTTGGAACCTTGTATATCTTTGTATCTCATGATTTACTCTTTTTTATTAAATATATTACTAAACCAATGATGTATGGACCACATTGAAAAAAATATTTGGTAAGTAGGATGAATTAAGAGGTCATCACTTGGAGAATGAGCTCACATGTTTAAGGCCTACTATTTTTGATAATTTTATGAATTCTTTATTAAACTAAAAGGCATAATATTGCAATTGAAATAGTGTGAGATTGAGAAGAAAGAGTAATAATTGATTTTAGGTATTCTCTCTAAAATTGGTCCAAACTATTCAATTTTTGTTTCTACATTTTATGCTACTTAAAGTGCCTTGGGAACCTCCTACACAATGCCTTCTCTTGATGAATTTTATAATCAACCCACAAAGTAGTAGGATACGTTTATTTATATGGGAATTATAAAACCTTATAAGTCTCATGGCTTGTCTGTAAGTCAGGGTAGTAAAGATCATAAAGTTTCTTGTAAACAAAATAACTAAGGAGAGAAGAATCAAGATCATAATTTGACAGCCTCCAATTTACCTTTTGAAACCTTAAGAAGGAAAAGGTTAATTGTTATTTTTTAAGAAATTTGATCATGATGAATATAAGTTCCTAAAAGTAAAAACAACTCATCTCACCCATCTTCTTGAAAAAAATAAAATTAAGTTATTAGATTTAGCAAAGCAAGATTCACCAAGAGAATCTTCAAAGACCACACATTTCAATAAGGTGAAAGGAAAGGAAAGTAAAAATTATTTGATGTAGTAGATTCATGACCTAAAACTTAGGTTATTGACTTAGGTGCTTCTCACCACATGACTAATAAAAAAACTCTCATCCTTAGAGACATGTTTTGTGCTTGACATAATTATGAGTAACAATTCACTAGAGGAAGTTATTGGAAGAGGGTCTACTGATGTTGGTGATGGGACATTTCATGATGTTTTTTGTGTGCTTTCTTTTTCAACTAATCTCCTATTTGTCTACTAAATCACCCATATAGGTTTTGATCAGTGTGTTGAATTTAATTTAGATATATTAGTCATCAATGATTGCTTAGTGGGTCTACAATTTCCATGGGAAAAGTAGATAATAAATCTAGGATCTATCACCTTTATCATATTTTCTTGACATTCCTAATTTGAATTATTTTTTACTTATTTAGATGAAGTGAGCAACTTGTGGCATCAATGATTTGGCCACTTGAGCTATCAGTATTTGCATTATCTCTTGATCAACATGACATAATATCAAAATTTCCTATAGTTTATTTTTCCAATGGTGTTTTTGAGGGATTCATTATTGGAAAATATATAGAGGATAAGTTTTCAAAGGTAAGTCTTGGAGAGCCTCAAATTTTGGAACTAATACATAATGATTTGGCTGGTCCATTTCCACATCCATATTTTATATAGGCTGAAAAGTTTAAAATTTTATTGATGATATTTTAGTACAAATCTATTTATTTTCTTAAAAGTATAAAATATTTGACTCATTTATAAAATTTAAAGAATTTTTAGAGAAATAATCTAGGAAATCCATCAAAATTTTGTATATAAATAATGGGGGGTTTATTTCTACCATACATTTGAGTAATTTTGTGTTTTTAAAGGTATTGATCTACAAAACACAATCTCATATTGTCCTTAAAAAAATTAAGTGATAGACTTAAATAATTAGCCCTTAAATATATGGCTAAATACATGATACACTCTATAGATCCCAAGCGCAATTATATTGGGCATAAGCCATCAACTATGTGTGTGTTATATTAAAAATTGAGTTCTTAATTGAGTTGTGAAGGGAGTAACTCATTTACAAGCTTGGAATAGTCATAAAACCTTAGTGAAACACCTATGTGTGTTTGAATCCCCTACATGGACCCATAGTCTAGTAAATAAATAAGGCTATCAATTTGAAAATCAAGCACTATATATTTATTGGGTATATAAATAGTCTTAATGGATACACTATTCTTCATCCCACCACTCATGAGTTGTGTTGTCATAGAATTGCATACACTTTTCGAGTTGATAAAAATCACTTAGCCACCTCATGAAATATTGGATGATTTCCTTGAGTGTGGGATCAGATGATAGAGATAAACCTCTATAAAGGGTTGGTTCCCCTTCAAAATTTACCTAATTAACCCATGCTACTACTTATTTATGAGAAAATAGTGAAAAAGAAACATGAAAGTGAATCCTATGATTAAAAGGTGATGAACCAAATAATTTTTCAGAGCCTATACTACTGTTTGGACTCAAAATGATCAATAACTTGAACCCAACACATACACAACACAGTATTTTGTACATATTTGCAAAAGTGTTTCATAATAAGGCTTGGTGTGTTAAAGATAGAATTTAGGAGCTAGGAGTGCTATCACAAAACTTAAACTCTATTCCTAACTAGTTAACAGAAGTTATGACTTGAAAAAATGCATACTTTCTGCTCAAAGGGAAGGAAAATTGGATAAAAAATCAAGGGGAAAAGATATCACCACAAGATTACTTATCAACTATCTAAAATATTTTCACAATAAACAACAAATGAGAAGGTAAAAATAACTTATTTATTGACCAAAAAGTGTTACATAGTGTTGTACAATATTGAAAACTGAGTTACAAAGCCACTCTAGCTTGAAAGAACTTTGAAGATAAGTTACAATGCAAAGCTAGAAGAGAAAGAACTAGTGAAAAACTGCCCAAGGCTTTCCTTTTATGTTGCTCAAAAATAGCTAAATGATAGGAACATGTTTTTGCTTTGATTGGCTTGGTCAAACTCCTTGGGCGTCCAAAATTGATATCCTTATTTTACAACCCCTAAAAGCGCTCCAAAAAGGTGATAGAGTGAAGAAAAAGTCTTTCCTTGACCTTATCTACTAGCTAAGTCCCTTAAAAAACTACTAAATGTTGGTAAATTCTCCAAAACTAGGTCAAAATTGCCTCCTACATTCCCTCCATCAGTTTTGTAGCTCCTCAAACTACCCCTAGATGCTCTCTAGATGTTCATGAATGGCCAAAAATCCTACTCAACTGCTGCAACTTCCCATCCCATACTTTTAAGATATGTGTTGAAGGTAAGAAATTTTTCATAATCCTCCTTCCTAGACGTGGGAGATCTTCAAGGGAAAGAAAATGTCACATGTTTCATTATTGAAGGATACTTTACCCTTGTATTTTATGAAAAAAATATTGTGATGAATTAATCAACTATTTGACTTATCTCTTGTCACTATGTAAAATATTCTTCACTGTAGCAAACCACTGTCACATTTTTACCATACTTGTCTTTGGCTTTAACTGTAATAAAAAAAGCTTGTGGACTGCCCTATTTGGATTGTACACCATTTTTATGACTGTCCTTTTCACTGGGCTGCCCCATCATGCATGGTATTTACTAGGTCTAAACAATGCAAGTTTTGAACCTTAAGAGGTCGCTAGTCTCTTAGTAAATTTTTCGCTAATGAACGGGGCGAATATGGTTGATAACCCCCTGCTCTTTAGGCTCTGCTAAACCTTGGTGAGTGTACCTGAGTGATAAGGAAGATTTGAAGGTTTGAATATGATCTCTAATTTAGGCAATCTAATCACAATGGAACACCGGTGTGAAGTAGATGCAAGGCTAATGACTAGTTCCTATTGTAGATGTTTCAAGAAATCAAATGTGTGAGTAAAGTTATTCTAATTTGACCAATGCCCAATCTATTATATGAATGGAGTCGAAGGGTAGATGATGATTATGGAGATAGATATGTATGAAGGTTAAACCTATTCTTCAACTTATCTCTAACTTGTTGGGCACTTGAGATGTTTGTACCTTGTACAAATGTGCAGGATTATCAACTACTATACTCTACTTTATAAATCCTAGTGTCATTCTCCCAAATTACTGTGATCTCATGAAATGATTTTTCTTAGCCCGAGGGAAACCAATAAGAACAACCACCTTAAAAAGATTTTAATCCTTGGCAAGAACCAATTTAAAATGAATTATTTGAAAGGATTTTTAATTCACTCCAACTAGAACCCAATCAAGACAACCACATAGCAACAACAAATGTGTCCTAACAAATTATACAAATTTGAATAACTTAAGAGAACCACTTTGGAGACAACACAACAACATATAATCATAAAAATTAACACAACAGTTGAACACTGAAAATAAGTCACCAATTAAGAATAGTCTTCTCCATTATATTTCTTCAAAAGATATACATTGATTGCAAAAGTTTTTGAAATGTGGAAGTGGATGGATGAAATATACTATACTAATGTAACCTATATGCTACTGATGACTATGAAGATAATGATCCTTCTAACAAGGCCTTGGTTTCCCCTTTTATATGGGAAGTAAACAAGCTTCAGGTGCTTTACAAAATGAGGCAACATTTCAAAACTATACCTCCTTGTCAACTACTTGCTTGATTAAAATAAATAAAGAAATAAAAAAGATTCAAGAAATTTGATGTTGTGAATCCATTAATCATCGTAGAAGGCCCATGATCATTGATCTAGGAAAGCCTTCATCTCCTTGATAGACATCAAAATAGTCTCATCCTAGTAACCTACTCCTCGGAAACTAGATACTTTTCCTCCCATTGATAGATGGCGAAATCCGATGGCCATTTGTATTCTTGGATCCTTGGTACATTTGTGATATGAGCCTGCCATCGACCATCCAACAATTTCTTCACATCAGTACAAAATTTCAAATACGCAACATCAAGAGAAATTAATCCATCTATAATTAAATTTAGCCTATGAAGATTCATGTCACCATCCTTCTAATTGTGGGTAACACACTTATGAACAATCTAACCAAACTCCCTCTTCCACTCTTCAAGGTCTCTAAGTTGGCCATAATCATGTACTATTTCTGGTATATACCACTGCTTTAGAGCATGGAAAGAATCCATTCACATCTTAATCTTTTTGTTCTCTCCTTGTATAAACTGAAATTCATCTATAATCATTTTGACTATCTACTCAGTTGGTTTCAAGGCTGTTGGAGCATCAATAATCCTTTGTAGAACTCTGTACAACTTAAACAAAGTGTGGTGTATAGGCTACCACTTTTTAAATAGGGGTCCAACACAAGCATATGTGTTTTCATTTGATCAATATCCTATTGAAGTAATTTATAACTGTCATATACACTCTCCAATTTACCTATAATCATTTTCACCCTATGTTCAAGAATCTTCTCTATAACTTCCACCTGAGCTTTATTGTTGGTTTTCTTCATTTCTTCCATTTCCTTCTCGAGAGCTCTCATTTGTTCACCAGAAACATTCTGGGCATCATTAAATGGAGCACTTAGATTCCCATACAATACCATTTATTTGCCTTGTGAAGTTCTCGCTCCTCTTAATTGCTCTTCTAATTTTACATTTTCCATGAACAACTTATTCACTTCATTATTCAGGAGTTTTTGTTCCTTCTTAAGCTCTCTCTGTCTATCCTCCAGTAGTTTAATAGTTGCACAAGTAAACATGGTTGAATGCATAGTCATGGTGGAAGATTCCAAAGGGGTTGTGTCTTGCAATGTTATTACCATGGCTGCCCCTTTCATTCCTTGTATCACATCCAATAGTTTTAGCTTTTGTGTATTCTTTTGCTTGATCCATATAGCTAGGGTTTCTATCTTGGGATTATATCTCGTGCCACTCACTCCTTCATTAGAGTCAATCTATGCAACTAGCATAGGATCTTCTTGGGCCCAAACTTGGTCAATCAAAAACATCTTCTTCAGTTATAAACTAGGGAAAATGAGCATGTTACTTTTTAAGATAATTTTTCTAGCCTTCTGAGGGCTAATGTCAATATTTTCAATTTTCAATTTCTTGAATGTTTGTGTCACCACCTGATCATTTTGGGATTCTTCAATTCCCTTATTATTTATCTCCATTCTTTCCTCAAATTATTTCACCTTCATTTTTGTCCAAAAGTCTCTAAATTCTGGAGTTTTAATAAACTCATCATCTTCTATGAATCACCTAGCTACAACCTCCCTTTCATCTTAAAGTAATTTTTTATTTTCCTTTCTTTATCAACCATCATTTCTTTAGGCTTATGGGAATTGGTCTCATGGATGGGCTGGTTGACCTCAATATCACCTTTTGATGATTGTAGCACATTGGCTATCTCTTTAGTGTCTCCAACCCCTTCACTTTATTCATAAGGACCAATGGTTTAGTGCTTTGTGTCTTTTGTCTTTTAGGAGGCAATTGCTCCATAGGAGATTCTGAAGCTATGTCTGGGGTGTGCTCTGCAATCACCATACCACTGTGTTCTTGAAGAAGTGATTCCCTTTTGCCATATAATTTCTCAAACTTATCAATTATCAGATCTATTATTTTGATAGGGTCACTCTCTTCAACAAAATATACTAGGAAATATTTGTATTTTTGCTTCCTTTCTTCTTCAAGTTTCCTCATAAGTTCCCATTTTTTATTTCTATAAAACACTTCCTAAAAAGTAAGGTAGTTTCTTATCACATATTCTTCATAATATTTTTGGTGTGCAATTTTTGACTTGGTGAGAAGGTTATGCATTATGTGATTCATATGATTTTCAGGATAAAAAACTCTTCCTTTTCCTGAATCCATTGCATATTTTGTCTTTATGTAATACTGCAACTCCTCCAATGTATTTGAGCCTACTGATGAATCTTCATACTTGGTTAGGTTTGGCAGAAATGTGCCCTTCTTTTGTTTATGCATCACATCTTTTTCCATCCACATCATCTGCCACATAAACTTGAGAAATGCTAGTGTAAGGGGCATAAACTTTGGTAGGATGTGTGGAGCAATAGGGCACCCAAAAAATCTTACTATTGTGACCTCAGGGAGGAAGAACCAATCACCAAAATTGTGTGTATGGCCCTAGTCTTGTCTTAGGGTAAGAGGTCTCAATAGTTGTAGAATTTTGGCAGGCAATCTCGGTATTGTGTAACCAAGGATTTCAAGGATTCTATGCACAAAATATTCATAGAATATCCCAAAAATTGAGTTTTGACACCGATTATCCCAAATATAGCACCATCTCTGGACAAGTGTAGGATTCCCTTGCTCATCCATTCTGGCTAGGTCCATTATTTTTTTCCATTTTTCTTGATTCTGATATAATATCAAATGAAACAACAAAGAATAGTGTCTAAATGTAATGGGTGCTCTATCTTCAATGACTTGTAATAATTTTTAATTCAATGCTTTCTCCAGGTATGAAGCAAAGTCATATTCTATGTTAGTCTCAGGATTCTGGATTCTCATGGCCATAATCATTAGGCTTATTGGCATCTTATCTTGAGCATTAATCCCCAATATTTGTCACAGAGGAAGATACATATTCACAAAGTAGTATTGAATGTCTACCATAGTGATTGGCTCAGTAATAGAGGGGTAAATGGGGATTTTTTTGTTGCCAATACCTCTCTTCATAAACAGAGGAATCTCATCACTTCTATAAGTTATTCTCAACCTAGTGTATTCTTCCTCACTCTTTTGTAGGTTTATCTTGGTCAAGGCCTATTTTTTTAAATCGAAGCACTCAATGACAACTATCCTTGTTACCTCAACCAATGCCGAACCATTTAGAAACCTTATAGTTTTAGTAGCGGGGTGGTAGTGTTTAGCTAATAGTTTGATAAGCTCCAAATCAACAAATACATTTAGGACAATTAATTTGGCCAAGTGTAACACCCAGGGGTTTGACACTGGAACTTCTCCATTTCTTTTGCTATTAAAATACCATAATAGGTCCCACCTTGATTTAGGAATGATGGCATCCATTTAGCCTTGTGCGGTATCTATGAAGAATCTCTTGTTACCTTCCTTGGTGAAACCTAGGAGTACATCTAAAATGGACTGGTGCAAAGGCCTTTTCTTTGTTTTGTGTTCTTCATCATTAATTTCAATTTTACTTGTTTGTGCTTCTGATTGTTTCCTCTTAAGTGGCATGATTCTACCCATTTTTTTTTTTTTGAAAATTATTTACACCAATCGAGCTTCTTTAGAGAGTTATTCATGCTCTCACCTAGGTATTTGACGCTTGCAGAGCTCCTCCTCGAGTATCCTTAGCTCCCCAACACAAATGATTTTCAAATGAGGGCAATAGTCAGGCAATGCTCTTGTTTTAATGGAGCTTACACTCGGTCATGTTGGCATTAATACTCACCTTCCATCAAATATTTTCATAATAAGCTCATACCTTGAATTTGATTATGCACCATTGGATTCGTGTGTCAAGGTGATTGATGTGATCTCATACATTTATTACCACAATCTGTAATGATGCCATGATAGGTTTTTCCATACTGCCGTTGTTACTTGGTACACCTACTATGGTATGGTGGTGTCGAATTTTATGCCTTTTCATCTGTGTCTTCTATCTTCATGATTGTGAGGTAGTGGTAGACATACCGCTATGCCACAACTATGTAGAATAGTTTAGATAACTGAGAGGGGGGTGAATCAATTATTATAACACAAATTTCTTATCCTTAATTAATTTGGAACAAAATCAAATCAATCAGATAGCAATTAAATAGATATGAACATGAAATCACTTAACAACACCATGCACAAGGAACCCCAGAATTTAAGTGGAAACCCAAGATGGTAAAAAACCATAGAGAATTCTAATTCTCTATTATAAAACACTGGTTAAGGTGATTTTTACAAGGGTTTGGTGCCATGTTGCTCACTACAGGGTGGTTCACTGCTAGTTGGCCTCACTGCTCAACTATTATAGGCAAAGATACAAAAAGGCTCACTACCAGAAGAATGATGAGAAGGAAATCCACCATAGAAATAACTATCACCAATAGTCACACCAGAAGAAAATCATTGTCTACTATCTTTGGTATACTTTCACACAATGTATGGACTTTTAGATTCACATTCACCACACTTGATTTCATCGAACATGATCAAATTTTACTTATACCACTCCATGCCTTCATAATCTTCCCAAGTTGGCCAAGCATAATTTTGTTTCATGCTTCCATAAAATCTTAAGTCGACCAAACACAATTTTGCTTTAGGTCACCACAAAAAAATTCACGCTGTGGAAGGGAATGAAACATGGACCACACATAACCTCCTCGCACAAATCAACATGCTACATATTAACCATGATATCCAAAAAAAGGAATAGGATATACACATTACAATGCAAGTAATGTTTCAGGACATACTAACCACTTTCTAGATAGGTCCAAACCCAAAAGAGTATCTCATTGTTGAAAGGAAAACAACAGTGCAGAAAAGTTTTCCTAACGTTAAAACAAGAGAGGAGAGGTGTAAAAACTAGTTCTAAAACTTAAAATGCATACATGCAGGATACCAAGAGTAGTAGAAAAATAACACACAAACAAATCAGAAACTAGAATTACATGGGAAAACCCTTTCGGGTAAAAAACCCACCATAGCAAGATCTATCTCTTTGTATTTCAATAAATACGTTTACATACAAAATGCAGACCTCTCTCTCTGAACAATCAACTCACAGTATCAGATTGTAGAAAATATACGCTCACTATTGCAATACTATAACATGTATACTATGAATTATTTTCCTACTACACAGTCTCTATTCACACTCTCTCTATCACTGTTCGCAACAATACGTTATAGTCTAAAACAAACTTCACTCAACCCCTTATAATTGTCACACTTGTGTGACTTATATTACAATAACTGAATGTGTAGACAATCCTACATTCAATCAAATTAGCCAATCGCAAGTCTTTAAATTCACGTCGATTGCCCAACCAGATAATATGATCCTCTTACCAAACTGATCTTACACAGTCATATTGAGCAGCTCAGGCATTTAATTCATTGCCAAAAATGATCCTAACACCAACCGAAACAAATTTGCATTTACTGCCTTCACCATTTGGTCTTCGGTTGATCAGAACGTGCCACACGCTGCCCTTCTATTCACTAGCCACTTCCAGCTCAGAGTTAGACCGGTCAACAAGAGAAACATGTCCCTTATCACACTACTTCTGAGTACACAACAGTCAACTGCGGTGCTATGATAATCGCCAGCACTGACCACCGGGTCACCACCGCGCCACCGGACCAAGACCGCTAGACCTCCGCAGTAAGGAGGTGTTGTGCAATTTTTACACACATGCCCTACTGAAAGTGGGGACCCTCTTTCTTTTGATTTTTGGTGTTTTGGCCCTTCTTTTCTAGGGGTTTTCGCTTGCTTGGGTTCGTGCTTCAATGTTCATTTTTCCAATTAAAGTGGCACACTTTTGAGTTTTATTGAAAATCTTAAGTTTTGACTTGATCTCGGAGTTTTCACTGTTTTCGAGAAAATCCGCCTGGGCCGGAATCTCCCGGTTTCCTCTCAACACCCAAGGTTGTCGCCATTTGCCCTGTTTTCGGGAAAATCCGTATGGTCCGGATTTCCCTGAAGTCCACCGCCATGTCGAATCCTCAGGTTTTTCACAGTCATGGCTATCTTGTCAAATGTATTAACGACGTTTGTGCAGAGGTTTTGGGGCTTTGATATATTGATTATTCGGGAAGTAATTGATCATTTGAGTTTGTGCATTTGCTATCATCTGAGCTTGAGTCTTGGAGCTTTGGTGTTTTGCAAGATTTTGGACTTTCGAAGCCATTTGGACTGTGCATTTGCATTTCCTATGCGTGGATTGTATCCTGCTCGTGTTAAACGGTTATTTCTTGGCTTCACCAGTTTTGATCCTTACAATTCCATGGTATGTAGATGTGCCCTTTTCTCTGTTGATTTCAATTTCTTTTCTTCGTTTGCTTGGGAGTCCTTCGTGGTTTCCTGGTTTTTTTGGGTGCATGTCATCATTGAGCATTTTGGGGTTTTTCATTAATGTACCGGTCTGGTTGGTTGGATTTAATGTTTATGCTTGGTCTGGTATAAAATCTTATTTGGGCACTTGCTTGCTTTGGTTTTAAACTCTCCATTCTAGTGTATGAGCAAGTCGTGCTTTGTCCCCTGTGCTTTCATGGCAGACATTTAGGGTTGTTGACCTAGGGCATGGTCAATCCTTTTCAAATTGCTATGAAGAGTGTTCTTGGTTCATGTATCATTCATTGGAGGTCCAGGTTAAGTTGGTTTCGGAGTTTTGGCTTAGATCCAAAGTGATTTGAATCATTTTGGTGAAAGCAGTGAGAATGTGAAAGGTTCGGGTTTTCGAGGTCCTCACAAAATTCTGCTTCCCCTGGATTTCCTCGACTTTCCCTATTCTTTCTCTTTCATCACCTTTTTCCCGGATTTCATTTGTCTTGCCAAAATCTGTTCCATTCTAATTTTCCCGATGTCCACGTTCGGGTCATTTTACCGATTTCATGCTTTAATAATGTTATATCTGGATTTTGCCAAAATCCGTTCCATCCGGATTTTCTTGAACTATCCATGTCTCTTCATTTTTCCCGAGTTAGTTATAACTATTGATGTTTTCGCCAAAATCCGTCTCTAGTGGATTCTTTCGGGTTTTTTGGGAAATGTTGGATTTGATGGTTATAAATGATTGGTTTATGGATGATGTATTTGGCTGATTAAAGGAGCTTATGTTAAATGTTTCTAATGGTTTTCCTTTGTTAATTGATGAGTTTAAATGATATTATGGGATTTTGTATATTTGGTTCGCTGGAATCCGCCTGGTCCGAATTTTCCCGAAAATCCTCTCTAGTGTAGAATCCGCGAGGGGGGCTAATCCCAAACTTTGGGGTATTAATCTTCTGCACTTATTGTTCCTTGTGGATTTGATTGTGGTCATCCTTATGTGTTTGTAGGCAGGATCATGATAGGATGTTGCTGGTCGGGGCAAGGGAAAGGCAACAGATCTAGGTGTAGAGACTTCTGCCATCTCAGATGCAAAGAAGGTGAAATTAGATATAAAGAGCCAGATTCTTGAGAGAAAGCTGACCTCAATTTGGTCAAGAATCACGGTTAGAAACATAGGCATGTGGGACTACGAGGAGTTCAAGCCTGATATGTCAGCACCGAGCCCTCCTTTGTTGGCAAAAAGAATGGTGGACTCCGGGCTAGCTCATGTGGAAGGTTTTCCTTCTATAGTGCAGTGCTACGAGCTGGTGCTTGAGTGTGCCAGAAACTATGATAGAGGGACACAAAGAATAATTGGTCCCCAGGGTAGGATTCTTGCAGGTTTCAGTCTTGTATCTATTGTTGCAACCTTTGACATGCCTCATAGGTCCCATGTGGTAGGCTTCGACATAGAGGTTGCTAGAAAGTATTATGAAGAGAGCATTGTCAAGTCTCAACAGGTGATCAACTCTTGGCTAGAGAAGCCTAAATCCCATTTCTCCAAGTTTCCTAAGCAACTATTCAGGCTTAAGTTCAAGAGAGAGTACTACAATGTCATCACTCTTCTCAGCAGGTTGGTGGGATTGAAGAGTGCAGGTGCTTTTGAGACTTGGATGTTTAATGTGATTTCTAGAATGGAGTAGGGAATTGACTATCATTGGGTAGGTGTTATCAGTGCTATGATCCATCAGCAATTGTGTAATTTCTTGCAAACCAAGACTTTCACCATGAACTCTTACCTAGGGTATTCATTGGCCAGACCTCACCCATACAAGGGGTTGAGCTCTAGGGGTATTTTTGGGAAGGATGCCATCTATGAAGTGTATCCATAGTTGCACTTAACTGGTGGAAGATACAGGAGGTCAAATGATGCCTTCACAATGTACATTACTAGATTGCTCCAAGGTGTAGAGCATATGAGGATTTCTGATAAGGCAAAGGAATTAATAAGGAGATATGAAGCATGGTTTATCCAGTTCCCAACTTTCTCATATATCAGAATTGATGGTTTTCAGAGGGATCCCTACAGACTCCCTAGATATCCAACTGATCACATTGTCTTGTTGGAAGTCACTAGTCAAATCTGTGACTTTGACAATGTTGTGAAGGGAGAAATGCACAAGACAGGTTTTGGGAATGATTTTCCCCTAAAGATAGGATGGGTGAGGTTTGTGCTTCCATTCAGTCTGCTCATGCTTCTGAGGAGGAGATTAGTACTCTTGGTCTCTCCTTCCATTCTAAAAGGGCAAGGTTTGACATCACTGGCGAAGCTTAGAAGAAGGCCAGTAGGGAATATAGCCATAAGGCTCACATTGAAGATTATTGGATTAACCTTGCCGATGAGTTCGAGGTGAGAAAGAAGAGATTTTACATGTTGCCAGTGGATTTGGTGAGATTGTACAATGTAAAGGCCATCCTTAACTAGGTAGAGGAAGATGGAAATGTGATCCAAGGTCATGTGTATGAGGCAGTAAAGGATAAACTAGTGGGAGAACTTGACTGGTTAGAGGAATAAAAGACTGATTTAGATTAGGTCATGGCCCCAGTAATCAAATATACCAAGATGTGGCTGAAGTATAAGATGCTAGAGCTGGAGAGTGAGGGTGTTCCATGCACCTATGAACTAATGGGAGACTTAGAGTCTCATTCTGCTTTCGAGGCTTCACTTGAACCAGATCCAAAGGGCAATGAAAAAGTGGATTCTCCTTTTAGAATCTAGGTAAGGGAAGTTCAAGTTGAGAAGGCTATAGAGCTAGGCAAACAAAGGAAGCCTATTACAAAGAAGAGGAGGCATGCCTCTAAGAAAGAAGTTGAGAAGAATCAGGAAGAAGAGGAGGAGGTTGAAAGTGCTCCACAACTGATAAAGAGAAGAAAAATTACAAAACTATCACAAAAGGTGGAGGAAGCCCCTAAGGTTGACAAGGAAATTGAGCCACCAGTGGTAGAGGTGGAAAGCTCAAGGGAAAAAACACAGGTTTACATGAGCAGGTCTAGGACTCCTTCCCTAAGGGATACAATAGTGAAGGAGAGTGTTTAAATTAGTGTTGTAGAGAAGGAAAAGACTAAAAAGAAAGCAAGGGTTGTATCCCTAATTGAAAGAGATGGGTCAGGTAACAGAGTGGCCCATATTGCTACCCTTGCTCCAAATAGAGATAGAGACAATGTAACTACCCAAGATTATAATGTGTAGACTGGTGACTTGGGGCATGCTATCGTGGAGTAAGACATTGAAGAATATGAGGGCTCCAGTGTAGTGATTATGGGGAGATTGAAGAAGGCAGTGAAAACTAGGCATGAGTTGGAGAAGGAGAATGAAAAACTAAAGAAATACTTGCAATAATTGATGAAACCTTTGCAAGCTATTGGCTCCTCCTCTTCTGCTGTAGGATTCCTACCCCAGGAAATGATCTCTGAGTTAGAAAAGATGAAGGGCACCTCGCATGTTGCAGTTACTTGGTTGTAGAGTGTTCAAGCTAAAGGAGATGATGCCATTGAGGGCATATTGTCGACTGGAGGGGATATAATGAGATCGATAGATTGGTTAAAGGCTGCCTTAGACCAAGATAATGTGGATACCAACTTCCTGCTAGAAAAGACTACAATGATCATGGGATTTACTGAGGACAAATTGGTACAGTGTAGGATTCTTATTTTTCCAAGAGTTTTCAAACCTTAGGAATGGTTTGAAGTCCTGCAAATGAGGCAGAAGGCCCTGAAATGGATCCATAAATAGGCAAGGCAGATTGAGGATGCTCTGACCAATATTTATGATAAGTGCATTTCATTCTTTGAGGTCATGACTGGAAGGAATAAGTTTGCTCCAAAACATCTTAGTTTGGAGCAGCTTAGGGAGTGGTGGAGAGATGTTTATTCTCCAGTCAATGAAAGACCAGTTACTAGACATCAATTGGATGATGTTGCAACCTATATTGCAGTTATTGATAGGTATTTGACTAACAAAGCCGATTGGGATGGTACAGTTAGGCAAGCAAGAGATGACATCATGTCTCTTGAAAGAAGGATTAGGGTTTTGCCTGCGCCACTTGTTGCTGAGCTGGATAGGGTTCTGCTGGCTGTACATGGTGAAGAGGATAGAGCTAAGGACAAGGATGGGGAGTGACTATATAGGGTGACATCGATATTTGTGCTTCCCATTATTCACATGTATTGGGCCAACCTTTTGGTATCTTGGCAGTTTTGGATGCAATTGGTGCCAATGGCACATTTCATGTTTTATTTTGAAATATCTTTAAGGTTGACCTCTTGTATGTCATGTTTTTATTGTAAATTCTTAATTTGGGCCGACCTATCTTAAGGATTCTCTATAAAATGGGCATGTTGCCTCATTCGAGAGATATAGATAGAGATTAGAAAATAGATATAGAAGGATAGGTAGATCAGGAGAGAAATAGATAAGTTATATTAGAATGAATTAGGGTTATTCCCAAGCAAGTGATGTAACATAAAGCTGGAGTTGTTGCTACTTTGGATGATTTAATATAAGAAAGATATTGTGTTTGGTATCTATCTTTTGAAAATTCATCTAGCATGATTCTTGTTGTTCTATCTTTCAGATTGCTTATGAGTTTATGGTAAATAGTTTGGTAATGCTTAGGTTTCATGTTTAGAATGTTTGCAGTGATCTCTAGTCCATAATTTTTGCAGTTAGCTGATTGTTAGCTACTTTGTAAAGTTAGCCTAGACTTATAATTATGCTTAGTTCGGTTATAAGGGTTTGTTCATCTTAATTACAATAGAACTGGTTGAATGAATGTTTATAACTTGAAAATATTTAAATAACTTAGAAGATTTCACTATTTCTGTGGAATTGCAGATTCATCTGGGTCAAGCAAAATATAGTTTATGAGAGATCGATCCATTTTGAGCATTTTATCCTTTGGCATTTTCAATCTTAGGGTTAGAAGTAGTTTTAGGATTATCTCTGAGACCTTTATCTTTTGTTGTTTCTTTATTATCAGGGTACCAATCAAGTTTCAAAGTATCAATTTATTTTATATATTTGATAGATTCGAAATCTAGTGTTTGCTTGTAGTAAGGTCCCATTGTGATTACCAACATTTTCACATTTATCACTGAGTTGTTTTCTTGCATTGTCAAGACCTGACATTAGAGACCTTGGGGTTATCTCTTTTCCCATAGATATTTACCTTTCAAGAGAGATAGGATATCATATTATGTCTGAGTTGTTGCTGTGCAGAAAACACCATCAACAGATTGGCGCTAGAAGGAGGGCCTTGAACTAGCAAACTAGAGTGTTTCTTAAACGCCATCTCTCCTGAGAGACTTAGAAGAAGAACTAGATCTACTCCAGGAGGAGAAGAATTTCAAGAGCTACAAGCCCCTACTAGGTCAAGAAGGACCAGAGGAGGGGAAGAGTCATCATCAGCTCACCCACTTCCATCATCTCCATCATCTTCATCTTCATCTAATTCTAAGGGGATTCCTATCCCACAACCACAACTAGTCATAAATCAGACATTACCACCCCCGCCTCCACCAATGGATTTTATTGCTAATAATCCATCTCCATTAATCTTCAATAATTACAATGTTATGCCCAAGAATCCTGAGCACTTCTGCTCTAAGTTTCATACTCATGACCACAACAGAACAACATAAGAGCATATTAGGATTTTCTAGACTTGTTTGAGGGATAGAGGGATTAACCATGAAGATGTTGCATGTAGGCTTTTCCCTTACTCTCTAGGAGAAGAAGCCTTTTATTGGTATAATCACTTATCTGCTGCTTCTATCCATAATTGGACTGAGTTAGAAGCTGTATTCCTGCAAAAGTTCAAGATTCTCATCAGTGCTAATGAGTTGTACTTGCATTTTACTGAGGTAAAAAGAGAGATTAATGATCCCATAGGATCATTCAATGATAGGTTCCATCGAGCATATACCAGACTCCAGGCACCTTACATTGGAAATGAAAATACTACTTTAGAGATATACCTTGAAGCCTTGGATAGCCTTACAACCACCTTCCTGAAACAAAGGACCAATCTTCCGAATACTTTGCTCACTACATATGTAGAAGTAGTAAAGGTCAGCATGGACTTAAGACAACATTTATCAAGACCTTTGCCATCCTTGGGACCTATTGCTCACCCTGGACAAATTCAAGCCCTTAATCAAGCTTTGACCAGTCATGCTCCAATAATGAATCCTGTATCATCATTGCCTTTGGTTCCTCATCCAGGTCCACCTATAAATGAAGCTCAACCTATGACTTCTTATCCTCAACAAAGAGCTAATCAACCCTTGCAACAACAACAAGCTGGTTTCCCTACATATTTGTAGAATTCAGAAGTCTTGAATCAACCTGTCGGTTCTGGGAACATGCCCGAATATCCTTTTGGAGGTAATCCAACACCACCTAATAATTTGGATAAGGAGAGGTTGGATGAATTATCTAAACAAGTGAAGAGGTTGAATACAAAGGTAACTTATTTGAGAAATCAGAATAGCCAACTTCAGGTTGCTCAAAAGAATATACAATCTAGTTATGGCAGGGAAAACAAGAATTTCGAAGAGGTCAATTCTTTGACAAAAATCAAAATTATGACAAAGGACAAGGTTCTGGTCAGAATTTTGATAGAAGACAAGGCTCTGGTCAAAATTTTGATAGAAATCAGCAAGGGGGACAAAGATTTGACAGAGGAAAATAACCTAGATAGAATAGGTCCTAGAATACTGGGCCAAATAATGGAGGGATTCCTACTCCCTTGGTTCAACCCACTACTCAAGAGAAACCTTCAAATGGTGTATACCTAGCAGAAGTAGCTTTGTTTGGATGGTGCATGCTCCATAAAACAAGTCAACACTCTGAGTTAGACTATGCTGAATTTCAGACTATAGCTTCTATCTTTCAATATGAGGTTGAAAATAATTCTACTGGACATGAAATGGTACCTTCAAATCCATATGATTCTCCAGGACTGGTACTTAATCATGCCCCATTCCCCAAAGGTGAGGAAAATGAACCAGTAGAAGTATCTATTATAAAGGATGAGGCAGAGCAGGTATTGAATGAAGATGAGATTTCCTAGTTGTTTAATGAAGAAAATGAGAATGATAATGGTCATTTGGATGAGGAAGAAGTTAGTGTTGAAGAAGTTCAGATGTTTCAACAACTAGCGAAGAAGTATGATTTAAGAAATAGACCTAACAAGGGTCCACAGGCTGGAGGTCCTTTTACCACTTCCACCCCCCCTAACAATTTTAGTACTCCACCAGATCCACAAGCCACTAATAATCCATCTTATCCTCATGTGCCAACGCAGTACCTGTCAAAAGGGAATAATGTTGAAATATCCAAAGATAGGCAAGCCAGTGGAAACAAGGAAGCCCAGGCTGATTTCAATGTGGAGCAATTGGGTGAATATGTGACTGAGGAATTCAAGAAAGTAAAGGTAAGTCTTTCTACTTTTGAGCTGTTAAGAGTTCTTGTTATTAGGAATGCAGTTCTGGGATCATTTAGTTCAAATATAACATCGCAAGGGGTAGCCACCAATGAAGCTGCTATCAGGTCATCTAATTCTCAAACACCTAGAAGCCAGGTCCCACCTATAGACAAGAGGGGAGATAAGGATAAATGATAGGTTGCACAAGTTGATACTCATTTGAATCTATTTCAAGGTAAGATAGAAACTCCTCCTTTCCTAATTTCTATTCGTATCTTTGGAAAGAATCTGCATAATTGCCTTATAGATTCAGGAGCTTCTACAAATGTTATGCCTTTTGCTGTCTGCAAAGCATTGGGTATTAATCCTATTTCCTCTCAAAATAAAGTTACTCAGCTGGACAAAACTGAGGTGAGTGTAGTTGGAGAATTGAACATGATCCCTACGCAGTTTGCATCCGATCCTAGGGTGCAACAAGTGATCAATATCCAAGTGGCTGACATTCCTGATACTTATGGCTTGATCCTAGGTAGAGATTTCACTAAAGCTTTAAATGGATACACATCCACAGACTATTCCCATATGTGGTTACCATGGAAGGGAGTCCCAAATCAGATCAGAATTGAAAAAGAACCTAGAATGAAATATGTAATCATAGAATATCAGAATATCTCAAATGAGGTGTTGGTGTTTGAGGTTAGCATGGGGAACTATGTGTCGGCTGCAACAGTTACAGAGGATGAAGAATTTTTTGTGCTGCAGGATTCTTCAAATAAGCACATTCCAGAAAGTAGTAGTCCTGGGACATTGATTGAACTAGAGGATGAAATAGGTGATGAAGAAGATAGGAAACTTGGTTTGTTGGATAATTTTTAGAAGTTCATCCAGAAGTGTACGAAAGATTAGATACAACTGAAAGGAAGCATACCATTTGAGGAATTATTACTCCCAAATTGGTGCAGAGTCCACGATGCCCCTCATTCTGAGCTGGAATGTGACTTATGTCAGACTGCTGTCAAACAGATACAAAAATACATTAATCCAGTTCCACCTATTAGACTTAAGGTGCAAGAGAAATTAAACAGTGATAAAGTTAAAAACCTAGTGCTTCTTGAAAAGCCTACTATTCTCAGCAAAGAACAAGGAAAATTAAAACCCAAAGAACCTGATCACTGTTGGACACTAAGGTTCGATGGATCTAAATCCAAATAGGGTGCTGGAGAAGGATTTGAATTGATTAGTCCTAAAGGTAAGAACTACTTTTCTGCTCACAGACTCCAGTTCCAATGCACTAATAATGTTGCTGAATATGAGGCTTTGATCCATGGCTTATTAATGGCATCGAGGAAGAAAGTTAAGATGTATTCGAAGATTCATAATTAGTGATCAAACAAGTAAGAAAACAATACTTATATCGTGATAGAAGAATGACCAATTATAGGCATAGAGTATGGGATCTCATTGAGGCCTTTGATGCCTTTAATATCCAATTGATCCCTCGAAACAAAAATCAGGTTGCTAATTCTCTAGCTCAAGTTGCTAACACCTTACAACATTTGTCACTTTTAGGATTGAAGAAATTTATAGTCGAGCTCACTCCAGTGCCTTCAGTGCTGGACAATGTTACTAATTTCTAGGTATTTGAAGATGATAAGCATATTCTGGACTTTATTACAAGTTGTGATGTGTTTGCTTCCCAAGTTATTGATGAAATAGAGCCTCAGGAAGCAGAAATTGACTTTGGAGGAATCATCAATTTAAAAACTAACACTATTCCAAGAGGTATGGTACATCTTGAATGAATTTTTGATTTAGATAAGATAAGAGATTAGGAACAATAGACTAAGAGGGAGTCTATTAGCAGCTAGTGTGAAACATATAATATGGGGACACCGGATGATTTGAAGAATGTTCTTATTGGAAAGGTATGTACTCTAGAAGAAAGAAAAGAGATTATTGATACCTTACATGCATATCATGATGTAATAGCTTGGAGTTATGAAGATTTGAAAACATATAATACTTCAATGATCACACACACCATCCCTTTGAGATCAAATGTCAAACCCTTCAGACAGAGACAAAGGCCAATTAATGCTCTATTAGAGCCCATTATTTAGGAGAGCACGAATTATATTTCCAGTAAGGCATTCTACTTGGGTGGCGAATTTGGTTCCAGTAAGGAAAAAGAATGGAGAAATCAGACTATGTGTAGATTTTAGGAATCTAAACAGAGCATCAGAAAAGGATAACTATCCGGTTCCTTCACTGGATGAGGTGCTTCAGATTGTCAAAGGATCCCAAATGATGTCCTTTTTGGACAGGTATTCTAGATACAACCAAGTTATGGTGCAATATGAGGATAGGCACAAGACTGTCTTCACTACAAAGTGGGGAATCTTTGCTTATAGAAGGATGCCATTTGGATTGATCAATGCTGGAGCTACATTCCAGAGAGCTATGAACATTGATTTTAAGGATATAATTGGTAAATGCATCATTATTTATATGGATGATTTGACTATTTTTTCTAAGAAACGAGGTGATCATATAACAGACTTATACAAGGTGTTTCAAAGATGTAGAGAGTTTGGTATTTCACTTAATCCAAGAAAGTGCATTTTTGGAGTCACAAAAGGAAAGTTATTAGGACACATTATCTCAGAACAGGGTATAGCTATTGACCCTGAAAGAATTCAGGCTATCTTGAAGATTCAGCCTCCTGCAAGTAAAAAAGAGATGAAGTCCTTCTTTGGTAAGATTAAATTTGTTAGGAAATTTATCACAGGATTTGCAGAGATAGTCAAGCCATTAAATGCTATGTTAAAATAAGAAGCAAAGATTGAATGGAGTGCGAAAGCTAAGGAGGCATTTATAGAAATCAAGAAGGCTATTGCTGAAGCTCCTGTATTGGTGAGTCTGGATTACACTAAGCCTTTTTATATATATTCATTCGCTTTTGATCACTCCTGTGCAGTGATGTTAACTCAAAAGTATGATCAAGGGGATGAACACCCTATAGCCTTCATGAGTACTCCCTTAAAAGATGCAAAATTGAAATACCACAATGTAGAAAAGCAGGCCTATGCTTTGGTCTGAGCAGTGAAAAAGTTCAGGCATTATATCTTGAGGAATAAATTTTTTGCCATAGTGCCTAATCCTATAGTAAAGTTGTTATTAATGCAGAATGAGTTAGGTGAACGAAGGGCCAAGTGGGTGACCATGTTGTAGGAATATGATATGGAAATTCAACCCATGAAATTGGTAAGAGGACAAGGGCTTACAAAGACAATGGTTGAGACAGGTTCTGATCTCATAGCTCAACATTATTACCTTCAAGAGGTATCTCCAAGAGACTGGTATGATGAAATTATTTTCTATCTATTGAATTAGCAGTGTCCTGATCACCTTAACACGGTTCAGAGGCGAGCCTTACGCTTGAAGAGTGGAAGTTTTATGATGAAAGGGGCTATCTTGTACAAAAGAAATCATGAAGGTGTTTACTTAAGATGTCTGGGAAAAGAAGAAGCTGCAAGAGTAATGATTGAATTTCATAAGAAATATGGCACAAGCCATGGTTCTACATCATCCACCGTGCATCAGATATTGAGGGCAGGTTATTACTGGCCTACTTTGTTCAAAGATGCACACCAACATGTGAGAACTTGTCACATGTCAGACTATAGCAAGTAAGGAAAAACATGCAGCTCTCCCACTTCAGCCAATCATAGAGGTAAAACCATTTGCTCAATGGGGTATGGACTTCATAGGTCCAATTAATCCTTCATCTTCTTTGAGCCATAAGTATATTCTTACCATAACTGATTATTTTACTAGATGGACAGAGGCTCTTGCTTGCAAACAGTTTACTTCGGATGTGGTAATCAATTTTTTTGAATCAAGAATTATTAATCGTTTTGGTTGTCCACTGGTTTTGGTTTCTAATAATGGTCCTGCATTTGCATCACTGAAGTTTTCTGATCGGGTGTTTGATCATAGGATTGTTATTAAGTTTTCATCCAATTATTACCTTTAGGGTAATGGTTTAGCTGAGTCTTCTAACAAGAACCTATTGACAGTTATTCGTAAGTTATTAGAACAAAATACTAAGGATTGGCATACCCAACTCCGATTTGCTCTTTGGGATAACCGTACTAGACAGAAGGCATCCATAGGAACCTCTCCTTATCACCTAGTGTATGGTTTGGAATCCGTGTTTCCTATCTAGTTGAAAATCCCTACCCTGTAGTATATTAATGAGTACTATAATGAAGAAGATAAACGTGAGGCCCGTTGGGCTGAATTGTTGCATTTGGTAGAGAAAAGAGATGAAGCCCTAGAGAATTTGCTAAACATCAGGGTGTAGTAAAAAGATGGTTTGATAGGAGAGCTAAGGTAAAGGCCTTCAAAATTTCTGACTTAGTTCTCTATTGGGATAAAGCCCATGATCGTAAGGGAGAGCACGGTAAATTTGATAAAATTTGGCTTGGTCCTTACCAGATTTCAGAAATTTTGGGAGAATGCTTTTCATTTGAAAACCCTCACTGGTGAGGATATCCCGCTGCCTGTTAATGGGCAGTATCTAAAGCATTATTTTCAACCTTGAACTGCTTGCAGTTCATCCTGTACATAGTTAGAGTAGTTTGCTTTCTACTTTGCTTTTGTTGCTGGTTTTGCTTGGGTAGTTTAGGTTTGCTTTGGTTTGTTTTGCTTTTCGTTTTGTTTTGCTTTTGGGTTCCTTATTTCTTTGGATTGTTGCATCTGCACAATAGGCTGTTTGCATGAGACTATTCTAGAAATTTATTTTATAAGTTCTAATAAGTTTTTCAGAGTCAGGTGGTGGAATTTTTTTATTTGATGTCCCTTGTACTCGGAATTAGAGTCACTTGTTTTGAATACACTTTGGAATATATTTGGGTCTCACATTTCACATTATAATAAAAAATTTTCTAGAGTTGCATAGGATTCTTGAGTAGTTTGGCCTTGTAAAAAATCTTATTTTCTGCTTCAATGCCACTATGTTCCTCATCCCTGAGTATGAGTTTCATTACTTACAAAGGTGAAGTAGAAATTTCTATTGAACATAAAAGAAAAAAGAGAAAATTTTGAAAATCTGAAAGCTTCACCTTATTAGGAAGATCCTAGTATCTCTACCGGGGCTATAGACACCTGGCTGGCAGTAGAGCTATACTTGGGAGGGTCACAATGATAACCTCACCAAGGCTATGAACGCTTGACTGGCAGCGAGGCTCTATCCAGGTTACTTTTGAAGTTTGAACTTTTATGTAGCCTTGGTCAGATTTACTCTTGTTCCCATTGTAGTTACAGGATAGGAATCAATGCATGATACACACACTTGGACCCTGGTATAACAAAAGGTCTTCTTGCTTGTGGTTTCTGAAACTTTGTTCATAGGAGTCTTGATGAGAGGATTGAAACTATAGATTATGGGTTCTTGATTCTAGTTTATCCTTGAAAAGCTTTGGAGCATTTCCCCAGTGGAGTCGTCATTTGTTGTGCAATTTTTGTACACACGCCCCATTGAAAGTGGGGACCCTCTTTCTTTCGCTTTTTGGTGTTTTGGCCCTTCTTTTCTGGGGGTTTTCGCTTGCTTGGGTTCTTGCTTTAATGTCCATTTTTCCAATTAAAGTGGCATAGTTCTGAGTTTTATTGAAAATCTTAAGTTTTGAATTGATCTCAGAGTTTTCACTATTTTCGAGAAAATTCGCCTGGGCCGGATTCTCCCGGTTTCCTCTCAATACTTGAGGTTGTTGCCTTTTGCCCTATTTTCGAGAAAATCCATATGGTCTAGATTTCCGTGAAGTTCATCAGCATGTCAAATCCCTAGGTTTTTCGCGGTCATGGCTGTCTTGTCGAACGCATTAATGGCATTTGTGCGAAGGTTTTGGGGCTTTGATATATTGATTCTTTGGGAAGTAATTGATCATTTGAGTTTGTGCATTTGCTATCATCTGAGCTTGAGTCTTGGAGCTTTAGTGTTTTGCTGGATTTTGGACTTTCAAAGCCATTTGGACTGTATGTTTGTGTTTCCTGTGCGTGGATTGTATCCTGCTCGTGTTAAATGGTTATTTATTGGCTTCACTAGTTTCGACCCTTACGCTTTCATGGTATGTAGATGTTCCCTTTTCTCTGTTGATTTCAATTTCTTTTCTTCGTTTGCTTGGGAGTCCTTCGTGGTTTCCTGGTTTTTTTGGGTGCATGTCATCATTGAACGTTTTGGGGTTTTCCATTAGTGTACCAGTCCGGTTGGTTGGATTGAATGTTTATGCTTGGTCTGGTATTGCTTCTTATTTGGGCACTTACTTGCTTTGGTTTTAAACTCTCCATTCTAGTGTATGAGCGAGTTGTGCTTCATCCCCTATGCTTTCATGGCGGACATTTAGGGTTCTTGACTTAGGGCATGGCCAATCCTCTTCAAATTGCTATGAAGAGTGTTCTTGGTTCGTGTATCATTCATTGGAGGTCCAGGTTAAGTTGGTTTCAGAGTTTTGGCTTAGATCCAGAGTGATTTGAATCGTTTTGGTGAAAGTAGTGAGAATGTGAAAGGTTTGGGTTTTTGAGGTTCTCGTGGAATTTCGCTTCCCCCGGATTTCCCCGACTTTCCCTATTCTTTCTCTTTCATAACCATTTTCCCGGATTTCATTGGTCTCACCAAAATTTGTTCCATCTGGATTTTCTCGATGTCTGTGGTCGGGTCATTTTATCGATTTCATGCTTTAATAATGTTATATCTAGATTTCGCCAAAATCCATTCTATCCGAATTTTTCCGAATTGTCCGTGTCTCTTCATTTTTCTCAGGTTAGTTATAACTGTTGATATTTTCGCCAAAATCTGTCTCTGGTGGATTCTTCTGGGTTTTTTGGGAAATGTTGGATTTGATGGTTATAAATGATTGGTTTATGGATGATGTATTTGGCTGATTAAAGGAGCTTATGTTAAATGTTTCTAATGGTTTTCCTTTGTTAATTGATGAATTTAAATGATATTATGGGATTTTGTATATTTGGTTCGTTGGAATCCTCTCTAGTGTAGAATCCGCGAGGGGGGCTAAATCTTGAACTTTGGGGTATTAATCTTCTGCACTTATTGTTCCTTGTGGATTTGATTATGGTCATCCTTATGTGTTTGCAAGTAAGATCATGACAGGATGTTGCTGGTTGGGGCAAGGGAAAGGCAACAGATCCAGGTGTAGAGACTTCTACCATCTTAGATGTAGAGAAGGTGAAATTAGATATAAAGAGCCGGATTCCTCAGAGCAAGATGACCTCAATTTGGTTAGGAATGACGGATAGGAACGTAGGCATGTGGGACTATGAGGAGTTCAAGCTTGAGATGCCAGCACTGAGCCCTCCTCTATTGGAAAAAAGAATGGTGGACTCTGGGCTAGCTCATGTGGTAGGTTTTCCTTCTATAGTGCAGTGCTACAAGCTGGTGCTTGAGTGTGCCAGAAACTATGATAGAGGGACACAAAGAATAATTGGTCCCCAGGGCAGGATTCTTGTAGGTTTCAGTCCTGTATCTATTGTTGCAACCTTTGACATGCCTCATAGGTCCCATGTGGCAGGCTTTGACATAGAGGTTGCTAGAAATTATTATGAAGAGAGCATTGTCAAGTCTCAGCAGGTGATCAACTCTTGGCTAGAGAAGCCTAAATCCCATTTCTCCAAGTTTCCTAAGCAACTATTCAGGCTTAAGTTCAAGAGAGAGTACTACAATGTCATCACTCTTCTCAGCAGGTTGGTGGGATTGAAGAGTGCAGGTGCTTTTGAGACTTGGATGTTTAATGTGATTGATAGAATGGAGCAGGGAATTGACTATCATTGGGCATGTGTTATCAGTGCTGTGATCCATCAACAGTTGTGTAATGTCTTGCAAACCAAGACTTTCACCATGACCTCTTACCTAGTGTATTCATTGGCCAAACTTCACCCATACAAGGGGTTGAGAACTAGGATTATTTTTGGGCAGGATGCCATCTATGAAGTGTATCCATAGTTGAACTTAACTGGTGGAAGCTACTAGAGGTCAAATGATGCCTTCACAATGTACATTACCAGATTGCTCCAAGGTGTAGAGCATATGAGGATTTCTGATAAGGCAAAGGAATTAATAAGGAGATATGGAGCATGGTTTATCTAGTTCCCAAATTTCTCATATATTAGAATTGATGGTTTTCAGAGGGCTCCCTACAGACTCCCTAGATATCAAATTGATCACATTGTATTTTTGGAAGTCACTAGACAAATCTGTGACTTTGACAATGTTGTGAAGGGAGAAATGCACAAGACAGGTTTTGGGAATGATTTCCCCCTAAAGATAGGAATGGGTGAGGTTTGTGCTTCCATTCAGTCTACTCATGCTTTTGAGGAGGAGATGAGTATTCTTGGTCTCTCCTTCCATTCCGAAAGGGCAAGGTTTGACATCACTGGTGAAGCTCAGAAGAAGGCCAGTAGGGAATATAGCCATAAGGCTCACATTGAAGATTACTGGATTAACCTTTCCGATGACTTTGAGGTGAGAAAGAAGAGATTTTCTAGGTTGCCAGTGGATTTGGTGAGATTGTACAATGTAAAGGCCATCCCTAACTAGGTAGAGGAAAATCGAAATGTGATCCAGGGTCATGTGTATGAGGCAGTAAAGGATAAACCAAAGGGAGAAGTTGACTGGTTAGAGGAAGAAAGGACTGATTTAGATTAGGTCATGGCCCCAATCATCAAATATACCAAGATGTGGCTGAAGCATAAGATGCTAGAGCTGGAGAGTGAGGGTGTTCCATGCACCTATGAACTGATGGGAGACTTATAGTCTCATTCTTCTTCTGACACTTCACTTGAACCAAATCCAAAGGGAAAAGAAAAAGTGGATTCTCCTTTCAGAATCTAGGTAAGGGAAGTTCAAGCTATGAAGGCTGTAGAGGTAGGCGAATAGAGGAATCTTGTTGCAAGGAAGAGGAGGCATGCCTCTAAGAAAGAAGTTGAGAAGAATCAGGAAGAAGAGGAGGAGGTTGAAAGTGCTCCAGCATTGATAAAGAGAAGAAGAATTACAAAACTGTCACAAAAGGTGGAGGAAGCCCGTAAGGTTGACAAGAAAATTGAGCCACCAGTGGTAGAGGTGGAAAGCTCAGGGGAAAATACACAGGTTTACATGAGGAGGTCTAGGACTCCTTCCTTGAGGGATACAACAATGAAGGAGAGTGTTTCAGTTAGTATTCCTATTGTTGAGCAGGTGAGTGCCTCCATTCCTCAGAATGCTGGTAACACACAGGAAGAACCAAGGAAGGATGAAAGTCCTAAGATTTTGGGCGAGGAAGAGTTTCAAGAGGGAGACCTGTATAATGCAAAGGCAGAGATTGATAAGGTAATACAGTCTCCCTTGGTATCACATGCAGACTCACCTATGAGGGAACAAATGAATAATTCTCCTCAAAAGGAGGAAGAAATACCAACCAAGGCCCCTTCATCAGTGCAGGTGGTTGTGGAGGAACAGGTAAAAGAGAAGGAGATCCTAACTATGGAATTTCCTAAAAGTCCAAGTGTTGAAAAGGATGCAACTATTGATCAACAAGAGCAAGGGAAAGATAAGCAAGACATAGTGCCTGTTGGGTCCACTATTCTGGATTAGCTTGAGAGGGAATTGAAGAACAAAATGGTAATAGTGGAGGGTGCTCCTCCTAATTCGGATGCCCTTATGGCCAATGTAGAGAAGGAAAATACTAAAAAGAAAGCAAGGGTTGTATCCTGAATTGAAAGAGATGGGTCAGGTAATAGAGTGGCCCATATTGCTACCCTTGGTCCAAATAAAGATAGAGACAATGTAACTGCCCAATATTATAATGTGCAGACTGTTGACTTGGGGTATGCTACCATGGAGTAGGACATTGAAGAATATGAGGGCTCCAGTGCAGTGATTGTGGGGAGATTGAAGAAGGCAGTGCAAACTAGGCATGAGCTGGAGAAGGAGAATGAAAAATTAAAGAAATACTTTCAATAATTGATGAAACCTTTGCAAGCTATTGGTTCCTCCTCTTCTATTGCAAGAGTCCTGCCCTAGGAAACGATCTCTGAGTTAGAAAAGATGGAGGGCACCTCACATGCTGCAGTTACTTGGTTGCAGAGTGTTCAAGCTAAAGGAGATGATGCCATTAAGGGCATATTATCGACTGGAGGGGATGCATTGAGATGAATAGATTGGTAAAAGGCTGCCTTAGCTCAGGATAATGTGGATACCAACCTCCTGCTATAGAAGATTACAACGATCATGGGATTTACTGAGGCCAAATTGGTACAGTGCAGGATTCTTCCTTTTCCAAGAGTTTTTGAACCTTGGGAATGGTTTGAAGTCCTGCAAATGAGGCAGAAGGCCTTGAAATGGATCCATAAACAGGCGAGGTAGATTGAGGATGCTCTAACCATTATTTACGATAAGTGCATTTCATACTTTGAGGTCATGATTGGAAGGAAGAAGTTTGCTCCAAAACATCTTAGTTCGGAGTAGCTTAGGGAATGGTGGAGAGATGTTTATTCTCTAGTCAATGAAGGACTAGTTACTAGACATCAGTTGGATGATGTTGCAACCTATATTGTAGTTTTTGATAGGTATTTGACTAACAAAGCCGATTGGGATGGTAAAGCTAGGCAGGCAAGAGATGTCATCAAGTCTCTTGAAAGAAGGATTAGGGTTTTTCTTGTGCCACCTATTGCTGAGCTAGATAGGGTTCTACTAGCCATACATGGTGAAGAGGATAGAGCTAAGGACAAGGATGGGGAGTGACTATATAGGGTGACATTGATATTTTTGCTTCCCATTATTCATATGTATTGGGTCGACCTTTTGGTATCTTGGCGGTTTTGGATGAAATTGGTGCTAATGGCACATTTCATGTTTTATTTCGAAATTTCTTTAAGGCCGACCTTTTGTAGGTCATGTTTTTATTGTAAATTCTTAATTTGGGCTGACCTATCTTAAGGATTCTCTATAAAATGGGCATGTTGCCTCATTCGAGAGATATAGATAGAGATTAGAAAATAGATATAGAAGGATAGGTAGATCAGGAGAGAAATAGATAAGTGATATTAGAACGAATTATGGTTATTCCCAAGCAAGTGATGTAACAAAAAGCTAGAGTTGTTGCTACTTTGGATGATTTAATATATGAAAGATATTGTGTTTGGTATCTATCTTTTGAAAATTCATCTGGCATGATTCTTGTTGTTCTATCTTTTAGATTGCTTATGATTTTATGGTAAATGGTTTGGTAATGCTTAGGGTTTCATGTTTATAATGTTTGCAATGATCTCTAGTACATACTTTTTGCCGTTAGCTGATTGTTAGCTGCTTTGCAAAGTTAGCCTGGACTTATAATTATGCTTAGTTTAGTTATAAGGGTTTGTTCATATTAATTACAATAGAACTAGTTGAATGAATGTTTATAACTTGAAAATCTTTGAATACCTTAGAAGATTTCAGTATTTCTGTGGAATTGCAGATTCATCTGGGTCAAGTAGAATATAGTTTATGAGAGATCAGTCCATTTTGAGTATTTTATCCTTTGGCATTTTCAATCTTAGGGTTAGAAGTAGTTTTAGGATTATCTTTGAAACCTTTATCTTTTGTTGTTTCTTTATTATTAGGGTACCAATCAAGTTTCAAAGTATCAATTTATTGTTTATATTTGATAGATTCGAAATCCAATGTTTGTTCGTAGTAAGGTCCCATTGTGATTACCATCATTTTCACATTCATCATTGAGTTGTTTTGTTGCATTGTCAAGACCTGACATTAGAGACCTTGTGGTTATCTCTTTTCCCATAGAGATTTACCTTTCAAGAGAGATAGGATATCATATTATGTCTAAGTTGTTGCTGTGCAGAAAACACCATCAACAGGAGGTAACCACTTGCACAAACCATCAGTGGCTTACTGTGCCACCGGACCTTGACCACCAGCCTTCTACGGTATAGCGGTGATCACTCACCGAGACTACTAATGGTTTATTGTGCCATCGTGACATGGGAAAAAGGCCATCACGGTGGAGTGATAAGTGGTCATCGCTAAGTCACCATCGTCAATCGCCGCCACCGCCCCACCATTGATCAACACCCATGGTAAGGAGGTAAACCTTCCTTCTACCAGCTCGCCACTCCCATGCCACTCACCACGTTACCTCTACAGCTAGAAGCAGATCCTGTGGTAATGCAGTAACACCATGCCACTATAACCAAATTGTCAAAGGCCCGTGGTAAAGCGGTTAACCGCCAGACCGCACCTCAAATATTGAACCCTGGCGATAGGGTAGTAAAGGCATGAAAAAAATAAAATTTGCCAAGTCTTTCAGATGTCTAAGTTGGAAGTTGAGGCACCTGTTCCCAACAACCTCCCACTTGATGAAGACTTCCAACTTTCTCTAGAATTCAAAAAATCACTGATGATCATAGGCCCCAAGGCCCATCAAACGTATGCACCATTCGAACTTGTCCGTGCTTACTGGCTTTGTTAGAGCATTTGCATTATTCTTCAAAGTGTTGACGTTTTCAAGATAAATCTTTCCATCTTCCACCATGTCCCTCATGAAGTGATACTGCACATCAATGTGCTTTGTCCTAGCATGGAAAGTCGGGTTCTTTGCCAAACAAATGGCACTCTGACTGTTACAACAAATTATAATTTTCCCTACATTGAATCCAATATCAGAGCATAATCTACTCAACCAAATTACTTCTTTGAAGGCATGTGTTATTGCCATATACTCAGCCTTTGTAGTAGATAAAGCAACCACAAATTGTCACTTACTCATCCAACTAATTGCATAGAATGAATGTGTATCCACTGGTGGATCTTCTACTATCAATGTCCCCTTCCCAATTTGAATCCACATATCCATGAATGTTGAGTGTTCTCTGTGATACACATGAATTACCATGATAGCATAGAGCATATTCTAAAGTCCCCTTCAAATATCTGAACACTCTCTTCACAACATCCCAATGTGTTCTTCCTGGATTTTCCATAAAACGACTAAGAACTTCCACTTCTTGGGCAATGTTAGGTCTTGTACAAACCATTGCATACATTAAACTACTAACAAAAATTTCATAAGGCACCTTGGTCATGTCCTCCATCTCAGTAGTAGACTATGGATAGTCTTCAATAGATAGTTTCATTCCCTGCATAAATGTAACAACTAGCTGCTTGCAGTCATCCATTCCAAATCTCTCTAGAACTGTATTGACATACTTACTCTGACTTACCCAAATAATTTTGCCCGTTTTGTCCCTGGTTATCTCCATTCCCATAATATACCTTGCTGCACCCAGATATTTCATTTCAAACTTTGCAGACAACTGAGATTTAAGATCAGAAATCATAGACTTGCTATTTCCTATGAACAATATATCATCCACGTACAGGGTAATAACAAGCACACAATCATTTTTAGATTTTTAATAAACATAATGATCAGATTTTGATCTAACAAATCCCATAGACAACACAAACGTGTCAAATTTTTGGTACCACATTCGAGAGGATTGCTTCAAACCATACAGAGATTTCTTTAACTTACAGACCGGATTTTGTTTACCTTTTTCAATAAAATGCTTAGGCTGGGACATATAAATTTCTTCTTCCAGCTCACCATGAAGAAATGTTGCCTTCACATCCATCTGCTCAATTTATAAGTCATATGCTACTACCAGTGACAACATAAATCTAATGGATGCCAACTTTGCTACAAGGGAAAAAATCTCTCCATAATCAATTCCCTCAACCTAGGAAAAACCTCTTGCAACCAACCTTGCCTTATACTTTTCAACACTGCCATGAAGACCAGTCTTCTTCTTGAATACCCACTTACAACCAATAGGCTTTCACCCTTCAGGAAAAGGTACCAAATCCCATGTTTCATTCTTCTTCAATGAATCCATTTCTTCATTCATTGCTTCCAACTAGGAATTTGAATCAAACATTCTAATTGCTTCTTTTACAGTCCTAGGCTCATCAGTGCTAGTAATTAAAGTATAGGCACAATTCAAATCTAACATTGAGAAACCATACCTTTCAGGTTGTCATTTTTCATGTGTAGATCTTCTTACTTGCTGAGGTTGTGGTTCTTCATCTTCAGAACTCTCAGAGCTGCTCAAACTCTCCTTAGAATCAGATACACCATGTAGTTCCTCTCTTTTTGGAGATTGAGGAATCTGAACTACATCATTCTTCTTTTCCCTTTTATCTGTCTCAGGCTGTGGATCAACTACTGAAAGTTTCAGCTCATGAAATATCACACTTCTGCTGTACAAAACCTTCTTAGTATCAGGATTCCAAAGCTTATATCCTTTCATACCGATGCCATAGCTGATGAAGATACATTTGAAAACCTTGTTCTCCAATTTCAATCTCTTCTCATTTGGCACATATGCATATACCTCACAACCAAAAACATGAACATGTCTAAGAGAGGGCTTCTTACCAGACCATGCCTCCAAAGGTGTTTTGTCAACTAGAGCATAACAAGGTGAATGATTTACTAGATAAATTGTCATAGCCATAGCCTCAACCCATAACTTCTACTCTAGACCAACACTACTCAGCATACTTCTCACTCTCTCCATTAACATTTTGTTCAACCTTTCAACAACTCCATTATACTGTGGAGTGTAAGGTGTAGTTTTATGCCTTTTAATTCCATGATCTGTACAATACCTTTCAAATTTTGTAGAAAAAAACTCACCACCATTATCTGTCCTGAAACATTTAATTTTTCTTCTAGTCTGATTCCCTACCAGAGTTTTAAATTCTTTAAACTGACTGAACACTTCTGATTTACTCTTCAAGAAATAAATAAATGCCCTTCTCGAGTAGTCATCAATAAAAGAAACATGATATTTAGACTTCAATAATGAAGGAACATTAACTGGACCAAACACATTAGAATGAACATAATCCAGTATGCTAGAAGATTTATGAGGACTCGAATAAAGTGAAACATGGTGTTGCTTTCCATAGATACAATGTTCACAATAATCAAACTCAAGGTTACAATCATCAAGCCCTTCTACAATATTTTTATTCTTCAAGGTTTTAAAAGCTTTCTCTCCTATGTGACCAAGTCTATGATGCCATAGCATAGTCTTCTCTGTTGCGAGTTTTACCTCCAAAGCATTTGCAGCCAGAGAAGTGTCTTCACCTTTCTCTATAGGGATAGGTTTACATGACTCTCAAGAGGCATTGTTACATTGAACAGGATGTGCATCCAACTTATACAGAGTGCCATAAGGAACACCCTTAGCCAACACTATTGCACCTCTAGCCATTTTACATCCTTTACTTGAGAAAGAAACTTCTACACCAGCATCATTTAGCTTACTGACAGAAAGTAAATTTTGAGCCAAGCCTGCTATATGCAGTATGCCACCAATACCTTTGACTCTCCCGCTAGGAAACTAAATTATGAATCTTCCATGACCAACAATCTCCAACGTTGAATCACTTTCCAGGTACATCTTTCCACCATCATATTTCTCATACTTAGTAAACCAATCTCTATGGGATGTCATGTGAAAGGATGCACCCGAATCAACCAGCCGAACATCATTTGATGCCTGAGTTTCCAAAGTTGCAATGAAGGCATCTGCATCACTCTGAGAAAAGTTATTGTTTGAGACATTCTTCTTCTTCTTCTCCCTACAATCCTTTCGGACATGACCAGGCTGCCCACAATTCCAACACTTCACTTTGAAATTTTTACCAAGAGACTTAAATGTCCGTACAAATTTAGATTTTGACTTCTTGTCTTTCTTCTTGCCTTTCTCCTTTGGTTTACCTTGAACAACAAGAGCCTCTTTGGCCATCTCAAAAGACTTCACAATTTCTTTAGACATAAGTGAAGCAACCACATCATCCATCTTGAATGTAGTTGTCATTCTTCCAATAGCCATCACCAGATGATCCCAAGTGTCACGTAACGAACACAACAAGAGCATGCAATGATCCTCCTCCTTAGTCTTTACACCTATAGATTCCAGATGGGTAACACTCATATTAAATGAGTTCAGATGGTTTGCAATAGATGCACATTCTTCCATCTTCAGGGAGTATAATTTCTTCCTCAGGAAAAACTTATTTACTAGAGACTTTCCCTAATAACTATCGCCCAACTTCTTCCACAATGAAGATGCAATCTTCTCCTCATGGACGTTTAGGAGTACAGAATCAGCTAGACTCAGACTAATCAGACCTCTCACTTTTCTATCTGCAAGGTCCCAATCTTCTTGCTTCATGGCTTGTGGCATAGTTCCAGAAACTGCAATCCAAAGGTCTCTATCCACAAGCAAGTCTTCCATTTTGAGCTTCCATAACTCAAAATTTCTGGCATTGAATTTTTCAATATATATTCTACCTGATGTACTTGCCATCTTAAATAGAACAAGTTCTAACTTTATAAAACAACTCCCACTGGAATAGTAATAGCACAAAAAACTAGCCTTACTAACAAGGATAACACAACTGGCCAAGCTTTGATACCACTCGAAAGGAAAAAAAAAGTGCGGAAATATTTTCCTAACACTAAAACAAGAGAGGAGAGTGTAAAAACTAGTTCTAAAACTTAAAATGCATACATGTAGGATACCAAGAGTAGTAGAAAAATAAAATACAGACAAATCAGATACCAGAATTATGTGGGAAAACCCTTTTGGGTAAAAAACTCACCACAGGAAGATCGATCTCTTTGTATTTCAGTAAATATGTTTACATACAAAATGTAGACCTCTCTCTGGATAGTCAACTCACAGTATCATATTGTAGAAAATATACACTCACTGTTGCAATACTATAACATGTATACAGTGAATTATTTTCCTACTACACAGTCTCTATTTACACTCTCTTTGTCACTGTTTGCAGCAATACATTACAAGCTAAAATAGACTTCACTCAACCCCTATAATCATCACACTTGTGTGACTTATATTACAATAACTGACTACGCAGACAATCCTACATTCAATCAAATCAGCCAACCACCAGTCATTAAAGTCACACTGATTACCCAACCAGATAATCTGATCCTTTGACCAAACTGATCTTGCATAGTCATATCGAGCCGCTCAGGCATTTAATTCATTGCTAAAAAATGATCTTGTCACCAACCAAAACAAAACTACATTTATTACCTTCACCATTTGGTCTTCGATTGATCAAAACCTGCCATGCGTCACCCTTTTGTTTGCTAGCCTCTTCTAGCTCAGAGTTAAACTAGTCAACAAGAGACACGTGTCTCTTACCGTGCTACCGTTGAGTAGCAACAATCAAACGTGGTGTAGTGGTAACCGCTAGCACTAACCGTCGGGTCACCACCACGCCACCAGACAGAGACCGCCAGACCTCCATGATAAGGCGGTAACCACTTGCATAGACTGTCAGAGGCTTACCTCACCATCAGACCCTGACTGCCAACCTTCTGTGTTAGGGCGGTGACTGCTCACCCAGACTGCTAATGGTTTACCACACCCCCGCGATGTGGCCAAAAGGCCATCGTGGTGGAGCGGTAAGTGGTCATCACTAAGTTACCACTGTCAATTGTGGCCACCGTGCCACCGTTGATGAACACCCATGGTAAGGAGGTAAACCTTCCTTCCGCTAGCTCACCACTCCTGTGCCGCTCACCGCGCTACCTCCACTGCTAGAAGTAGACCTTGCGGTAATGTGGTAACACCGTGCCACCATGGCCAGACTATCAGAGGCCCACAGTAAAGTGGTAAATCGCTAGACCGCATCTCAAAGATTGAACCCTTGTGGTAAGGCAGTAAAGGCATGAAAGAACAAAATTTTTCCAAGTCTTTTAGAGGTGCAAGCCAAAAGTTGAGGCAACTATTCCCAACAATTATGTTGCAAGATGTATGGGACCAGGACAAACACGAGTGAAGAAAGATCATCACAACACAAAACTTAGAGTATGCCAATCCAGATCACCAAATCAATAAACCAAACCTTAATCAATTAACCAAGATATGTTGACATCAATGACAACCATTAATGACAACAATCAACATCACATTCCAACAATCTCCCCCTTTTCATTGATGGAAACATTCATCAACGACAAACCAAACAACTCAACAAAAACACCAACATCATCAAGGAGCCTCTTATCTTCTCCCCCTTCGATATCAAGGACAAAGGGAAAATACTCCCCTTGAGAAAATTACTCCGCTCCCCCTATGAGGAAGCCATCAAGCATTGATCGAAATAAGAGTGAGTATATAATACCCTAGACCAGTGCACACCCTGATGTAAATTATTGCAGACCCAGAGGGGGAAGAACCCCTAACTTCTACTAGAGATACTCCAAAGTATCTTCACTCAATGATTTTGTGAAAATATCTGCAATCTACTCTTTTGTGGGTACATATTCAAGTGTTACCTCTTTCTGCTTTACCTTCTCCCTCAATAAGTGATATTTGATGGATATATGCTTCATTCTAGAATGTTGTACTAGATTCTTGGAAATGTTTATTGCATTGGTATTATAAATTTTTTTTGTGTTCAGTTCATCAAATGATATTCCAATGTCCTTCAACATTTGTTATATCCACAGTACCTGAGTGCAACATGAGGATGCTACAATGTATTTAGCTTTAGTAGTAGATAAAGATACAAAATCTTGTTTCTTACTTGAACAAGCAACCAACCGAGAGCCAAGGAAATAAGATCCACCACTCGTGCTTCACCTATTATGAACACAACCGACCCAATCAACATTAGTATAGGTTGTCAAAGTGAAATATGAATCCTTTGGATACCATAACCCCATATCTTCTGTACCCTTCAAATATCTAAATATCTCCTTTAATAATAAAACATGTGATTCCTTTGGGTCTTGTTGAGATATAGCTGCTAAACAAACAACATACATAATGTTTGGTTTGATAGCAGTCAAGTATAACAATCCTCCTATTGATGGTGAAAATGACACAAACAACGTTAAAACATAATATTTCTACTCTATTTCTCCTGAAAAAGAAAGACAACATATAGTAGCCTAACTCCCAAGGTCCTGGTAGTTGGTTCTCAACTATCTAGTGTCACTCAATTGGTTCATGCAACTATAATGTTCAAGGGGCTTGTGCTGGTAACAAAGAATGCAAGCAATGACTCATTTAACCGAATTTTTTTAGTAAATCATGGGGTTTCAAACAAAAGAAAAAGATGGATCAAAGGGTAAAATAGTAAACATGAACAAAAATTATCTAGCATCCCGACATATATCTTCAACAATGATTTTTTTTCAATCAGATCAAGAAAACCAAAGCATGATACAATTCACAGAATAATTTATACCATTGTATGAGTCTAAGGTGCTTTATTTTAATTCACCTATCACAACTACTTCAAAGATTTGTTTAAAAGAACACACATTCATTCATTTCCAAGATCATAGATCAACAACCTTCAGTAAATTTAATTCAGTGATAATCTAAGAAGATAATCCTTAAATCTGGTTTCTTCTAATGACTTTCATCACATAAGAAAAAATCAGGCTTCAGCACAATCACTGGCATACAGATAGATTATAACTTATCAGCCTTATCAATTAAAACAACTCAATTCTAACACCATATTGCGTAAACTTGTAATTTTATTTAATTGTAAAATATCAAAATAGCAATGTATCTCTTATAATCACTAAAAAATTCTATCTCCTAATATTAGGTAGGCCAATTCTATTCTCTATTAGCCAACCCTTACAATATGATACCCAAAGGGTATTTATAGATATACAAAATTCAAACTCCACTTCTATTTTAAGTCATCCACCCTTTTAGGAACAAAAACTCTTTTGGAAACTCAGATCAATTTGATCTTGAGTTATTACATTAGACATTCAGTTAAACTGGAGAATATAAAATAGAAGAGAAAAAAAAAATGTCATGCACTTCAAAACTGCCAATGCTGCATGCAACATGCAAAGAAGAAGAAAGTCATGCATGCAGAAGATTTATGCATCTGAAGTTGGGTCTGCAATAAACTCATCATAACTGACAAAGACTTGTTGTAATACATCTAATTCTGGCCCATCAACCTAGCCGTCTTTAAATTTAATTCGCTCCAATTCTGCTGCAGCAAACCCTCTCATATCTTTTATCTTTGTCAACTCTCTTTTAGCAGCCTTTATCTCATCTTTGACATCCATCAGTCGATCTATCATCAAATCTTCACCATCATCTCCTTTCTACATGATTCCTTTAAACCTTTTGCCCCATTTCTCTTTTATCTGGCTCAAAGGTAGGCCTTCCTTTATTAGTATATTGACATGCACTATGATAGCAATGACCGCCTCCAACTCTTCAAACTGTTTGGTTAGATCGTTAACAACATCTTGGACTTAATTTCTATGTTTGCACAAGAAATCTGTACTGAATCAGAGTATACAAGAGGTCTTCTATACAAAATCCTTATTATCCTCCTTAAGTATTGACTGTTCAAGAAGAGTAGTCAAAGGAAATGTACTAACCTTCTCCAATTTTTGACTATACTCATTATATTCCTCTTCCTGCTTCTTCGATGCTTCAATATATTGATGCATTTCCCCTATTAACTCTTCTGTCCCTTTATGAATCTCAAAACCTTTAACCAAAACTTCACCTACTTCCTGATTTAATTTGTCAACTAACCTGTCTAACATCTCCGCTTTGCCTCTTACCTACACTAAATCATCTACCCCCTTTTTGCTCAACAAAATTGGAGTCTCAATAGTAGCTACCTTTTGTGATCTTGGAGAAGAGACACTTTTCAAAAAGGAATGCAATTGATCTAATTGAGCCTTAAGCTCATCTTTCTACTACTTATCCTTTAACATTCTTGACTTGGTTGTTCAAGCTACCACATCAATTAGATTCATCTATTGATTTCTAGTAGGCCTTCCCAAGTTAACAGTATTCAATTGATAATCCATTAATTGCATGTATCCTACCTCCTTTTCTGTCATCGGTATGGCACACTCAACAACAATCTCTCCCTTGTCCATGAGCTTGGTGGAGTGTAGGATCATAGCCTTCTTTTTAGGCCTTTCTTTTTCAATCTCCTTCATCATATCCTCCAAATTGAGAGGCTATGAAGGTGTTACTGTTCTTTTTTGTAGGTCCAATTTTAGCCAAGTGGGATCACATGGAGCCGTAGTCATCATAGTGGAAGAAGAAACAATAGTAGTTGTAGAAGGTGGTTACACATTCACTTGGGGTTGAGAATCAACCCTTGATTCCTCTTGTTGTCCTTGCGCCACATGCATCTGTACAAGCCTTTCGGCCTCTTCCCTATCTTTTTGTTCCTGTATCTTCTTATCTTCTTCTTCCTTCTTCAACCTCTCTTCCTCCAATCGATCTCTCTCCACTTTTTCCCTTTCCAATCTTTCCTTTTCTAATCTATTCTTCTCTATTCTTTCTTTTCCCAAATTTTCCTTACCCAATTTTTCTTTCTCTAGAGCTTCTTTTTCCAGTTCCTCTTTCTCTAAAACCTCTAGTCTTTCTTTCTCTAGTCCTTCCGCCTCTAAAGCTTTAAGCTTTTCTGCCTTTTCTTCTTCTTGTTGTTGCTTCCTAACCAGCTCTTCGGTGTCCTTTTCCTTTCTTAATCGTTCTACTTCTTCTTCTTTTCGGTGAGCTTCCTCTACAAGTTTTAACTTGGCAACCAAGACCTCTTTCTCCCTTCGGTTTCTTGCCTTCTCTTCCTCAAGGTCATGAATCTTTTGTATTAAATCTAACTTATCATTTTCTTCTTTAACCTTGAGTTCATGTTCTTGTTTCCTTTTCTGTCTCTTTACATCATTAGCTCTTGACTTAGCTTCAATTTGTTGCTGCTATAGTATGGAATCAGTTTTTGTCTTGGCATCCATTAGCTTTTGCTTTTATATTTCTTTAGCTTTTGCCTCAACATCCTTTCTAACTTCTTCAAACAATGCCCATTGCTCCTCTTGTGTCATTACCTCTTCAGCATCCTCCTCTAGAGGCATATTCTCTTGCTAATCCTTCTCTGACACAGTATTGTCTGAATCTGTTCCAACATCATGAATTTCCCTCTCCACTTCTTTTCCCTTTGTAGCTTCAGCCATACGATGAAGAGGCCCCTTTTGAACTTCTTCACTCTATTTTTTTGCAAGTGGGACTTGTGTGGAAGATTCACCTAATGTAGGTGTTGAACCAACCGATCCTATTTGAAGATCTCCTTCTTGTGTTTCCGCTTCATCACCTATTGCATCAAGTTCTATCTCTTCGATGTCTGGGGGAAAGAAATCCAAAGGCTATTTGGGAGGTGTCTTTCTTTTGAGTCTTTTATACCCTTTCCCCTTTTTAGGAGCTTTGGTTCTTAGCACCAACCAGTGAACACTTCGATCCAAGATTATTCTGCCTATTTTGTTTATGTCAGTAGTTTCTTCATTGTTCCAATCAATCAGATCTAGGCTCTTAGTTCCTATGTTTAAAGCCTCACAAGATGGATCCAATACAACTCCATCATCCACCAATGTGTCAAGAAAATCATTTTTAACTCCAAGTTTTTCCATGAGTGAGATATATAACCTCTGATAATTCTTTTTCCTCAAGTCATACTCATCTTGCCAGTCACATCAAAAATCTTCTAATAAATTGAAATGCTTGTCAAACACAGAAGGCAACAAGGCATTCATCTTACCCTTCGGGTCAAAATGCTTATGAGTTGTGTATAAACCTAACTTCTACTGTATCAGCTCATTGCAGACCACCTCTGTTCCTACCAAATGTTGCCAACCATACTCACCTAACTTCATGGGGAACTTGTGACATCCTATCTTAAGTTTTATTCCAAATGGAGCATTAACTCCAAGAGCCTGATTCTAAAACTCCATTAGCACTATCTTGTTATTGCAACACCTTGGAAGGAAATGTGGATGCCCTTCAAAACTAGCTAACCTGAAATATGTAAACTTGGGGTATTGAATGTACCAACATCCCCATTTAGCAATAAATGCCATGGCCTGTTGACTTAATTTGTACCCTGCATCTCCATTTAGTTGGTTAATGACTACATAAATGAATGCATCATTAACTCTTTTGAATTGAGTTTCAGCAACCTATAGAGACAACTGGTTATAATGGTCCCATACCTTCTTTTGTCCATCCAACAGTCCCATTATCCCTACTCTGTTTAAACCTGGGAAGATACCCAACCTTGCTGCTGCATACACAATGTAAGAAGTCATAAAGAAGCATTTAGTCTCCCTAATGCTGGTCAGTTGATCATGAATAGCATTCGACACAATCATCGGCTAATCAAACTGCTGGGCTCCATTTAAGATTGTCTGGATGAAAGGAAACATCCACTCCTTGAAACGAAATGTATCTCTCTTCCCAAAAACCCTAGAAAACATCCTTATTAAATCTAATACCTCCTTATGGAAATCTGCCCTCTTTGGCTAGTCTGCAAGCTTGGTTAGAGACTTCTTCTCTTTCTTCAACCACTTTTTGTTCAAATGAGATTTATTAGATTCTTTAAACTTACTATATTTCTCCAAGGCCTCTGCCTCATCCAACTGTACCAAGTTCTTAGGATCCAGGACATTAAATATATTTTGAAATGCTTGAGGAGTGTGATCAATAATTACATTATTTTGTGAATCCACGCATTGTCTGGTAGCAAGATTGTAGGCACTAGCTACTGTCAAGATCAACTCCGGGCATTGGATTGATAAAGGAAACACAGTGATATGGGCCAAGACGGAATCATCAATTCTTTATCTCCTTCCTGTTACATCTTCCCGTTCTGCAAAGGTTTCTGCATATAGATCCTCAAAATTATATTGACCCAAATTGGTATCGGTGATGTCTGACCAATCTGATTCTACTTTGCTTACTTTCACAACAGTACTCCTGTGATTATACCTCAAGGTATAAGGCAATTGTTCTGGCTTGATCTTCTTTGGTTTAGGTATTGCCATTGATGTTCCTGCAGGCTGGTTCCTTTGGGAAGCTTCTCCTGATGTTCCCAACATCCTCTTAGCTTTCCCGCAACAAAATCTCTAGTTAGATCCTTGAATGAAACATCTCAAAAATATGTCTTTAAAATCATACTTTTCAAACATATATATGAAGTGAAACCAGGCAACAAACACTTAAATAATCTTCTTCTAACATACTGCCGGGCTCAGAGCAAAAACTGTTACTGTCACTCTACTAATAAGAAGCGGGCTTGGAGTCGGAAGTGAAATAGTGATCAGAACAGGAACCAGAATGGAAACTGATTCGGTTTCCTTCAGATTTTCTGTTTTCATATTCTGTTTTGGTTCCGCTTCCATTTCCGCTAGGTAAACATTTTTATAAAGTAAAGCATCTTACTATAAGTAGAGTCGGAGATGGGATGGAAAATGGAATTGACACTAAACATAAAAACATATCCAAAACTTTAAATCAATTCCGATCCCGCTTCCGGCTATGTTGACCATGACATCATCAAAGATTTTATCAATTTAATGCATAAATCCATGATTAAAATCTAAGTTCATATTAAATGAAACGAGGCTTAAAATATATAATGGTAAGACTGTACCCATATGACCATGGGGATGATTGTATTTTAGGGCATCATATTTTAATCATTTTTAAAACGTGATCACAGAAATGCATAAAACCCTAACCTAGAAAACACAATATAAAACTAGGGCATGGATTTAACCCCTCCTAATTTACGAGACAAATGTGCATAAAAGTCATAAGTAAAAACAAGATTCTATCAACCCTAACTCACTGTAAAACATGAATTTAATCTACCTCACTGTGAAAACCCTATCTAAATCTACGCATTTAAAACCTAACGCAACATGACGTGATCACAACAAAACTTGAAAGCGACCGTGCCCTAACTCACTGTAAAACATGAAATGCAAGCACAAAATCAAGAACAAAAAACAAAAGAAAGAACACAAACACACAAACCTACCAAAATGGCCAACTCGCCCAAAGATCTAAATCAAACAATACGAACGAAGAAAATACGAAAGAAAAATAAAAGAAAAATGAGAATAGGAACCCTATCTCGAGCGCAAAACCTGGCTAACCTTCTGAATTGATTCACAAACAATTATCTCCTCCTCCTTCAATCGATTCACTCAAATGGACTCTGCAGTTGCTCTATTTCACTCTTCAATTTTTAACAATGATAATAATAATGTGTTTAATACTTAATGAAGAAAAATCAAAGTTCTTACCTAGGCATAGTAGCTGTCATTAATGCATTAAATGCAGTTAAGTAGAGTCAGAATTGGAGAAGAAAAAACACTTCACTACAGTGCAACTTCAGTCAATAGTCAACGACCAAGAAATAGCGGGAGCGGAATCAGAATGCAAACCGATTTAGAAACTTGAGGAATTTCCCAACTTCATTCCCGTTCTGGTTCTGGGTTCATCCAAAAAACATAAAATGAAACCAAACCCAAAAAGAAAAATAAAAAGATCGATATAATAAAACTTAACATAAGGACCAAGACTAAAAAAAAAGTTGAAAAAGCGGAGGCGGAGGCGGAGGCGGGATGGATTTTGATTTTGCAATTTTCAATAAACACCAACTTAACGCCCACTTCGGTTTCGGCTCCGATAAAGACAAAACAAAAGGAAAAAAAGAAAGACTGTCGGGATGGGAATTAGAATGAGTTTTGAATGAAGTTTCAAAACCCGATTTGGTTCCGGCTCCGATTCGGACAGACTAAATCAAAATAAAACAAAGGGTTGGAAACAAAGGTCTCCAAACTTTGTTTGAAAGAACAACAAAAGATAAAAATAACAAAGGGGGACCCATTTTGACCAAGGAAAAAGATGGGGTGGTTATGCAAGGCATAACAAATGGTGACTCAGTTGGGAAAATGGTTTACCCATTTTCAAGATGCCCAAAGAAAATTTCAGTCACCCCAAAACTACTTGGCTTATAAACACCTTAACTTGATTAAGATTAGATATATGTAGGATAAGTTTGAGCTAGAATCTCAGATGTATGTGCTCATGAGTTATTTCTGAATCTAAGTGTGTGCAATATATTATGCATTATTCTTTGTAGATAATGAATCTGAAACATGGGTTGAGAACTATTATGGATTTCATGATAGTCTTGGAATCATATTTTTTACTTGAATAAGAGGGTAGAGTCATTCTAGAACAAATAAGTACTTACTCATGCAGATGTTTTCCTAATTTGGTGATAGATCTTTGATCACAATTCATCAGATATTCACAATATACCTTCTTTCCTTAATAACTTTTCCAACCCAAACTAGAATGGTCATAAAACATAATTTTCAAAATGAAATCCTTTTCAATGATGATAATGAAAATACCTAAACCAATTTCTCTCTCAGTACCAGTAGCATACTTTGAATAACAACCCCTTAATTTGAAATGATCAAAATGGAGATCCCCAATGAAACAAGACCAAACAAAACAAAACAAACAAACAAAAATAAAGAAAGAAAACAAACAAAACAAAAACCAAAAACTGAAAACAAAAACCTAAACAAAAACTTAATTACATAAGATACAGTATAATACCTTTTCCTTTTAAAACATTAGACCTTTTATGCACTGAAATAGTGCTTGAAAAACTAACCATTAACTGCTAATGGAACATGCTCTTCTGTTAAGGTACTCAAACGAAAATCATTTTCGCCTAGTATTTCAGCTACTTGATAAGGTCCTAACCAAAGTCTATCAAACTTATGATGACCTCCTTTCTTTTCCCTGGCCTTATCCCATAATAAAACAAGCTCTAATATCCTAAAAGCTTTTATCTAGGCTCTTTTGTCAAACCAATGCTTGACAATAGCCTGATGCTTAGAGAATTTCTGCAAAGTAGCATCTCTTTGCTCCTCCATGTTTAATAAATTAAGCAGTCTAACTTCAATCCTATCATCCTTGTTATAAAATTCCTGCATGAACTTAAGGACAGGTATTTGTAAATGTATGGGGAATATTGGATCTTGGCCATAAACTAACTTAAAAGGTGAGTTTCCTAGAGCTGCCTTAATTCTGGCTTGATCTGCCCATAAGGAAAATATCAACTGGGTATGCCAGTCCCTAGGAGTGTTCTCTAACAACTTTCTTATCACTTCCAACAAGTTTTTATTTGTGGACTCAGCCACTCCATTTCCCTGAGGGTAGTAATTGGAAGAATACTTCAAAATTTTTTTATGTTCATAGGCCCATGAAATAAACTCAGTAAAAGAAAAAGTAGCGCCATTATCACATACCAGAGCAAATGGAACTCCAAACCTAGTTGTGATGTTTTCAGTCAGAAACTTGATGACCACCTCTGTGGTGCTATTCTTGCAAGGCTGTGCCTTAGTCCAATGTGTGCAATAGTCAGTTGCAGTCAAGATTAATTTATGACCTGTAGAAGAATTTGGATTAATTACACATACAAAATCAAGTTCCCATTGAGCAAACGACCTTACCTCATATACTGGTTGTAGGGGCATTGCATGATTTCTTTCTTTAGGTGCAGAGGTTTGGCATACATGACAAGTCCTGCAGTGTTGATGTGCATCTCTAAACACATAAGGCCAATAATAGCCTGATCTTAAAATCTGATGAGCCAAAGCATTAGCAGATCCATGCCCTGTTCCATGCCTTCCATGAAACTCAGAAATAGCATGCTTTGCTTCTTGCTGATCCAAACAACATAGATAAATTCCTTGAAAATTCTTTCTGTAAATGGATCCCCCTTTGAGCATGTAATGAGCACTCTTCATCCTCAATGCTCTACTTTGAGTAGCATTCATTCCTTCTAGACATTTGTTATTGAGGAGGAAGAAGATTAAATTTGTATACCAAGGATCCTTCATGAATGATTGAACCATGTATTGTTGGCAAGTAATATTTTTGTTTACTTCAGCCATTGCTTTTGATAATCCTTGTCCTCGAACGAGCTTCATTGGGTGAATTTCTAAGTCAAATTCCTATAAGATTTCCATCCATTTTCCTCTTCATTCCCCTAATTCACTTTGCATCAGAAAAGACTTCACAGCTGGATCTGGAACTATGGGCATTACTTGACTTCGAATTATGTAATGCCTAAACTTCTTCACTGCTCATACTAATGCAAAGGCTTGTTTTTCTAATGGTGAATACCTTACTTCTGCATTCTTAAATGGAGAGCTCATAAAAGCAATTGGTCTCTCCTCACTCTCTTCTCTTCTCTGTGTTAAAACTGCTGCACATGAATGGTCAGAAGTAAAAGAATAAATGTAGAAGGGTTTTAGATAATCTGGACTTGTCAAAATAGGTGCCTCAAATATAGATTGTTTAATCTGGATGATAGAAGACTTAGCCTCTTCACTTCACTCAATCTTTGCATCCTTCTTCATCATTTCATTGAGGGGTTTGACAATCTCTGCAAACTCTGTTATAAATTTCCTAACAAAATTGATCCTTCCAAAGAAGGACCTCATTTCCTTCTTGCTACCTGGCTTTGTTAATTTTAAAATGGCCTCCATTCAGTCAGGATCTATGGAAATCCCTTCCTCTGATATAATGTGACCTAAGAGCTTCCCTTCAGAGATTGCAAATACACATTTCTTTGGGTTAAGGGAGACACCATAACTTATACATTTCTTTAGAACCTTTTCCAAGTCTACAACATGATCTTCTCTATTCCTAGAGAAGATGGTTAAATCATCTACATAAATGACTATACATTTTCCTATCAGATCTTTGAAAGCTACATCCATTTCCCTTTGGAAAGTAGCACCAGCATGGATGAGACCGAAAGGCATCCTCCTATAAGCAAATGTACCCCATTTAGTAGTAAAAGCGATCTTCATCCTATCTTCATGACTAACAAGTAACTGATTGTAACCAGAATACCCATCCAAGAACGACATCATCTGGGATCCATTCACCTTTTGTAATACTTCATCAAGAGAAGGTAACGGATAATTGTCTTTTTCAGAGGCCTTGTTTAGATTCCTAAAATCGACACATAGTTTGATTTCACCATTCTTTTTCCTAACAAGAACCAAATTGGCTACCTAGGTAGAGTGTCTAACTAGAAAGATTATTCTGGTAGCTAAAAGCTTTTATACTTCTCTTTGGATTAGAGGTTCAATTAAAGCATTGACCGGGCGTTGCTTTTGGTGAAACAGCTTGGCATCTAGCTTGAGAGGGATGGTATGAGTAATCACTGAAGTGTCAAAATTTTTCAAATCATCATAACTCTAAGCGATAGCCTCAATATTGTGTTTCAAAACTTTGATTATCTCATCCTTAATTTCTTGAGGACAAGTCTTTCCTATAAGAATATTCCTCTCAAGACCTGAGTGAGTTAAATTAATAGACTTATACTTCCCTCCATCACTCTTTGTAGGCACTCTCTAATAAGCTTCTGGGTTTGATTCAAATATTCTTTCCAATGCTATCATCCATTTTGGGATATTGCTCTTTAAATCCAATATCCTTTCTGGACTGTCATTTTTTCAGATCCCAATTCCCCTGATCTCTTTCAGATTCATCAATTATTTGCCCTTCAAAAACATCAAAATTTTCCAAAAAGGCCAATATATGCTGATCATCATTAAATACCTGAAAATATTTGACATTATCAGGAATAGCTGGAATTAAAATCAACTCAACTGAAAATCTCTTAAGATTAGAGTCTTGCATGGGCTCCAATGTACTAGCAGCAACAACAAGAGCATCTACAATTTGATTAGCTTCCCTGGGGATCAAACTAATTCCAAAAGCATCAAAATATTTGATTAAGTTCCAAACCCTGTTTCTGTATGCAACCAATCTTTTGTTATGACATGTATATTGACTATGCACCTGCTTTACAATCACCTCAGAATCTCCCATAACTATGAGAGTAGTAACCTTCTTCTTATGAGAAAACATAAGACCTCGAGCAAGTGCTTCATACTCAGCCACTTTATTTGTGCAACCAAACTGCAATGTATAAGAAGCAAATTAAGTATTTCCTTTCGGATTAGTTAGTTCAATCCCTGCTCCACTTCCTGCTTTAGATTTAGAGCCATCAAATTTAAGAGTCCATAATTGATCTTTGGCTGGGAGCTCTTTATTTTTAGAAGTAATAGGGGATGACTCACTTAAGATGTATGGTGGCTTGGACTTTTGTTGATCACCAAAAATTGTCTTGGGGCAAGAATCAGTTGAAGATTTTCCTATATTCTCAATTCGTTCAACTACTACTTCCTGAATGATTTCTTGAGTTAATTTACCATCTAATTCATCTTTCATCAGCACCTTTGGCATTGGTAAAGCATCTGGAGCAGGTGTATTGAAAAGGCACTCAAATACCTTAATCTCTTCTTGAATTCCAGAACATAAAACCAGAGTTTGCTTTACTGATAGGAATCTTCCTTCTGAGAAAGGTTAGCTCGAGTAAGAATGGTAGCATCCTTAACTTTGAAAGAGAACTCATTGGTGGGAGTCTTAGATTCCTCCTGACATTTTTGTTGGGGCTGATCTATATGACTTAGAATATCTAGGCATGATTGACATGTTAACTCCGAATGATTATGATAGTGAATCCTACACCAATTAGGAAGTAATAAACTTCTTAAGTCAATTTCTCCTCCTAAAACCAACCTATCTTGTTGTAATTTTCTTATTAAAACCTGCTAGTTGACGTGGATCATCGGGTCACTATGATCTAAGGGTAATGTATCATTAGGACTAACTACAGAGAAAGTAAGAACTTCCTCTTGTTTGTAAACACCTATCTCAGTCTCAAAATATGCCACTTCATTCGGAGCATCATATTCAGTGATCATGTGCTTGAGCCTAGATTCACTTTCAATTCTTATCTATGTTGCAACTCCTTTCCATGGTAACCACATGTGAGAGAAATCCAAGGATAGATACCCCCCTATGCTTTTCATTAGCTCTCAACTTAGGAGCATACCATATGTTTCTGGGATATCAGCTACTTGGATATCTATATAGATCTGGATCCTTGGATCTGATCCAACCTGCACATGCATGTTCTTCAATTCACCTACAACATTGACTTTGGTTTTATCCAACTGAATCACCTTCTTATTGGTTGGGATAGGACTTAATCCTAAATTTTTACATATTGAAAAAGGCATGACATTTCTTAATGCTCCAGAATCTAATAAAAAATTATGCAGATTCTTTCCAAAGATTCTTAAACTTAACAGAAAAGGTGGGGTACTGGTCTTACCTTTATAAATGGCTGCATTTGTCTCCTTTGCTGGAGTCACTTTACCTTTTCCTTTTAAGCGATCTGCCTCTTCCAAAGCTTTTAATACTACTTCTCGATGAGCTGGGCACCACTTCATGATGTCAAAGAATGACAAGGATGTCTTCTGTCTCTGCAATTCTACAATAAAGTCAAATTATGAATCATTCCTAACTTGATACTTAGGAAAAGGAGGCAGATTGCCTCTATTCTGAAGATCAGAAGGTCCCTTTGGTAGTGGTGGATTATTATCTGCATTCTGGTTTGGTGGGAACATGTTGTTTGGGGGTGCAGATGTAGTAAATGGGCCCTTATTCTGATTTCTCAGAAAGTGATCTCCTTTGGATTGAAAAGCTTGAGCATCATATACATCTTCCTTTGGCTCATTATCTCCTTGCATAGGAAACTAATATTTTTCTTCAATGGTCTCATAAGTCATAGCAGTGCCGACTGACCCATTATCCTGATTGGAATTTCCTGCTGGAGGATGGGCATTAGCTTATGCTATCTTTACAATCTTCTCCATTTCAGGGCAGTTAACCTCAAAATGTGTTGCAGTATCATGTAGCCTGCACCAATTAGTCATGAAATTGAGGTCAACAACATTAGCAGTATGTGGTCTCTCCTCACCTAATTGATAGTTATGGGGAACTCCCCCATTGAAAGGTCCAGTATTCCACTGTCTATTATTATTGTTGTTGAACCTCTTATTATATCCTCTATTCTGATTTTCGTAATTTTAGTTAGAGGAATTTTGATTTTGAAAGTTACAGTTGGTGTTTTGACTCCCATTCTGATTGGAATAGCTTCCCTGATTGTTATAACCTCCCTGGTTGTTGTAATTCTAATTTTGGTTGTGGGGAGGGTTTTGCCTTAGTTATGCCATGTCATTAGACATTTGAGATAGAGTCTTCTTAAGAGTCTCTAACTCACTAGTCAGTTGGACAATTTTCTCATTCTACACATTCTGTACTATGGCTAGGGAATGAACATGGATTGATCCTCCCACTTGTTGTTGTGGATTTTGAGGTTGTTGGGAAGAATCTTGCATGCCATTACCAAAAAAGGGCATGGTAGGTGGAGCTTGTAGCTCAGACACCAGTCCATATTGAGAGTAGGACATCCCTGGGACAGTTTTGTATAATGGTGGGTTAGGCATCTGATAGTTCATGGGAGGAAGAGCTACTCCTAAACCTCTTGGTTGTAGACTTATCTATTGTTGCAACTTGATGGCCAGATGATAAAATTTAGACAAAGATTCAATTTCACTAGGCTGATAAGTTCTCTGCAAGAATAGGCCAATTAAGGGATCAACAACTCTTAAATATGCCTATATGGCAATATTCTCAGCTACTAGATAAGGGTCTTGCAACCTACAAAACATCCTTTGGAATCTAGTATTGAACAATGGTAGTGGCTCATGATGTTCCTTTCTTATTGTGGCAAACTGGTGATACAAAATGACAAGGTCTACATAAACCCGAAATTGATTAATAAATGCATTTTCTAAATATGTCCAACCTAGGATGGATCCTCGAGAAAAATTTAAATACCAGTTATATGCCATATCTCCTAAACAGTAAGGAAATAGTCTACATACCACATCCTGATGAGCAACTTGAGCTCTTGTGCAAGCATCTTTGAATGCTTGTATGTGCTCCTTAACACTTCTCGATTCTCCATGCATGTACTTAGGACAAAATTTTTTTGGGTTCTTTGGTAGATCATGGATTCCCCCTGGAATAGTTCCTAACGGAGAGGGAATATTCACAAAATAAGCCATCCGTGGGATTGGTTGAGTAGGTGGTGATATAGGTTGAATTAGTGGAGACTTAGGCCTACTTGGTGGTGGTGATGTAGGTGGAACTGATGGTGGTGTAGGTGGAATTGGTGGAAATCTAGGCAGAGTAAGTGGTGGTGGCAAGGTAGGTATCAATATCCTACGGGCATGGGGTCTAGGTCTGACCGGGGTTTGTAATTCTTGTAAAGGTTTAGGGTCAGTAGAGGATCTCAGAATCCTTCCATATTTCTCCAGTGAGAAAGACACTATGCGAGCCAGCTTATCTTTTTCGGCCCTCCTTCTAGCGCCAGATCTGTTGATGGTGAAAATGACACAAACAATGTTAAAACATAATATTTTTACTCTATTTCTCTTGAAAAAGAAAGAAAACATGTAGTATCCTAACTCCCAAGGTCTTGGTAGTTGGTTCTTAATTGTCTAGTGTCACTCAATCAGTTCATGCAATTGTAATGTTCAAGGGGCCTGTGTTGGTAACAAAGAATGCAAGCAATGACTCATTTTACTGAAATTTTTTAGTAAATCAAGGGGTTTCAAACAAAAGAAAAAGATAGATCAAAGGGTAAACCAGTAAACATGAACAAAACTTATCTAGCATCTAGACATATATCTTCAACAATCAATGTTTTTCAATCAGATCAAGAAAACCAAAGCATGATACAATTCACAGAATAATCTATACCATTGTAAGCATCTAAGGTGCTTTATTTTAATTCGCCTATCACAACTACTTCAAAGATTTTTTTAAAAGAACACACATTCATTCATTGCCAAGATCATAGATCAACAGACTTCAATAAATTTAATTCAATGATAATCTAACAAGATAATCCTTAAATCTGGTTTCTTCTAATGACTTTCATCACATAAGAAATAATTATGCTTCAGCACAATCACTGGCATACAGATAGATTATAACTTATCAGCCTTATCAATTAAAACAACTCAATTCTAACACCATATTGCGTAAACTTGTAATTTTATTTAATTGTAAAATATCAAAATAGCAATGTATCTCTTATAATCACTAAAAAATTCTATCTCCTAATATTAGGTAGGCCAATTCTATTCTCTATTAGCCAACCCTTACAATATGATACCCAAAGGGTATTTATAGATATACAAAATTCAAACTCCACTTCTATTTTAAGTCATCCACCCTTTTAGGAACAAAAACTCTTTTGGAAACTCAGATCAATTTGATCTTGAGTTATTACATTAGACATTCAGTTAAACTGGAGAATATAAAATAGAAGAGAAAAAAAAATGTCATGCACTTCAAAACTGCCAATGCTGCATGCAACATGCAAAGAAGAAGAAAGTCATGCATGCAGAAGATTTATGCATCTGAAGTTGGGTCTGCAATAAACTCATCATAACTGACAAAGACTTGTTGTAATACATCTAATTCTGGCCCATCAACCTAGCCGTCTTTAAATTTAATTCGCTCCAATTCTGCTGCAGCAAACCCTCTCATATCTTTTATCTTTGTCAACTCTCTTTTAGCAGCCTTTATCTCCTCTTTGACATCCATCAGTCGATCTATCATCAAATCTTCACCATCATCTCCTTTTTGCATGAGTCCTTTAAACCTTTCGCCCCATTTCTCTTTTATCTGGCTCAAAGGTAGGCCTTCCTTTTTTAGTATATTGACATGCACTATGATAGCAATGACTACCTCCAACTCTTCAAACTGTTCGGTTAGATCCTTAACAAAATCTTGGACTTCAATTCTATGTTTGCACAAGAAATCTATTCTGAATCTTAGTATATGAGAGATCTTCTCCATAAAATCCTTATTATCCTCCTCAAGTATTGACTATTCAAGAAGAGTAGTCAAAGGCAATGTACTAACCTTCTCCAATTTTTGACTATACTTGTTATATTCCTCTTCCTAGTTCTCCGATGCTTCAATATATTGATGCATTTCCCCTATTAACTCTTATGTCCCTTTATGAACCTACAAACCTTTGACCAAAACATCACCTACTTCTTGATTTAACTTGTCAACCCACCTATCTAACATCTCCGCTTTGCCTCTTACCTGCACTAAATCATCTACCTCCTTTTTGCTCACTAAAATTGGAGTCTCAATAGCAGCTACCTTTTGTGATCTTGGAGAAGAGGCACTTTTAAAAAAGGAATGCAATTGATCTAATTGAGCCTTCACCTCAATTATCTTCTGCTTATCCTTTAACATTCTTGACTTGGTTGTCAAAGCTACCACATCAATTAGATTCATCTGTTGATTTCTAGTAGGCCTTCCCAAGTTCACAGTACTCAATTGATAATCTGTTAACTGCATTTCTCCTACCTCCTTTTTATATCATCAGTATGGCACAATCAACAACAATCTCTCCCTTGTCCTTGAGCTTGGTGGGGTGTAGGATCTTAGTCTTCTTTTTAGGCCTTTCTTGTTCAATCTCCTTCATCATATCCTCCCAATTGAGAGGCTACAAAGGTGTTACTGTTCTTTTTTGTAGGTCCAATTTTAGCCAAGTGGGAGCACATGGAGCAGTAGTCATCACAGTGGAAGAAGAAGCAATAGTAGTAGTAGAAGGTGGTTGCACATTCACTTGGGGTTGAGAATCAACGCTTGATTCCTCTTGTTGTCCTTGCACCACATGCATCTGCACAAGCCTTTCAACCTCTTCCTTATCTTTTTGTTCCTGTATCTTCTTATCTTCTTCTTCCTTCTTCAACCTCTCTTCCTCTAATTGATCTCTCTCCACTTTTTCCCTTTCCAATCTTTCCTTTTCTAATCTATCCTTCTCTATTCTTTCCTTTTCCAGTTTTTCCTTATCCAAATTTTCTTTCTCTAGAGCTTCTTTTTCCAATTCCTCTTTCTCTAAAGCCTCTAGTATTTCCGCCTCTAAAGCTTTAAGCTTTTCTACCTTTTTTTCTTCTTCTTGTTGCTTCCTAACCAGCTCTTCGGTGTCCTTTTCCTTTCTTAATCATTCTGCTTCTTCTTCTTTTTGGTGAGCTTCCTCTGCAAGTTTTAACTTGGCAACCAAGACCTCTTTCTCCCTCCGGTTTCTTGCCTTCTCTTCCTCAAGGTCATGAATCTTTTGTATTAAATCTAACTTATCATTTTCTTCTTTAACCTTGAGTTGATGTTCTTGTTTCCTTTTCTGTCTCTCTACTTCATCAGCTCTTGACTTAGCTTCAATTTGTTGCTGCTATAGTATGGAATCAGTTTGTGTCTTGGCATCCATTAGCTTTTGCTTTTATATTTCTTTAGCTTTTGCCTCAGCATCCTTTCTAACTTCTTCAAACAATTCCCATTGCTGCTCTTGTGTCATTACCTATTCAACATCCTCCTCTAGAGGCATATTCTCTTTTACATCCTTCTCTGACACAATCTCATCTGAATCTGTTCCAACATCATGAATTTCCCTCTCCACTTCTTTTCCCTCTGTAGCTTCAGCCATACGATGAAGAGCCCCCTTTTGAACTTCTTCACTCTACTTTTTTGCAAGTGGGACTTGTGTGGAAGATTCACCTAATGTAGGTGTTGAACCAACCGATCCTATTTGAACATCTCCTTCTTGTGTTTCCGCTTCATCACCTACTGCTTCAAGTTCTATCTCTTTGATGTCTAGGGGAAAGAAATCCAAAGGCTATTTGGGAGGTGTCTTTCTTTTGAGTCTTTTATACCCTTTCCCCTTTTTAGGAGCTTTGGTTCTTAGCACCAACCAGTGAACACTTCGATCCAAGACTATTCTGCCTATTTTCTTTATGTCAATAGTTTCTTCACTATTCCAATCAATCAGATCCAGGCTCTTAGTTCCTATGTTTAAAGCCTCATAAGATGGATCCAATACAACTCCATCATCCACCAATGTGTCAAGAAAATCATTTTTAACTCCAAGTTTTTCCATGAGTGAGATATATAACCTCTGATAATTCTTTTTCCTCAAGTCATACTCATCTTGCCAGTCACATCAAAAATCTTCTAATAAATTGAAATGCTTGTCAAACACAGAAGGCAACAAGGCATTCATCTTACCCTTCGGGTCAAAATTCTTATGAGTTGTGTATAAACCTAACTTCTACTGTATCAGCTCATTGCAGACCACCTCTGTTCCTACCAAATGTTGCCAACCATACTCACCTAACTTCATGGGGAACTTGTGACATCCTATCTTAAGTTTTATTCCAAATGGAGCATTAACTCCAAGAGCCTGATTCTAAAACTCCATTAGCACTATCTTGTTATTGCAACACCTTGGAAGGAAATGTGGATGCCCTTCAAAACTAGCTAACCTGAAATATGTAAACTTGGGGTATTGAATGTACCAACATCCCCATTTAGCAATAAATGCCATGGCCTGTTGACTTAATTTGTACCCTGCATCTCCATTTAGTTGGTTAATGACTACATAAATGAATGCATCATTAACTCTTTTGAATTGAGTTTCAGCAACCTATAGAGACAACTGGTTATAATGGTCCCATACCTTCTTTTGTCCATCCAACAGTCCCATTATCCCTACTCTGTTTAAACCTGGGAAGATACCCAACCTTGCTGCTGCATACACAATGTAAGAAGTCATAAAGAAGCATTTAGTCTCCCTAATGCTGGTCAGTTGATCATGAATAGCATTCGACACAATCATCGGCTAATCAAACTGCTGGGCTCCATTTAAGATTGTCTGGATGAAAGGAAACATCCACTCCTTGAAACGAAATGTATCTCTCTTCCCAAAAACCCTAGAAAACATCCTTATTAAATCTAATACCTCCTTATGGAAATCTGCCCTCTTTGGCTAGTCTGCAAGCTTGGTTAGAGACTTCTTCTCTTTCTTCAACCACTTTTTGTTCAAATGAGATTTATTAGATTCTTTAAACTTACTATATTTCTCCAAGGCCTCTGCCTCATCCAACTGTACCAAGTTCTTAGGATCCAGGATATTAAATATATTTTGAAATGCTTGAGGAGTGTGATCAATAATTACATTATTTTGTGAATCCACGCATTGTCTGGTAGCAAGATTGTAGGCACTAGCTACTGTCAAGATCAACTCTGGGCATTGGATTGATAAAGGAAACACAGTGATATGGGCCAAGACGGAATCATCAATTCTTTGTCTCCTTCCTGTTACATCCTCCCGTTCTGCAAAGGTTTCTGCATATAGATCCTCAAAATTATATTGACCCAAATTGGTATCGGTGATGTCTGACCAATCTGATTCTACTTTGCTTACTTTCACAACAGTACTCCTGTGATTATACCTCAAGGTATAAGGCAATTGTTCTGGCTTGATCTTCTTTGGTTTAGGTATTGCCATTGATGTTCCTGCAGGCCGGTTCCTTTGGGAAGCTTCTCCTGATGTTCCCGACATCCTCTTAGCTTTCCTGCAACAAAATCTCCAGTTAGATCCTTGAATGAAACATCTCAAAAATATGTCTTTAAAATCATACTTTTCAAACATATATATGAAGTGAAACCAGGCAGCAAACATCTTAAATAATCTTCTTCTAACATACTGCCGGGCTCGGAGCAAAAACTGTTACTGTCACTCTACTAATAAGAAGCGGGCTCGGAGTCGGAAGTGAAATAGTGATCAGAACTAGAACCGGAATGGAAACTAATTCGGTTTCCTCAAATTTTCTGTTTTCATATTGTGTTTTGGTTTCGCTTCCATTTCCGCTAGGTAAACATTTTTATAAAGTAAAGCATCTTACTATAAGTAGATTCAGAGACAGGATGGAAAATGGAATTGACACTAAACATAAAAACATATCCAAAACTCTAAATCAATTCCGATCCCGCTTCCAGCTATGTTGACCATGACGCCATCAAAGATTTTATCAATTTAACACATAACTCCATGATTAAAAACTAAGGTCATATTAAATGAAACGAGGCTTAAAATATATAATGAAAAGACTATACCCATATGACCATGGGGACGACTATATTTTATGGCATCATATTTTAATCATTTTTAAAACGTGATCACAAAAATGCATAAAACCTAACCTAGAAAACACGATATAAAACTAGGGCATGGATTTAACCCTTCCTAATTTACCAGATGATTGCACATAAAAATCCTAAGTAAAAACAAGATTCTATCAACCCTAACTCATGATAAAACATGAATTTAATCTACCTCACTGTGAAAACCCTAATTAAATCTAAGCATTTAAAACCTAACGCAACACGACGTGATCATGACAAAACGTGAAAGTGACCGTGCCCTAAGTCACTGTAAAACATGAAAAGCAAGCACAAAATCAAGAACAACAAACAAAAGAAAGAACACAAACAGACAAACCTACCAAAATGGCAAACTCACCCAAAGATCTAAATCAAACAATATGAATGAAGAAAATACGAAAGAAAAATAAAAGAAAAACGAGAATAGGAACCCTACCTCGAGTGCAAAACCTGGCTAACCTTTTGAATTGATTCGCAAACAATTATCTCCTCCTCCTTCAATCGATTCACTCAGATGGAATCCACAGCTGCTCTATTTCACTCTTCGATTTTTAACAATGATAATCATAATGTGTTTAATCCTTAATGAAGAAAAATCAGAGTTCTTACCTACACATAGTAGCTTTCATTAATGCATTAAATGCAGTTAAGTGGATTCAGAACTGGAGAAGAACAAACACTTCACTACAGTGCAACTTCAGTCAATAGTCAACGACCAAGAAATAGTGGGAGCGGAATTGGAATGGAAACTGCTTTAGAAACTTAAGGAATTCCCCAACTTCATTCCCGTTCCGGTTCTAGGTCCACCCACAAAACATAAAATGAAACCAAACCGAAAAAGAAAAATAAAAAGACCGATATAATAAAACTTAACATAAGGACCAAGACTAAAACAAAAGTTGAAAAAGTGGAGGCGGAGACGGGATGGATTTTGATTTCTCAATTTGCAATAAACACCAACTTAACATCCACTCCGGTTCTGTCTCCGATAAAGACAAAACAAAAGGCAAAAACGAAAGACTGTTGGGATGGGAATCAGAATGAGTTTTGAAAGAAGTTTCAAAACCCGATTTGGTTCATGCTCTGATTCTGACAGACTAAATCAAAATAAAACAAAGTGTTGGAAACAAAGGACTCCAAACTTTGTTTGAAAGAACAACAAAAGATAAAAATAACAAAGGGGGACCCATTTTGACCAAGGCAAAAGATGGGGTGTTATGCAAGGCATAACACCTCCCATCATTGAACTGTACATACTTGCATCAGCCTTAGGTGAATCATCTTCTTTTTTCAACTTACATCTGGTAACAATAGGTGTACATAATGGTTTGGAGTTCTCCAACCCAAAATTCTTCAATAATTCTTTGGTATACTTGTATTGGGAAATGAAAATTCCTTTGTTGTTATGGTTTACTTGCAATGCAAGAGAAAAAAGCAACTCACATATCATAGACATCTCAAATTCTTTCTAAATTTCATCTGCAAATTTTCTACACATATCATCATTTCCTCCAAAGATTATGTCATCAACATAAACCACAACGATCAATATTTGATTTAAGTGAATTCTGTAGGATAAATTACTGTCAACAAATCCCTTTTGAAATCCTTGTCCAATCAAGTACTTATCTAATCTGCCATACTCGGCTTTGGGAGCCTACTTCAATCCATATAAAGCTTTCTTCAACCTGCAAACAACATCTAGGTCACTTCCAGACTCAAATCCATCTAGTTTCTCAATATAGACTTCTTCCTTTAGTTATCCATTCAAGAATGCAGATTTTACATCTATTTGATAAATTTTGAAATCCTTAAAGGTTGCAAAAGCCAGGAATATCTAGATTGCTTCCATTCGAGCAACATGGGCATATGTTTCTTCAAAATTGATACCTTGAATTTGAGTATAACCTTCTCAAACCAATATTTCCTTGTTTCTCATTACCTTTCCATTGTCATCTAGCTTGTTTCGGAATACCCACTTTGTTCCAATTACATTTTTGTCTGCCGGTTTGGGCACAAGTTCCCAAGTCTAATTTTTCTCTATTTGATCAAGCTCTTCTTTCATTTCCTTCTCCCAATTTTGATCATTTCATGCTTCTTCCATAGTCTTTGGCTTAGTTTCCGAGAGTAGACACAGTAACACTTGCTCTTGGGCTACTTTGCTTCTTGTGATGATTCCTTTATTCTTATCTCCAATAATCTGATTTTCTAAATGGTTTCTCTATACATACCTTGGAGTTTTAGTTGTAGTTGTTGGAGCCTCCTTTATCTCTTCTTCTTCTTTCTTATCCTTTTCTTCTTTGTCATGTGAGTTATCTAATTCATATTCAATATGCCTATTAGGATTTATTTGAACATATTCATCTACTTTCACATTCGCACTTTCAATTATCTTGTTTAGTCTCATGTTGTAACACTGGTACACTTTGCTTCTTGTAGAGTAACCAAAAATATACCTTCATCAACTCTGCTATCGAACTTTCCAAGATTGTCCTCATCTCTCCAAATGTAGCATTTACTTCCAATTTTTTTGAAGTACTTTACTGTGGGAGCTCTTCCATGCCATAGCACATATGATGTATTTCTATATTTCCCCCAAACAATACTCTATTAAGAGTGTATATTGCTATGTGTATCGCTTCTCTCTAGTAGACCTGTGGTAAACCTGCTTCCATGATCATTGTTCTAGTTGCTTCTTGAATTGTCCGATTCATTCTTTCCACTACACCATTCTGCTATGGTGTTCTAGGGGTTGATAGTTTTTTTTTGTTTCCGTGTTTCTCACAATCATTATTGAATTCATCAGAAGTGAACTCTCCTCCTCTGTCAGATCTTAAACACTTGATTCTCTTGTCAAATTCATTCTCAACTCTTGCCTTGAAAATATTGAACTTTTCTAGAGCCTTTGATTTTTCTCTTAAAAATGTGACCCAAGTTAGTTTGGAATAATCATCTACTAATAGCATGAAATATTTCTCACCTTGCAAGCTTCTAGTTTTGGTTGGACCACATAGGTCAGTGTGCACAAGGTCAAAAAATCCTATAGATGATGCTTCTTTTCCTCAGAATGTTCCTTTGGTCTATTTTCCTTCTTGACATCCTTTGCAGATAGTACTGTTTGGTTTGGTTAATCTTGGAAAATCTTTGATTGCCCTTGTTGAACTTATTCTTACCAAGTTGTAGAAGTTGATATGACACATACCCCAGTGCCAGAGCCAACTATCATTCCTTTGAGAAAATAGGCATCTCTTTGTAGCTCCTTGTTATTTTTCCTGCTGCAATAACAGTTCTAGAACTCTTCCGAATCTCACAAAAATAATCCTGAAATACAACATTATAGCCATTCTCACACATCTATCCAACACTCAAAAGATTATTATATAAACCCTTCCCATAGTAAACATTGTAAGTTATGTTTTCCATCAAAGGTAATAGAACCGATTCCAACAATTTGTGTTGTTTTATCATCTACAAATCTAATTAAACTTCCATCATATTTCTCAAGCATTAAAAACTTACTTTTATCACCGGTCATATGATTCAAACATCCACTATCAATAAACCATTCATTTCTATTTCTTTTGAAAAATAATGCAACTTCAGTATTATCATTAGATTCTAGAAAAATATTAGAGATATAAAATCTAGGTTCATCCTTCTCTACCAAAAACAAACAATCCTCATGATTTGATTCATCATCTAAAATACTAGCATTCTCATTAACATAATAGGCTTTCTTATTGATATTTTTAAAATTTTTGCCTTGTTCTTTTCTCCAGACACTTATTTACTAAATGACCAATCTTTCCACATGTAAATCATTTAATAGGTAGCATACCTTTGTACTTTCCGATACCCTTCTTTACTTTTCTTGTGAAGTTTGCTTCCAATTCTTCTAAAATTTCATCATCCGGATCTACTTCTATCTTTGTGGCTTTGAAGGCTATTTTAGATTTCTCCTTTTCTTTTCCAAATTTTCTTATCTCAAATGTGGTAAAAGGTTCCAAATAGTTGCTCTTTGGTGAATTTATTTGGATCATAAACTTCCTTAATAGCTGAGATATTATCACTGTAGCTCTCCAGTAGGGTCATCAAAATATTTTCCATATTTTTATTTGTCAGAGTGCCTCCTTGATTTTTGACTTCATGTATTGCATAGTAAACTCTCTAAAAGTACCTTTCTATATCCTCACCTTCTTCCATCCTCAAGTTTTCATATCCACGCTTAGCTTTCAACTTCTTTGATAATTTGACTCTATCATTTCCTTCATAGATTTATTTCAACTTTTCCCAAACATCATAAGTAGTTCCCAATGAAACAAATTTTGTAACTCAGTCTTAGAAAAGCACTGAATAATCCATACCTTGTCTTTTGATTCTTTTCATAGGCTAAAATCTCATCCATAGTAGAAGGACCCACTTTCCAGCTCAACATATTTTGTCTCAACAACATTCCAAGTTTTGTACCCTAGAGAAATCAAATAACCTCTCATCTACACTTTTTAGAAAGTGGATTTAGATACATCAAACATCAAAATTGTCATTTTGTGCACCATCATATCTACTCCAAGTGGTTAATCTCTCCTTCAAGGAACCAAAGATCTGATACCAATTGTAGAACAGTCTGGATAACTGAGAGGGGGCTGAATCAGTTATTATAAAATAATTTTCTTATCCTTAATGAATCTGGAACAAAACCAAATCAATCAGATAGCAATTAAACAAATATGAACATGAAAGCACTTAACAACATCATGCACAAGGAACACCATAATTTAAGTGGAAACTCAACATGGGAAAAAACATGGAGAAATCTAATTCTCAATTATAAAACACTGGTTAAGGTGACACGAGTTAAGGTGATTTTTGTAAGGGTTCACTGCCAAGTTGCTCACTTTAGGGTGGCTCACTACTGGTTGGGCTCACTACCTGGCTATTATAGCCAAAGATACAAAAAGGATCACTGCCTACAAAAAATGGCTCACTACCAGAAGAATGATGAGAAGGGAATCCACCGTAGAAATAACTATCACCAACAGTCACACCGAAATAAGATCACTATCTTCTATCTCCGATATACTTTTGCACAATGTCTGGATTTTTAGATTCACATTCACCATAGTTTCTTTCATCAAATGGGATAAAATTTTACTTATACAACTCCATGCCTTCATAATCTTCCCAAGTTGACCAAGCACAATTCTGTTTCATGCTTCCATAAACTCCTAAGTCGGCTAAAGAAAATTTTGAATTAGGTCACCACAAAAAAATTCTCGCGCTGGAAGGGAATGAAACGTGGACCACACATAACCTCCTGACTCAAATCCAATGCACTACACATTAACCATGATATCAAGAAACAAGGAATATGATATACACATTACAATGAAAGCAATTTTCTAGGACACACTGACCAATTTCCAGATAGGTCTGGAATGAAAAGAGTGTATCTCATTGTGTTGCAAGATGTATGGGACTAAGACAAGCATTACTGAAGAAAGATCATCACAAAAAAACATCCAGAGTACACCAATCTGTATCACCAAAGAAAGAAAACCAAACCTTAATCAATCAACAAGATATGTTGACATCAATGACAACTATTAATGACAACAATCAACATCACATTCCAACATGCTATAACATCCTTCTTATATAGTACCATGGTGTTCACTATCCTTGTTTAATACTTACCACACTATCACTTCACTTGAATCTTCTCATTGCGGGGTGGCGGTACATATTTCTCTACCACGTACATTGATTAACCCCTTAGTGGTATGGTGGTGCGTACCACTTGACCGCATATGCTTATTGACCCCTTGGCAGTATGGCAGTGCGTACCACTTGACCGTGCATGCCTATAGACCCACTTGCTCTATGGTGATTTATGCTTTATTTCACGAGTTATGAACTGCCAACCCACTTGAACTTCATTTTGTTGTTGCAGTATTGTGGTAAAGGAATATATTGTTTTATTAGTGATTATTTAGAAGGAAAAATGGATATATACGAAGGGAATGTCACCGATTTTATGGATCTCGTCACATAAATTGTTGCATTTCATATTGAACACAATGTGGAACCAAAGGCAGTAGATATTTTGATGTAAGTGACATGTGGATAGGAGAATGGAAACTGGTGGATATTGAGGAGAAATTTTTGGTTCTAATAGTGGGTTTGGTTGGGGATGAATGATCATGAGGTCATTGAAAGAATCCATAAGTGATCTCTGGGATGCAAACTAGGGGAAAATGTAATTGAGTGGGATGGGAAGGGGGTAGGAAACCTAAACTATTGTGCATGGAAAATTACATATATTTTTAAGAAAAGAAGTGTTTCAGGAATTGTCCATGCACTAGAAATTCTTTATCTTCTCATAATATATTTTGAAGATAATAAGAATCTTCATCACTTTTAGCAGTAATAACAAATGATCCCATCCACAGGGCTTCAAACTTACCATGCTTCCCTTTGTCTTGGCATCTAGCATTCCATAAAAGAACCATGTCATTCACCTCAAACTTTCTAACTTTTCCCCTTTTATCAAACAAATATTTCATTTGTGACTACATTTTTGTGTTATGTTCTTGGGCCAGGTTTCTTATCTCATCCAACTTTTCTAGCCATTCCATCTTTTCCTCCATGGGTTTAGGAATATCCAAATCTTCATGTAGTATAAAATTATACACTGGTTAAAGGTTATGCATGGGCTCTCTCTCTCCCTCCCTCCTCCCCTCTCTACTTCTCTCTATCTCTCCTCTCCCTCCCTCTCTCGACCTCACCCTCCCCCCCCTTATTTTTGTCTCTCATCCCAATCTCTCTCACTATTGTCCCTCCCTCCCTCCCGCTCTTTCTCTCTTAATTTCTCATTTCCTCTATCTCACCATTATCTCTCTCTCTCACCCACACAAAAAAACCTCTATCTCCCTCCCTACCTCTCCCTCCCTTTATCTCTATCTCTCCTCTCTCTTTCCCTCTCTATATCTACCTCTCCCTCCATCACTCTCTCTCCATCCCTCTCTATCTCACCTATGTCTCCTTCCCTACCTCTTTCCCTCTCTACTCTCCATCTCTCCTCTACCTACCTCTCTCTCTATCTCTCCATCCCTCTCTTTCTCTCTCACTCTCTCCTCTCTATCTCACGATTATCTCTACCCCTACCTCTCACCCCATCCTCTCTAAATCACCATTCTCTCTCTCTCTTACTTTCCCTCCTTATCTCTCACTCCCTCCTCTTTAAATCACCATTCTCATTCTATCCCACTTTCCATCCTACCCTCTATGTCTCACTTATCCCTTTCTACCTCTCCCTCCCTCCAACCTCCCTCTCTCTCTTTATATCTATTTCTCATTCTCTCCTTACCTCTCTACTCTCTATCTCACCACTCTCTCCATCTCACTCTCCTCCTTTCCTCTCTCCCTCCTATCCATCCCTCTCTCCTTCCCTCTATACCTACCTCTCCCTCCACTACCTACCACTCTCTCCCTCACCCATCTTTCTCTCTTACTCTCTCCCCTCTCTACTCTCTATCTCTCCCCCGTTCCCTCTCTAATCTCTTTCTCTCTCTCCCCCTTCCTCTCTCCCCTCATTTTCTCTCCTCTCACTCTCTCTCCCTCTCACACACACTCACCTCTATCTCCTCCTTTCCTCTCCCACCATCCCTCCACTCTCTAATTCTCTTTATCTATCATCTCTCTCTACATCTCCTTCCCTCTCCCTCTCTTTACCCACCTCTCCCTCCATCACTCTATATCTCAACTATGTCTCCTCCCTCCATCACTCTATATCTCAACTATTTCTCCTCCCTACATATCTCTCTCTCTCTCTCTCTCTCACACACACACACACACACACACACCCCTCTATCTCCTCC
>CM021102.1:329703424-329804492 GCA_007115665.2 Sequoiadendron giganteum
AAAGAGAAAGAGATTAGAGAGGGAAGGGGAGAGAGAATTGAGATAGGTGATAGAGATGTGTGATGGAGAGAGAAGTAGGGAGGTAAGGAGGAATGTGGAGAGATTGAGAGGAGAGGAGGGGGGAGAGAGAAAGAGGTATAGAGGGATAGGTTAGATAGCAAGAAGTAGAGAGAAAAGGTGGGTGAAAGGAAGAGAGAGGGAGAGAGAGGGGGGCAGAAAGAGAGGTGAGATAGAGAAAGTATAAAGGGAAGGATAGAGAGGGGGAGATATAGAAAATTATAGAGGGATGAAGGGAAGGAGAGAGAGGTGAGATAAAGAGAACTAGATAGGGAAGGAGAGAGATAATGGCGAGATAGAGAGTAGAGAGGGAAGGAGAGATAGAGGGAAGCAAAGAGTGAGAGAAATATGGGAGAGAGAGGGAGAGAGGGATAGGTAGGTATATAGAGAGGTGATATAGAGAGTAGAGAGAGATATATAGAGATAAAAGGAGCGGGATGGGAGATAGAGAAATGTAGAGAGGGAAGGAGGGAGGGAGGGAGATAGATATTAGAGAAGGAAGGAGAGAGAGATGGACATGTAGAGACATAGTTCTTGAGATCAAGGGAGAGAGTGTCAGATAAAGGGATGGAGATAGTGAGAGAGAGAGAGGTCTAGAGAATAAGAGATGAAAATGAGTGATATAGAGAGAGAAAGAGGAAATTTGACCTCTTGATTGCATAAATTTGACATGCTGATTACAAAAATTTGACATGCTGATTACTGAAATTTGATTGTCTAATTTTTTTAAAAAATCTTCCAAAAACTAGAATTTGCATTATAACTCCTACAAATCTGAAACCACTCTCAAACATCTTGAAACTATATACAAAAATATAACTTAAATTATAACAAATTAAATGTTCATATGTAAATGTCAACTTATACTTAAATGTCTATTTCATGTATATAGTTTTCCTGGCAGACAAAGAGAAAATCAAAGACTGTAGAAAATTGCATTCCAAAAGTCATGAATGACATTTGGTAAGCACCAAATTTGGTGTGCACCAAATAGGTTGCATTGGGAAATGCCCACCCAATGGGTTGGATTTTTCATTGGGCATCCGACCCAAAGGTTTGGACAACCATTTCATGCAAAAGATGTGAGTTTTTGAAGGGTTCTAAATTTCCTCATATTTTTGTTTGTGCTCCTCGCTCATTTGCACGTCTTTCAATGCAAGTTTATAAAAAAACTATGGTAGTGTTAACCTCTCTCTTAGATATCTAAATATATAATTCTTTTTTCATTTTGATTTAGTTAAGGTTTTGATCCATAGCTTCTATTGTAAATGCCTCTATTTTTTGTCAAAAACCAACATGTGCTAGTTTTAGGATAGATTTTTACTCATTCATCAAAACATGAAACAAATTACATTTTTTGAAACTAGACTCCATTCTACACATGATGGAAAAAAATCAATTTTTGATTATTTTTCAAAAACATTAGGGGAGAGCACGCTCAAATTTTAGCTTTTCAGGATGTGTCCACTTTGAAAATTCATAAAATATTATATACATTAAAAACATTATCTGAAAGAATGAGGATAAACTACATGGTGTTAGCTAATTTATCACTGTTCGAATTTTGAAAATTCTTAAAAAAAGTTAATCAAAAAAGGGGAAGCCCTTAGATGCCCCCCCTTTTGAGACTCTTAATCTTCATTAATTTTTTTAAAAAAATAGTAGCTTAGAAACTAGACTTGGAGCACTTCAAATTTTTTTCTTTCTACATCTTGAAATTTTGAGCATAACTATCTTCATTTTCTTGTGCAAATCAGATTTTGCTGATTTAAAAAAAAAGTGGCATCTTAAGAGCCAAAATTGTGCCACAGATCTATGCACTTACCCATATATGTATGTGTCTACAATAAACTCATACATGTGAGTTAATACATACATGATTATATGTAGGTAGACGTACCTACACATGCTACCCATATGCATGAGAATACCTATTGGATTAAGGTTACATTTAAATATATATACACTTCATGTATATATGTCGATCGATGGATATGAGAGTTTAAGTGTTTTTGTAAAGGTATTTAAATAATATATATGTATATATTAATATATAATATATATGTATATATTAATATATAATATATATGTATATATTAATACATGTGTAAAATAATATAGCTACATATATATTAATATATATTCATATATAAATGTGTGTGTATATATATGTAATGTTATTCTATATATATTTATATGGGTTTGCTAATTAGAAATTAATGTATTTGATAACTATGTGAAATGAGTATATATACATATATATATTACGTATATAATATATAATTTATAGCCATTTGAGATATTTCTAAAGCACAATACATAGCATTGTGGCTGATTATAGAAAGTGCTTTAAATAAAGTATGGGAACATAAGGCGTTGGCATATTAATCCATTCCAAAGTAGAAACCTATGCATAAAGAAAACCAATGACCAAGTCAACCAAGTCTAAGAAGCACACATGAAATAAAGGTGTTGTTTATACATTGCAAAGTAAAGTAAATATAGATTGATGAAGGGGAATCCCCTTAAAAATCTGAAAACTCATAACACAACTCAAAATAGCATAACATATGTAAGAAGGAAAACACTATATTTTATTGCAACAAATATGAATTAGGGTTTCAATATGCAAAATCTCATAAGCTCCCTTACAACATGGGATTTTATGCAAATATAAATTTTCAATAATGGATTCTTCAATCCTATGCTCAATCAAACAACATCTAGTTATGTAAACTTGCAACTCCTCCAAATCCCCCACTTCACCAAATTGCAAGCATAAATATATAGAAATTGTGTGAGAAGAAACCACTATTGGTTTCTCAAAAAAACATCCACTAAACCATCAAGGAAACCCATCATTTTCTACCTATCAATGCTCTGTCATTTGTCCATATTTGCTAAAATAGTTTTTGGTTTTGGTGCACCTTGTTTTGGGCTTTCTAGATCGTTTTGAAATTCTTAATTTCGTTACCGTATGAGAAATTTATGGCCATTTTACTAAGACTAGGTCTCATATTTATGACTCAGACATGCAAAAACATGCAAAGCTTGTGGCCAACATGCAAATACATACAAGAAACATGCACGATTCATTTGCAGCCCACTTTATGACATTTTCTGACACATGTACATGCAAACAAGACTTTTTGACCTCCTCCAAAAGTGGACACCCTAAAGGCATATTCCCCTCCAAGATGCTTTTATTGTTTTACCAAGACTTATTTCCCATCTGATTTACATTTACAATTTCACACAAAAGGGAAATTACATTGTTGCAAATTAAAATATTATTTTCCTAACCCCTAAGCCCTTATTAAAATCAAACAAAGCAAAATTACAATATTTTTGGTGATGCAAGAATGCCTTACACCCTGGATGCTCTTGCATCAGACACCCAAGGTAGAAAAGTTTTTGTGAATATGGATTCACAAAATGGAGTTGAGTGGTAGTACCACCCTCTCAAATTTCAAGCAATCCTCAACAAACTCCATAACTAAAATTGGTACCTCTAATTTGTTGTTCTTTCTCCTCTTGCAACACTTAGGTGGAACAAGTAACCTCCTTCTCTAGCAACCTTGCACTCCATTTGTCTCTCCTCTCATGGAATTGTATCCACCATGTACCATCCTCCTCCTAATACCATAAATTATCCTCTCTACTCTTGTGGGATTCAACACACCACAAACCGACCACCTCCACCAATTTTCTCCTACACCATCATCTACAACCTCTATACACAAACATGCACTATTAATATACCCATTCACAACTACAATTTCAATTTCCACTACTACAATATCTTCTTTAAATGGTAAATAATCATCACCTTTAAAATAAAAATAAAAATACCTTATCCTTTTTTGTTGCTCCAACATCACCTTCTTCATCCTCAAAACCTTGCATGTATGCATTTCGCAAGGCTATTCAAATTTCTCCCATGTATTCATGTCCTCCAAAGGACCATTGAGTGGTGTATCCCCTTCTTCATTTCCTATATTGAAGATAAATTCATCCATCATTTTCCTCTCGAATATCTTATCCAATATCCTCATCTCTTCTTTCAACAAGAGATCATCCTCTTCCTCACCAACCCACTTATCAAATCTAGGACCATCTATATTCACAATTTCTGATTGCAAACCCTCTTCATCCACTTCACACAATGCACTCCATTCACATGTTATATTTTCAACTTGCACCTCATCATCTTCTTCACTTGTGTGGACTACCCCCACATATTCTTTCTCACATTCAACCCCGACCAAAGGGCTACAACACTGTTTCTTTTTGCTCTTCTTTTTGTTGTCCTCTTTCAAGAGAACATTCTTCTTCTCATATCTCTCATCCCATATACTCATGTCCTCCATAACAATATTTTTCAATACATCTACTTCAGCCTTGAGCTTTTCAAATTCTTCATGGTACTTCCTATTTTCCACTTCATCCCAATATTGTTCCCAGAGTAAAATTCTTACGGGCCTCCTCATGACCCATCGTATGCTCTCTAGTATAGATTATCTCACGTCCGATGATCTATCTGCACATAAATAAAAAACACACCACCACAGGTCCTGGTGCAAACTACCTCACGTTTGGTGCTCTGCTTGCACACTTAGAAACTCCTGCTCTGATACCACTAATGAAGGGGACTCCCCTTATAAATCTAAAAACTCATAACACAACTCAAAATAACATAGCATATGTAAGAAGGAAAACACTATTTTATTCCAAAAAATATGAATTGGTATTTCAATATGCAGAGGCTCATAAGCTCCCTTACACCATGGGATTTTATGCAAATATAAATTTTCAACAATGGAGTCTTCAATCCTATCCTCAATCAAACAACATATTGTTATGTAAACCTACAACTCCTTCAAAGCCCCCCCTTCACCAAATTGCAAGCATCAATATATATAAATTGTGTGAGAAGAAACCACTATTGGTTTCTCAAAACAACCTCCACTAAACCACCAAGAAAACTTGTCACTTTCTTCCTATCAATGCTCTATCATTCGTCAAAATTTTCTAAAACGGTTTTGTGTGCCTCGTTTTCAACTTTCTAGATTATTTTGAAATTCCTAATTTCGTTACCGTGTGATAAATTTATGGCCATTTTATTGAGATTGGGTCTCATAATTATGACCCAGACATGTAACAACATGCAAAGCTTGTGGCCAACATGCAAGATTCATTTGCAACCCACTTTATGACATTTTATGACACATGTACATGCAAACAAGACTTTTTGACCTCCTCCAAAAGTGGGCACCCTAAAGGAATATTCTCCTCCAAGATGCTTTTATTGTTTTACCAAGACTTATTTCCCATCTGATTTAGATTTACAATTTCAAACAAAAGGGAAATTACATTGTTGGAAATAAAAATATAATTTTCCTAACCCTTAAGCCCTTATTAAAATCAAACAAAGTAAAATTATAATATTTTTGGTGATGCAAGATTAACTTACACCCTGGATGCTCCGGCATCACAGATTTTAGCAAAGTGGAAATAGTCTTACCCACACTAACATAAAGGGTGCCAACATATGAAATGTGGAACCAATGCATAAGCAAATGGAATGCATAAGAAGTCTCTTTTCTATGCCCAATTCTAGAAAAGAAATATCATAGCAATGTGACTTAATCAAAATAAGCTTGGTAGCAATATAAGAAGGAATTCGATATGTAAACCAAATATGAAACTTTCTAGTTAGTTTGTTGTTCATTTGACTTAGCAAAAGAGTCTTGTTGTCCCTTGAAAAAATTCAACTTAGCCATTTGAATGGTGAGTATTGTTATGTGTTGCAAACTTGTAAGTTAGTTTGATGAGTCATTGAATGGGGATAGAAAGGTGGTAGAAATGTTAACTTGTTTGTAGCCTTTGGTTGATCACAATTTAGTATAAATAAAGGTGTTCATTATACCAATTGTTACACTTTTCAATTTGATTACCTTGTTATTATTTTGTTGTATTTTGTGTGCTTGAGAGTTGAGAGCTTGAGAGTTAGAGAGTTGTTTTCCTATTTTCATTTGAGATTGTTGAGAGAATTAGTGAGATACTAGAAGAGGGAATTAAGTTGATCTTGGAAGAAGTAGCAAGCAGGCTTGAGGAATTGAGCTAGGAAGGGAGTTTAATCAATTAGAGATTTTATCCATGCATGCTAGTTTTTATACCTTTTTCATTTATGTTGGAAAGGTTAAATAGTTTTGTTTATTATGTTGGAAAGGAATGGTTTTGAATATGTTATGATGCTTGTACATGCTCGCATTTTTCTTGGCTTTTTATTATTTTGGAGACACCTATCATATTGGTTTATATTTATATAGATGTGTATGTACCATATATATGGGAGTTTGTATGAATGCAATGTATTTATACTATACATATTTTTCATCACTATATGTAGGATGTCTATACTAGAGATATGTAGCATACAGTAAGAAGTTGCTAGAATCACTTTGATAGTAAATTCATTTTGATTATGAGTTGTTAAGTGGGTTATTCCTGGGGTTTTTTTGATCCATGGAAAAGGGGGTAACCTAGATATAGAGTATGAATGTTCATAAAACCAAATAGAGCTAGGAGGGTGGTTGAAATAGATGACTCTCACTCAGAATACTAGGTGATGAATTTTGTGGCCAAAGTAGTGTAAGTATCCACTATTTACATTGTTAGCTCACTATGATATGGGTTTACATACTAGGTAGGGATAGTCATACATGTAGGTTGTAGCCACTATATGGAAACTCTAGATATGTAGGACACAAAACCATGCTTAGAAAATCCTAAGGTTATGAGGTTACCAAACCAATCTCTTCGTCGAAGGGTAGGGCCATCTTACCAGTTTGGTAGATGTGTGGTGGACCACAATAAGTCCATGGTTGGTGAAAAAGCACTTCAGTGATGCTTCTCCTCACGTAGTTGGTGGCCAATATTTGACAAGGATATTCTAGACCATTTATACTTTCTATATTCAGTAAGGTTTTTGAAGCTATGTATGTAAACTTGTATCCATCTCTATGGAAATTATAAATGTAAAATATCATATGGAGATTATGTATCATCAATAATTATATTAATGAAAGGAATTATTTTGTATCCAATGAGAAATTTTGAAATATATTTCAAATGTGCATTTATTACTCAAAGGAAAATAATTTTTTTTATTGCTCTTAAGGGTTAGATCCATAAACTATTCACTTGTGGGTAAAACATAGTAAAATTATTTGGTAGAAAATGGGCATGTTACATGTGGTATTAGAACCAGGTTTAGCTCTAGAACCTATGTGCTCCCTATTTTCCAATCCAACATTATATGAGTCTAATGTTTGGAAACTCTTGTGCTAGGATGGTGCATCTCAAGATGACTACAATAAAGTTAGTGGGTGGCAATGAGCGCTGTGAGTGCCAAGAAGGAAAAAGAAGCCCTTGTTCAAACTATTGAGGGAACCAATCATGACAATTCCATTTGGCTGAGTGATACTGATACTATCACTCATTCCCTTTCATGAATCGGTGAAGAGAAAAGAAGGATGAGAGAGGTTGTCAACTTCAACCTTCTACCTTTTGTCTCACCGGCCAAGTCAAACTCTTTATCACTTTCTAGGGATATGCCCTCAAAATGTAGTGTTAGTCTAGAAATTATATTAAGGGAACCTTGTGTTATACCTATGGTAGAAGTTATTGTAATAGGCTCAAGTGGCAAATCAAAGGAGTATGTTCCCCAAAATTATGTATCTAAGGATAGGTCCAAGGGATATTTTAATTTTGACGAAGTATATGAGCAAAAATGTGAGGGGTACACCCCACATAGCTATGTATCAGAAAGTGAATCCAAGGAATACTCTCCCTTAGACTATCTGAATAGTCATTCCATGTAAACTCAAGGATATTGAAATCATTGTTAATCTTAATGAAAAATATGTTTTTAGAAAAACTTGTGTATAAGTTCTTAATGGAATTCCTTTTATGAATGATTGTTCTTTTAAATGATTTTAAGAACGTTTAGTAAATTTTCTTAGATCTAATTAAATGAAACATCTAGGTATAACTATTCTTGGGAAAGTAGTTAGAACATGAATTAACATTGAAGGAATTCAAGACGTAGGTCAAGGTACTGAGAATGTTGAAGCTAAGTTGGTTACTACAACTCTTCTACGATCAAAAGCTCATTAATTTCCATAATTTGAAGCAAGGAGATTCTATGGTGAAAGAATATTGGGAAAATTTCACTCTCCTGTTGAGGTACATACCCATGTACCAAAAGGATGAGTGATTTCGAATAAGGAAAATCATCATGGGTTTCAATTCACAAATAGGTGATGAAGTATACATGCACGGTCCTGCTACCATGGACTTGGTGTATGAAAAAGCTATTAGGTAGGAAAAAAAGCTTAAGTCTATTTCAAACTACCAAGAAAGGAATAGAAAGAAGTTCAATTTGGTGCAGGCTAATAAAACTTCAAGGAGGCCTAGTGAAGGGAAAAGTTTTCAAAATCAAGGTGACAAGGGACCCCAAAAAAATCAGAATGAACCAAGAAGGGACCAAAGAGGAAGCAACAACAACTACAAAAAATCTTGAACAACAATGGTGGTGGGAATCTTAGTAACTCTAGAAGACCTATGAAAAAGAGGGGACCAGTGAAAGGATGTTTTACATGTGGGCGAGATCACTTTTCTAACTAGTACCCCAATATGCTGACAGGATCACAACCCTATGGAAATCCTCTTCTTCCACAATAATTTGCATTCTAGCAAAGGATACATGCTATAATAGACAACTGGCAAGAAGAGTACCAAACTACTCTGGTAGAAGTCTCAAGTACTGTGTTTGGCACTACTATCTCAATTTTAATAGATATTGGTACCGCAAAAAAATTATTTCTCCTAGAATAGCAAGTCAAATGTCTAGAAATGTTACTTTTATGGAAAAATCCTAGATTTTTGAATATGCAAACCAAACAGGAGCTAAATTCAATGTCTATTTGAAGAAAGGGTTGAACTTCCAAGTTTCTCTATGGAGGTGAATTTGTACGTAGATCCCTTAGGTTCTTATGATGTCATCTTAGGGATGAATTGGTTATGGAAGCATATAGCCAAAGTTAATTGCCATGCTAAAACCATAGAGTTCTTAGACTATCTAGGCAATTAGATGTCATTGCAAGGAACACCTAGAGAAGTGAAACTGTAGCAAATTTCAGTTGTGAAAATGCATAGGGTGAAAAAGAAAGGTTGTCAACTCTTTGCAGTAAAAATGGAAAAACTTGAGGAATACAAGGAAGTAATTATTCAAGATGATGTTATGTATTATGAACCTTAAGATCTCCAAGAATTCAAAGAAGGAGATGTGATGGAAACAGGGAAAATAGATATGGAGAAATATCCTATCCTACGAAAATTTGCAGATGTATTTCTAGATGAACTACTTGGATTGCCTCCAAAGAGAGTGTTCAATTTTTCCATTGACATAGTCCCTGGGTCAGAACCTATATAAAAAGTACCATATAGGATGACCACAACAAAATTAATGGAGTTAAAGGCACAAGTAGAAGAATTATTGTCTAAATGATTAAAAAGACCTAGTGTTTCACCCTAGCGAGTGCCAATGATCTTTGTGAAGAAGAAATATGGTACATTGTGCTTGTGTATTGACTATCAGTTGCTTAACAGAGAAACAATAAAGAATAAGTATCCATTGCCACATATTGATGATCTATTTGATCAGTTGTAGGGAGTGTCAATGTTTTCAAAGATTTATCTATGGGTATGTGCAGGATCATGATGGGCCAAAATGTGGCAATGGGAAAAAAATTACATTTTGGATCAACTCAAAAATGCAGAAATGCCGAGTTGACTTTTTTAGGCTCGGGTGTCAATACATTGCTCCAAAGCAATGCCCAAACCTATATTATACAAATTGGATATCTAATCCAAATCAGATATCAGATTTGAGCAAACTATATAAATAAAAAACAACAGCCTTTTAAAGTCATTTCAGACATTTTGAACGCAGCCACACAGGGAGAAGTCGAAATCAGATATCCGATTTGAAAGGTAAGTCTAGTTTTTTTAATGTTTTAATCAATTTTTCAATTAGATTTTTATAATCTTAAGTAGTTTTTATGATTTTTTTTTCAAAAGTAGGGTTCTTGATTGATTTTTATTAAAAACTAGAGTTTATAGTGAATTTTTATTAAAAATTAATGTTTTTAAATGGATTTTGATTAAAAACTAGTGTTGTTGATGTGTTTTAATCAAAAAATAGAGTTTGTTATGGATTTTTGTGAAAAAGTAGGGTTTTTTTTAGATTTTTATTAAAAACTAAGGCTTTTTTACAATAATTTCATTTATATTGTGTAATTTCAATTAGATTAATTAGTTTTTAACTTTAATAAGGGATTATGGCTGAGAATGAAAATGTACAAATGCCAAATGCTCCACCACCTCCATAGCCACCAATTGAAGACTTAATTGGTGAAAAATTGGTAAAATTGAGGGGCATTTGTGAAGTTTATAAGACAATCCCTCGATTATCCAAGATGACAAACACATTGAAGAAAATAATTAAAAATATAGAAACCCTCTCCACCCAATATAATGCCTTTCATTCGTGGTGAGAATACATGAGGGAATATTATGCATGTGGATTGTCTTGCAATGATGTGAAAGAACTCCAAATAACCAAAGCCCAAATAGCCTCTTTATTCGTTAACCCTCACATCGGTTTGCTAGTTAATGTTAATAAACCAAAAATTTCTATAAAATGGTGCACGAATAGGGACATTGTAGATAACGTTTGGGATTGTTGGTGTATGGTTTTTGATAAACCACCGAACAAAAATTCTGATATACCATTTTACTATATTAAAAAATTATATGTTGAGTTTGTGTTAGTGCATCATGTCAATTACTTTGACATTAAACCCTTCCAGGGTGTCAGTGGAGGTATGCCCCAAGATAGACCAGGGGTAGTTAGAGTAGTCCTATGCCCATCTGTTCCCCCTCCTCCCCTTCCTCCGCCACCTCCAGTATATCATCCAAAGATTATCCAGGATGCAACCACACAAACTATTTAGGCTATTCACTCTTTGAGTGGTCATTTGGTTTTGCAAGCTTCTACAGTAGCTCAACCACATTCTGGTGATGTTGGTGAAGGCTCGAGTGCTGTTACATCCTCCTCCTCAGGTCCACATATGCTTGGGTCCTCTTGTGCAAAGCATTGAGCATCCCTTGGAAACTTTTGATTATGACCTCCATGATGTGGACATTATAGATCAGTCACAGGGGAGTGGAGCGCACCCTACAAAGTCCTCTCTTGCTAGAGAGGGGGACATTGGAATAGTGACACAAGTAGGATTTAAGTTGTAAATTCATAACTTGCATTTGTTTTTAAATGAATATTAATAAGAGATAGTATCAAGTACTAATATTTATTTACATGGTCTATTTAACAGTTGATGTCTGAGGAGGAGCTCACACGGGTGACTAATAGCACCCTTAGGGCCATTTCATTTGGCCTCGACATGCATAGAGTATATATTTTTGCACTCACTCGTTTACATTTTTTATTATATACTTGCTTGTCATTTGAATTGTCATTAATGAAATTATATAATAACTTATATGTTTATCTTATTTTCCTCTTGTAGGAAATACCTAGTGCAAGTGAGGTGCAGCCTTGTCCAGACTATGGAGGTGAAAAGTTAGATAAGGGGAAGGTAATTGAACTCAAATTGGATTGAATTAAGATTTTTAAGATCTTATATTGATTATACATACATCGACACAGATTGGTAGTTTCATATGTACTTGTCATTTTTATGTAGAGGCGATTATGAGCTATACATCGATGTTGATAAGTGCTACAACGCCTGAAGGACTAGGTATTGGAACACCTCAAGGAGGAGGTGTTGAAACACCTGAAGGAGATAAAGAAAAAGATCATCCAAAAGAGGTATGTGTTTATTTTATTTTGTGTTTGGTAAATATGTTCCTATTACCAATAATCGTATGCTAACTTGGATCAATTTTATGTTTTTGTTCACATATATAGATTGGAATTTCAAAAGTTGGTTTGGTATATTCTAGGACTCATGACCCTTTGAAGAGATGTATATTTCAGGTAAACAAGATTTCAATTTTAGAGTTCAATTAAAATTCAATGTATATTGATTTTGATGTCAATTATTTGATTTTAAATTATATAGTATAACTAATCTCAATTGTGGTTTAAATTTTTCTTGTGCAACTACTTTCAAAGCCAATGAGTGCTTCAAAGAGGCTCCATTTTGATTTTCCACCAGTAGTTTAGGATGAGATAGACATTTTGGCATGTAAATTTTGAATAGATATTGAGATGGCATATGCCACATTTTGTAAAACTTTGTTTGAGTTGGTGTCGATGCTATTTTTGTATATGGACATACACTTGATTATTGGATAATTTGATATATAGAAGTTGACAATCGAAATTTAATTTGTTCCTCATGTGCATGATTAAACTCTTTGAAAATTTTGTATTGAGCAATGGTTAAATATCAATGTACAATAGCATACAAAAGAATGGTTATATTATGTAGTTTATATTTATATCACTGATTACATTGTATTGCACATCTTTCAAACTCAAAGAATTACTTCACATTGCATAACTAACAACTAGATGTTGATAGATGATAAAATTTCAATTACAATATAGTTTTTACAAAGTCAACCTAAGCAGTTATGCAATTACTTCGCATTGCATAACTAATAACTAGGAGCAGCTATCAATTGCATTTTCTTGTCATGGAATTCTATGAGACCACATTTCTTTAAGGATTTTTTGCAAATAGTCCACTGCCTTGTCTATGCTACCACATTTTTCATACATGTCTACCAAAGCTTGTTATCAAACAGTTCACTGGCTTGTTGGTAGGGCTTATTGGAACTTGTATGCTTTGAACTCATTCAATCTTGAAACCACTTTATTCCCTCTTAATTTTGTCTACTTAAACTTAAAACATCATTGTATTATGCTGCCCCATAATTTGGCTTACACTTTCTTTGTAAAATCACCAATTTTCCCTTATTTTTGCCCCTTCCAACTAGGGCTTCACTTTTACTCTTCTTGGGTTACTTTTAATCAATCAGACCTCTTAAACACCATTAAATACACCTATTCCAATAGTTTCCAACAATTTCCAACCTGTTTTCATTCAACTTGTCAAAAACTCACTCTCTAGCCTTACTCAAAAGGCACAAAAATTAGTGTTTCTTAATAGGGCAGCATTCTCAGACCACTCTAATCCCTTTATCACCCCTAAAAAATTGTTCCTACGCCTACCCCTATCTAATTCACACCCATTCCTCTGAGGTACAACCTATACAAAAGGAGGAATGGCCTTGTCAATTCATGAAATCTTACATGTTTTAGGTGCTCCTGCACCATACTCCCTGGGTGCAAAAGACTTATGCCCCATAAATCACTCCATAGGTCTGCTCCTATCTTCTTCACAATCCCTTCAAACCCACTTCAGGTCACTTGCATGGAAATATTCATCTAAGGGATTTTGTACCCTTCATGCTTTGCATTGTCTTGGTCTTGCCATGCTTGATCCTTCTCAAATGGATCTTCTTGTTGCTATTTTTCTTCATTGACACCTGCAAATGGTGTTTCCTAAGCTTTGACACCTGCACACAAAAATTCAGTACACAAAGCTAAACATCCATACATTAGTATCTCTATTTCATGCTCTTCCATAAGCTTTTGCCAACTACACATGTATCTATGCCCTTCAGCTCTTCTCTTCACAATATTTCTTAGGTTCTTTGTGGTTAGAACCATCACCATAGTAGCATACATCTACCACACAACCAAATATGACAACCAAGGACAATCCCCTATCCTAACACCATATTCCTCAAACTCTTCTTCTCTAGCCTTCACTAGGCCACTCACCATCAACTCTTCCTCTCTAGTTTCCCACTTAATCTACTATTTGCAGGATTACACATTTGAAGGTTGCTAGGTTGAGAGGTTATGTGTGATCTATTTATTCCAAATAAGGTCAATCAATACCATTTAAGGTGTATTAAGTTGAATTTTTGAGTCTAGGGGTCCAATATGCCAAAAATGCATTCTTGCTTCAAAATTGTCAAAATTGCCATGTAGTCTTTTGAAGACAAATTATTAAAATTGTAAAGGGAAGTGCAAGATAGGAGTCTAGAAGTTGTGGTAGGGTTGAAATAAAGGTTTTTGACTAGTTTTTCACAACAAGCTATGGTCTCATAGATTTGTTTTGCACGAAAAATCAGTGTTGGAATTCGGTTGGAGGCTAAAAACTACTTGTAAGATAATCAATAAATCTTGTTCTACAACTCGTATGAGAAAATCAGCTATTCCATCACATTCGGATGGGTATGTTTAGGTTAGGTATGGTTCCCTTTCGCACCCAAACAGGCCGAAGTAGTCCGAGCTACGTTCAATCGACGAAATCCCTTAAGAGTCCAAAGTGTAGAAGGGCATCAATCTTTGATGGACTGTTACTTAAAAAATGTGATTTTTATAGACTCTCCATCTGATTTTATGGGAATGTGTTGGGACTATATACAATAACCTCTCTCGGTTTTTTCTATCTCAGAGGCATTTCCTTGTGGTGATGAGTTTTCAGTTGAGGGAAAAGTTGTCAAATGCAAGTAGTGTAAAGTTGCAAAGTGGTGCAACTTTCATTCTTCAACTCATACAACCAAATAGACTATTCCAACACATCTAGATGGGTATGTTTATGCTAGGGATGGTCCTCTTTTGCACCCAAATACATTGAACCACTCCGAGCTACATTGGATTGACGATTTCCCTTAAGAGTCCAAACTGCTAAAGGCAACAATCTTTGAAGGGCTATTTATCAAAAACCGTGATGCTTATAGAATCTTCATCTAAGGCTATGGGATCATGTTGGGACCATCTACAATAATCTATCTTGGTTTTTTATATCTCGGAGGCATTTTCCCGTGGTGATGAGTTTTCAGTTGAGGGAAAACTTGCCAAAAGCAAGCAGTGTAAAGTTGCAAAGTGGTGCAAATTTCATTCTCCAACTCATATGACCAAATGGATTGTTCCAACACATCTAGATGGGTACATTTATGCTAGGGATGGTCCTCTTTTGCACCCAAATATGCCGAATCACTCTGAGCTACATTGGACCAACGATTTCCCTTAAGAGTCCAAAGTGCTCAAAGGCAGCAATCTTTGAAGGGCTATTTCTTAGAAATCATGATGATTACAGATTATTCATCAAAGGCTATGGGATTTTTTTGGGACCATCTACAATAACCTCTCTCATTTTTTGCTATCTCGGAGGCATTTTCCCATGGTGATGAGTTTTCAGTTGAGAGAAAAGTTGCCAAATGCAAGCAGTGTAAAGTTGCAAAGTGGTGCAACTTTCATTCTCCAACTCATACGACAAAATAGACTATTCCAACACATTTGGATGGGTACGTTTATGCTAGGGATGGTCCTCTTTTGCACCCAAATACACCGAATCACTCTGAGCTACATTGGACCGACGATTTACCTTAAGAGTCCAAAGAGCTAAAAAGGCAGCAATCTTTGAAGGGATATTTATCATAAACCATGATGCTTACATACTCTCCATCTAAGGTTATGGGATCATGTTGGGACCATCTACAATAACCTCTCTTATTTTTTCTATCTCAGAGGCGTTTTCCCATGGTGATGAGCTTTTAGTTGAGGGAAAAGTTGCCGAATACAAGCAGTGTAAAGTTGCAAAGCAGTGCAACTTTCATTCTCCAAATGGTATGACCAAACAGAGTATTCCAACATGTCTAGATGGGTACATTTACACTAGGTATGGTCCTCTTTTGTACCCAAATATGCTGAATCACTCTGAGCTACATCGGACCAATGATTTCCCTTAAGAGTCCAAAGGCTAAAAGACAATTTTTGTTTTTTGGAAAAAGTGGTAAGCCACTATAATTTATTATATATAAATAGGAGATATTACAAAACTTGGCTCAAACTAGCATACCGACAGGAAAGAACCAGGAAGAAAACCTTCGGTTGTAGCTCGATTAAGTACAAAAATCTCTTTACATTTTTAACATACCCTTTATACAATGCCAGACATTTCACCCATATTTCAAAAAACATCACTAGATATAGATTATGCCTATACACAGTTATGACCTTTTTACATTGTTTCAAATTTCAAAATTCAAATTTTATAAAATTTTCCTATTGGAGGCATTCAGGGCATAGTCTTCCACAAGATTAGTATGTTGACGTTCTGGAGTGACAAGCACCTATACAAACCATCATGGTAGCAGTTAAACTACATACAATAGAAAAGATTCTTAGAATAACCAATCTATATTATTGTAATCTGTCACATACCTCTCCGAAAGGATCATAGTTGCCTATTGTTGCAATAGGTCCATGATCAATCATGCTAGGAATATCGTAAAAGTTGTCTAATGATAAATCTATATTGTCACAACAAAAAAGATGCTTAGATTAACAAAAATCTATATTAATCTAAACAACCTGAATGATGATGAATTGGTACTGTAAACTATAAAAGATGCTTAGAATAACCAATCTATATTATTCTAAATGACCTAATTGATGATGAGATGATAATGCAAACTATAAAAGATGCTTTGAATAACCAATCTATATTATTATAATCTATCACATACCTCTCTGAAAGGATCAGAGCTTTCTATTTTTGCAGTAGGTCCATGATCAATTGTGCCAAAAATATCCCAAAAGTACATATAAAATATCACTATTAAAGACACCTGCATTGTAATAGTATACCAAATATCAGTATTAAATAAAGAACACTAATGAACTTAAGCATAATGAACCTAAGCATTGTACCTTCCATTTTTGAATAACCTATTCAAGTGTGCCTGAAGGATCATCTCTTTGCTTAAGAGTATCCAATATTGCTTCATGACCAACATTACTAAGTGTCCATAGTTGTTTTGTCTTTGGTTTGGCATGATGCTTCAACAACTTAACATTTATTGCTATAACAAGGTGTGAATACATGAGAATGGTTTTGTATTTCTCGTAGTCTTCAAATGCAAGTATGCCATTCTTTCTAATCATGTATGTTCGCAACCAAGTTCCTACAACCACAACTAAACTTGTAGGATACACGAACCCATCATCATCTTCCATCGATTGTGTTAGATTGTGCTTTACCTGAACACATCAAGCCAACCAATATTTTGATCTCTCTTCATTCCCCTGCGGTGCAACAACTACAAAAACATGTCCTGGTTGTAGTAGATCTGAAAGGCGGTCATAATCAAGTGAACTTTCCATTGTGTCATTTGTCATGGATATAGTTTGAGATAAAGGAGTTAGATACTGTGGAGCCCATGTATCCACCCACTCACTTGAATCACATTGATCTCACTCGCACTGAATACAACTCTGACAAAAACAAGCCAACTGTCGTTTCCAAATGGTCCATGTGCTTGCATCTAAGCTTTGAAACAAATACATCTTTGAAGAATATTTGATTGCATGACAATCCAGTCTACACACTGTTGAATCAAGTGTCCCTCCCTATGACAATGTTGAACTACACCAATCAACAATAGAACGTGCATCACTGAATTTTGCTCCTGAAATCTTCAATTGCTCCTTAACTAGAGCTCTCTTTACACATGCACCTACTCCATCATGCTCCCCTTTCCCATGTCCAGCTTCAAAAAAACTCCAAACATTAGGTGCACCCCTCTCTACATGCATTCTACTCAACCAATAAAACATACGAGCATTCTTGAATTGACCTGTGCAATTATCTAACCAAATGAGATGTCGGCCTAGTGCTATATCATGCTCCTACAAGAACTCAAAAAAATCTTGAAACAATGTTGGATATACTCAGACGAGTGAGATCGATCATCACACATATAAAAATGATACTCTCTGATTATCTTCTGATCCTCCTATGTACTATAGAGTGCATGTCTAAACGTTATGTGGACAAAAATAACAATCTAAATGGAATTGTAATACTGAGATTGTACCTCGTTTTATGGTTGCAATGTGTAGTTTTCTACAAAATCAACCACTGATATAATAGTGCCAATCGGAAAAGAGTCCTTACACATCTTGAATTGTTGATCCAACCACTGAGACCTATGACTATGCCTTGCATACTTTCAAAAAATATTTTCCTTAAAATCTGAAATAATCAACAACACTGCTTATTTTTGTAACCAACTCACATCTAGAACCTTCACCTCCACTCTGCAAAGTATATTTGACTATCTCATATCTTTTTTTCTCAACAAGATTCTTTCCAAATTCATGTTCATAACCCTCGTGAAAACATTGAACAAACTTTGACAAGCCACCACATTGTGAGAACTTCACATTTAAACAATCATTTCTATAGAAAAAGGAACCATCATCTCTAGAACATAAAAATAGATCTAGCAAGTCCCTTGATGATTTCGGAAGATGCATTGCACCACACTCCTGCAACATTTGATTAGTATGCAAAGTAGAATGGATATAGCATAACAGTTCATGGTACATTGAAAACTCCGCATGGTATTTGCAACAAGTATTATGAATCTTAAGAGGCACACAATAAAATAGCTTCAAACCTTCAAAATTCCTTTGTGATATTTCCATATTTGGATGTGTTTCAATAAATTTGTTGAACAACATTGTTTGTCTTGATTCCAAGAAATGTTTAGGATGCGGTGTACGATATTGATTGCCAATTCTTAACTTTAAAACATCCTTTGCATTGGGTGATACTCTATAGTTATCATGCCAAAAATTGTTGAATTACCTACTTTACATTATCAATTAGCTTCTTATCAACACATGGAAGCCTCCCGACAAAAGGCCATGTATCATTTTGAAGAGAATCATCTATTATTTCTCTTTTTGCAAGTGATCTATCCAAAGTTTTATGATTTATGTGAAAATAAATACAATTTTGTCTCATAAAGTGTGCCTTTTTCAATTGATGGCTTACTAGGGTGGTTGTAATGAATCTTTGAGCAGCTCTCTTATCTTTTTCCTTGTTATTTTTTCTAATAGACTTGAGAGCATTAAAAATATTTTTGACAATAATTGAATTTTTTTCGGTCTTCTTGTTCACACAAATCCTCAATTTGGATAGCAAAGGTCTCATCTCTTGCATCTTTAGCAATTGTACAAAAATTTGGCATTTCTCGATCAATGTCTTCTATCCCACAACTGAATAGTTCATGTTGACCTCTTGCCTTCAAAATTGTTTATAATATCATCAATTTCAAGTAACCATTTAGGGGTTCTTAAAGCTCTTGAATTTGGAATATGTCTTTCTTCCACATAAGGTTCTTCATTTCTCATGTAATCTGATGAAACATAATTTACACTTGCTTCAATATTATGTTCAACATCTTCATTTCCAACATTTTCACCTTGAACATTTCAATATCAATTTGAATAATTTCATTCCCAATTTCAATATCATGTTCAACATCTTCAATTCCAACATTTTCACCTTGAACATTTTCATTATCAATTTCAATATTTTCATTCCCAATTTGAATATCATGTTCAACATCTTCAATTCCAACATTTTCACCTTAAACATTTTCATTCCCGATTTCAATATCATGTTCTACATTTTCACCTTGAACATATTCAATTTCCTCTTCACTTGAAAGACCATAGGGCTTAGGTTCACCAATATTTAACATACCTTGTCTTCTCTTCCTATCACCTTCTCTGTCTCTTTGTCTATATTCTTCAGTTTGTTCTTTTGTAATCTTTCTCTTAGGTTTTTAATTCCAATGACTACTGCTCCCCATTATACCTCAAAAAAAATGCTAAAAGATGATTTCTTATGACAAATTTGTGTAGAAGATGCTTCAAAAAGTTGATCTTTGTCTCTTCCTGTCTGAAATTGCGCATTTTTCACCTACAAAGTGCTGCAAATAGAATGTAGGGTTTGTTGGAATGCTCAAAAATATCCCACATGGGGTTTTTCTATAGCCCACAAATCCGATATCCGATTTGATTCGGATATCTGATTTGGAAATCATTTTAAAATGTTTTGCAATGGTAATATTTTAGCTCTACACATCAGATTTTTACAAATCGGATATCCGATTTGTGCCCACATAGACCTAAGGGTTTAAGGTTGAGAGGGAGAGGGAGAGGGAGAGGGAGAGTGGGAAGGAGAGAGGGAGAGTGGGAGGGAGGGAGAGGGAGAGGGAGAGGGAGAGAGGGAGAGGGTTTAGGGTTGAGGGAGAGAGGAGAGGGAGAGGGAGAGAGAGAGAGGGGGGTTTAGGGTTGAGGGGGAGAGGGAGAGGGAGAGAGGGAGAGTGGGAGAGTGAGAGGGAGAGTGGGAGAGTGAGAAAAGGAGAGGGAGAGTGGGAAGGAAAGAGGGAGAGTGTGAGGGAGAGAAGGACAGAGGGAGAGAGAGGGGGTTTAGGGTTGAGGGAGAGGGAGAGGGAGAGAGGGATAGGGAGAGAGAGAGAGAGAGAGAAGGGAGAGAGATAGGAGTGATTGAGTGAGAGACTTGGGAGAGAGAGATGGAGGGAGAGGGAAAAAGATAATATTTAAATATTTTATATATTAGTAATATATATATATATATTTAAATATTTATACATTAACTAAAATATTTAAATAATATTTAAATATTATACATAATAATATAATATTATATATTAAATACATAATTCGGTAAGATATTATCATAAACTATATATTATATATTACATTATAAACTATATTGTATATTATATTAAATTATAAACTTTATTACATTTTTTAAATCATATATTAATTGCATAACATTTTTTAAACTCATATCTAAAATATATCGGATATCAGATTCAAATCGGATATTCGATATGATGACAAAAAATTTAATGCCTAGGGATTAGGCTTGGGCTTGCTTTGGAATTTGGTTCAGACCTGCCAATCCTAAGAAGTCAACACGAAAAACGTGTTTAACAACTTACCTTGTTTTTCCAAACTTCGCCCATGTGGCTGACGACTTTGTTTTTACACAAAATTGATGAAAGGAAAATGGTTTGTAAAGGAGCTTCTCAGCTTTCCACCAATATAAATTATACTTTACTTTGAATGTAATAAATTATTATATTCATTTTCTATTAGAATTACGACTAAAGTCCTGATTGATAGCCTGATTGAAAAAAATCTATAGGTTTCAAACGGTATCACATTTTTTGAATCCAAAACATGCGTCACATTCTATGCTTGGCATACTATAGGATTAAAAAAAAAATTGAATTTCATGAAGTTTTGGCCAAGTTAAGGTGGTCAGACATACGAGTTTTTATATTTTTTAAAATTTGTAATAAAAAATTCATAATTAATTATTTACATGGAAAAAATTACAAAAAAATATGCATCACATCTGAACATGAGTCCTCTACTTATATCTAAAATATTATCATTTTATTATGGTTAGGGTGGTCAGACAGACACCTACTTCTTATTTTTTCCTTGAAATTTAAGTACTATTGCTTTGAAATTTCAATTTTTCACCAAATAGATTTTTTTTTTTAGAAAAATAAAAATAGTAGTTTAGAAACTACATTCAATTTTCCACAGATTCTATTCTTACATATTTTTGAAATAATATAGATAACTTATTCAAATTTTTACATCAAGTTTCCTAACTCTGATTTTTATGAATTTTAATTCCCACTTAAGGGCCTATTTTTTCCATGATGATCCTACACATACCCCTATGTTTTGGTTACCATCAACTAAGAATCAAGGATGAAGACATTTTCAAGATAGCTTTCAAGACTAGATATGATAATTACGAATTCACGGTCCTACCTTTTGGACTAATGAATGCACTAGAGGCATTCATGAACCTAATGACCATTGTATTTAGGTATTATTTGGATAGGTTTGTATTGGTCTTCTTGGACATCTTAATCTACTCCAAGAATGAAGAATTACATCTCAAACATCTAGATATTGTTCTTCAATGATTGAGAGAGCATAAGTTGTATGGGAAACTCTCAAAGTGTACCTTCTTCAAAAAAGAGGTACAACATCTAGGTCATGTAATTTCAGTTGATGGGATTGTAGTTAATCTAGCAAAGATAAAAGCAATGCTTGAGTGGTCGGTGCCTAAGAATGTGCCAGGAGTTAGAAGTTTCATTTGTCTGCTTGGGTATTATCGTAAGTTCATTGCAAAATTTTCAAGAATAGCTTTTCCCATCACTTCTTTGCAAAGGAAAGGTAAGAATTTTGAGTGGATAGAGAAATATCAAGTGGAATTTGATCTACTCAAGGAGAAGTTAACCATATCTCTGATACTAAAGGTACCAGATTTGGATGGCAACTTCTTTTTTTTCACAAATTCTTCAGGAGAAGGTTTGGGTGGAGTGTTAATGTAGGAGGTGCGAGTCATAGCTTATGAGTCGTGGAACCTAAAGCCTTATGAAAAAAATTATGCTTTGCATTATTTGGAGTCAACAACACTTTTTCATGCATTATAGATGTGGAGACACTATCTATTGGGGAAGCCATTTGAGCTTAAGACCGATCATCATGGTCTCAAGTATTTTTTGACCCAGCCTAATCTTAATTCAAGGAAAATAAGGAAGTTGGAATTGATATCTAACTATGATCTCAACATTAGTTATATCAAGGGAAAGGAGAATCGAGTTACCAATGCCCTAAGTCATAGGAGGCATATCTCCTCGATGGTATCGATCCAAACTGACTTCAAATGTCAAGTGTTGCAAGAATCCAAGGGTGATGAATTTTATGAACTAGTCGAGCAAGCACTCTCAAATAATCCACAAGATCAAAGGTAGGAAGGATATCACTTTGAACCTAATGGTTTATTAAGGTTTAATGGGAGAATTTATGTACCTAATTCTAGAGATTTAAGAAGCTTTGTATGGAAAGAAGTTCACAATGCACCATATTCAGGACATCTTGGTGTAACTAAGATGGCTTATATAAATCCATTGTATTTTTGGAAGGGTATGAAAGGGGATGTTATAAGGTTTGTAGCAAGTTTCTTAGAGTTCCAAAGAGTGAAGGTAGATTGTCGTCATCCTATAGGACTTTTGTATCCACATAAAGTTTTGAAAAGTAAGTGGCAAGTATTTGTGCAAGGTCTACCTATGTTGAGGAATAAGTACAATGCCATTCTAGTAGTAGTAGACAAACTCACAAAGGTGGATCACTTTATACCAGGGAATCTAACTGATGGATCTCCTGTAATAGCTCATATTTTTTTCCAAGAGGTATTTAGATTGCATGGGATTCCTGAAAATATTATATTTGATAGGGATGCTCGTGTGACATCTAGATTTTGGAAAACCTTGTTTTCTTCACTTGGGATGAAATTGAACATAAATTATGCATATCATCTGGAAATGCATGGAAAATTTGAAAGGGTAAACCAAGTGTTAGAGGACCTACTACAGATGTATTGCATGGATCAGAAATACAAATGGGAAGATTACCTACCATTGGTTGAGTTTTCATATAATAACTCTTATAATTTTGTGATCAAGATGGATCCATTTGAAGCATTGTATGACAAGAAGTGTCAAACTCCTATAAGTTGGGATAAGCTAAAAGATAGGATAAGCCTTGGGCCAGAGATGTTATCAAAAATGGAGGAGCAAGTTGGTATTATTAATCAGAGGTTAGTAGAAGCTAATGATAGGCATAAAATTTATGTTGATGCCAAGCGGGTACCCAAAAAATCCTCGGTAGGTGAAAGTTTTTGTTAAGGGTCAAGCCCCACAAGAGTTCTATCAAGTTTGGAAATTCATCCAAACTAGCTCCATGCTACATAGGTTCTTTTTGAGGTTTTTGAAGAGATTAACCCTGTTGCGTATAGGATTTATTTTCTACCAGCTCTTGAAAATATGCATAATGTCATTCATGTCTCGTATCTTAAGAAGCATATACCAGGTGATAACCATGTTATTAATTGGAATGCTTTATAGGTACAGGACCCAAGAGTGGTAAAAATTGAGCCTCTCAAGCTGCTCAGGACACATAAGCTCCACTTACATAATAGAGAGGTTCTGCAATGCAAGGTCCAATGGGATCGATATGCAGAAGATTCTACCACTTGGGAAGACTATGTTGAGATGAAGCAAAAGTTTCCACAAGTCTTGCTAGATTTTGAAAACTCTTGAAAACAATGATGTTTTGTGATGTTTTATGTTTTATGCTATGTCCATGTCAATAATTAATAATCATCAGGGATGATTATTCACAAGGGGGGGATTATGTTACACCCCATGTGTTATTACCTATTACTACACCTTGTTTGGGGAAATTTCTTTAATATATGTAAAAAAAATTATGAATATTGAATGCAAATATGATGAATAAATGATTGATAAAATTTGATGTTTTATAATGATTCTAACTATGAAATATAAGTGATGAATATGATTGCATTGTGATCAGCTAGCTACTATTATGATGTGTTAAGTTGAGTGCAGGAATAGGTTTGAACCTCTGGAAGAGAGGGAAGGTATCACTAAGGAGAAGAACTTGGTACGGTAAACCTTAATGAGCCTCATTGAGCATTCACAAACTCACACCCTAGTTGGTCTATGTCGAGTCAAGTCAGTTTTGGGAAAAGGTAAGTAATCTTTGGTTTAGATGTGAATGTTGTGATTGAGGAATGTGATTAAGTCTTGATGTCGAGTGAAAGTCCTTCCTTGTGTGTTTATTGTTATTTCGATGAGATATATGCATAAAATATATATATATATGTATATATGTACATGTCTATGATAAACTCATAAATGTGAGTTAATACGTACATGAGTATACGTAGGTAGACGTACCTATGCATGCTCATGGATAGATTACCCATATGCATGGGAATACCAATTGGACTAAAGTGACATATATATATATTGTAGACACTCAAAATTGTCCTAGGCTTGCGAACTCTGATTCTTCATCATTTTTCATTTTTCCTAAGGTCATAAGTTTTCTATTAATTAAATAATTTTAATTATTTAATTAATTCATTTCTAGCTTTATTTCTTCTTTGATTAATTAAATAAATTTAATTACATCACTAATGTCCCTTTCTACTACAATTAAATGAATTTTATTTATTTAATCATTTATACATCTTTGAACTATAATTAAATAATTATTTTAATTATTTAATTATTCATTAGCCTTTTATGTTATTAAATTAAATAAATTTTATTTATTTAATTGCTTACTAACTTGTCCTTATCTTCCAATTTTAAATTAAATCATTATTTAATCCAAAATTCAACCTATCACATGCCTTCTATAATTAAATAATACTTTTATTATTTAATTATTCTTTTAAATTTTTCCTACAATCTCTTTTTTTGTGTCAATCTTATCTTCCACATCAAATCTTATCTCTTGACATTTCATTCAATCCTATCCATTCATTTTTATCATTTGCCCTATTTTTTCCCTAACCATATTCCATACTACAACTTTCATTATTGGCCATTGATCTTTTGGTTAAATCAACCTTTCAATCTCAACCCTTCATGACAAATTGAAATTCTATAAAATACATTTATTTTGTTATTATCAACCCACCTACATTCTATCTAGTTTATCTACATCTTAAGCTATCTAGTTCATATGCAAGTACATGCTACTAGTGTGAGACAACAATCTTCAATATTTTTCTAGTCATTGTCATATGCTTATTAATGCACACTCAAATATGAGGGTAATTATTCATATCAAGAAAAATGGATAAGAGGAATGGAGGTCAATCAATGATGGCATGAAGATTCTATGGTGAAGTTATTTTATGTTTTATGTCTTTATGCTTATTTGTACTTCATTTTTTATTAGCGTTTGATTCACGTGCTTTATTGCCTAACCTTGATAATTTTCCCTAGATTACATTGGTGAACCTGATGTGAAAGGACAATTTTGTAAAATTCATACGAAAATTTTAGTTTTGCAGGTTACAAGTATTGATCGACACAACCACTAGCTAAAACAATGCAAATTCCTATGACATAGTGTTGCAACTGTGATGCCAAATGACGCAATTGCTTTAGGTTAGGGAATATTTCGACTTCGGTTGAATTCTCACTTTTTCTGGAAACTTGTTGCTATCTGGTTTTGGGTCTCCTTATATTTACCTTATTTGCATATCATATTAGTTGTTAGTTTTTTGGATTTGGTCAAATTTTTGTTATATTTTTTAGGTCCAAGTTTACATGATGCATTTGACTATCATTCACCGTAATCATTTGGGGGTTTACCACATTTGATATCGACTGAGAACCACAATCACTTTTCTATGTCGTAGTCAACATCCTGAATGACGTAGTTGCTAATTCCTGCGACTCAATTGCTCCTGTTTGTGAGCCGCAATTGTTATTTTCTATGATGCAATTTCCTATTAATTTAAAGTTTAGGGCTCTAGTAAAAAAAAATAGTTTAGATCTTTTGCATTTTGTAGTCTAGGGGATTTCTATTACTAACATTTTTTTTTTTTGTGGTACAGGTGGAAAGGAGGCTTTTCATTTGATTTTGCTAACTTATCTATCTTGTTTCATATTCATACACTCATTGGGTTTAAAATTAGCCTTGCATTTACATGTCATTAGGCTTAAAATTTAAAAAAAATTTCATTTCTTCACTCCTTGGTTAAAAAGAACTTGCATTTTCACTCATTTGGGACTTAAAATTGACAACAATCTTGCATTAAGTGTCTTTCTCACATTTGGATTTGGACTTAATAAGAACTAGTGTATTCATTATCTTGTGGTTTGTAACTTGTCTTAAGGTGTGTATGCTCTTCTCTCACACCATTTGGTGATCTTGGGAATCGAAAACATCTTTTAGGCAATTGCATAATCACCCACGTATTTGGTTTTAGGATTTTTCTTTTTTTTAAATGAACACTAGACGAGTGTGAGAAAAAGGTGTTGTGTATGCTCTCTCCTTGCACTTTCGTGATCTTGAAGATCAAAAACAACATAATTTTCTCACTTTTTTTACCCTTAGAGGGTTTGCCTCCCAACTTGTGATAGGGAACGACCCAAGCAGTACTTTATTTTGGTCTACTATATAAATAATTGTGAATGTTGGGAACATTTTCAATCACCTGGTGCAGATTTCCTATACCAACGAATATCTCCCTTAGTATCCTTGAGATGCGTCAAAATCCTTTCTAACGAAGGGACTAGGAGGCCTCTTAATTGAGTGAACCACCACATGTATAGGCACCAGTATTACCCTAAAACATGGATTAATAACCACTTGTTGTAGAGGTGAAAAACCCTTTTACTTGTTGGTGCAAGAGGTCGGACCTCTGAAGTCACCCTACATTGCACTATTCATTATCGAGACAGGAAATCCCTTTGCTCATAAGATCTATGGATCTTCAGGGGTAAGATATTTTGGTGTGCTTGCACCATGTAAGGGGGAGCCAGTGTCACCAAGATCTTGAGTTGTCCGCTTTGTTTAAGTGTTTGGAGCAATCCAAGTAGGAACCCAACAAGTAGTATATCTTTCCATCCTAGGTTGTTCATTGTCTATGATTTTCTTAATACACATTGAAATTATACATTTTCACACTTAGACCAGACCAAAGAAGTGTCTTTAGACTATTTGTTGTGTTTGCCAAAAATCAATCTCACAAAATCATATCAAAATGGGTCAAAAATCAGCCAAAACCTAGCAAAATACACTGTATGTTGTAATTTACTGTCATTCACTACAACTACAACTCAAAAAATTGCAACTGACATTTCTAGAATGACACAACTATTACACAGAACATCGCAACTAAGACTCAAAATGATGCAATTGCCTATCATTGAAAATTTTAGGGGAAAACTAAGGCAATCCATTTTCTAATCAATCTTGAGCATTATCTTGTCCTCTAACCATAGACTTGCAAGCCTCTAGACTTGTCATCCATCCATTTATCCATCATTACATTCTTTGCATTTTCCATAGGTCAAACATTAGGTCATCCTTTAGCTTGCATACAACTTGTTGTAGGTTTTAGCTTTGGAAACTTATCAGACTCTAGAGAAATCCATAGTGACAAAATTAGATTTATCTTGGCTTCACTTTTCCATCATCTTAGTCCTTTGTCATTTAGGGTAGCTCCTCAACTCACAAGGCTAGTTTGAGACCACCTTTGTCATCTTTGTCATTTCAGTCATTACCATCATTGGAGTCTTGATAAACCAGATTTTCAACCTTGGCTATCTTAGTTTGATTGAGCAACCTTACCTTAGATTTTCTACAAGGTGCTTAGTTGTCATAACCTTGTCCATAATTTTAGGTCATATTAATATTCGTATCCACCATCCTTTCACACTTTCATTGTATTTGGCATACCTTATACATACTCAAGATATTGACCTTATTGTGAAACTATTGACATTTTAACCATTGTGACTTTGATTCTTTGTCTTGGTATCATCATTAGGCATGTCCTATACTTTAAAAAATTCAAAAACATAGTTGCATAACCTTGGTCTTAGTTGATACCTTGGTCATACTTAGGCATAATCATCCCCTTTTTCATAGTCACCTTCATATTCACTTCCCTCTTGTAAGTCTTTTATGGTTGAAACAAGTTTGCAAAGGAAACGAAAAATAAATGGCATTCCCACAAGATGATGAGTTTGTCAACCCCTTTGGAAATCCCTCCCAAGGAGGACCTATATTACAAAAATCATTCCCTAATCCATTTGAAAGATTTATCCTTAGAGACCAAGAAGGAACTGTCACCGTAGAAGAAGTAGAGTCATCCACACAAGATCTTGAAGTAGCCTCTTTTATGGACAAAATTATGGCATTGGACCCCTAACGCTTCCTAGCTAAACTATTTTTAGAAGGAGCCACATTACCCCATGGTTTTGAAATTAACACACTACAAGAAGCACCTACACCAAATAAGCAAGGTCAAGGACACAATACACCTACTTCTAGTGGCCCTATCCACCAAGTCAATAAATCTATACCATTAGGAGAATCCACACTTCACCATTTGGCACCCAAAAATTGACACATAGAATGACACCAACCATGACACAATCTATGTCACAACCCTTTGTTGCTTCATCCAATCCATTCTCTATTTAAAACACCATAGGGGCATCATCTTGTAATCCACTTGGCACAAACACCTCAACCAAAAGACCAAATATTGTTATCAACAAGACTCCCCAAAACAAATTCCATACCAAATATAGGGGCCTCACAACATACCATTATGTCACAACAAGGGCCTACTCCTCATATACATATGCAAAATAATACCCAAGGGTCTACTCCGAACAATACACAAGGACCCTTCCCATAATATGACAACCAACATCCACCTAGTCATACCTTTACCAATGCATGACATACACAATCCAATCTTCCCCATTACACTCGTATTCCAACCCATAATCAAAACATTCATAACCAAACACCACCTTACACACATATGCAAAACCAAAATCCATCTTACACACACATACCCAATCAAAACCCATCCATAATATTGGATTGCAAAATACCAACATAAATCCTCATGATACACAAGACATGTCATTGACCCAAGTAGATGTTCTACAAACTCAAATGCTTTCCCTACAACAACAAATAGAGAACATGCAAGTGTCTAACAAGAAGACCTACTCTACAAAAGACTTATGTCCATATCCATTTGACAAGATTATTTACATACCACCCTTCCCACATGGCTATATCCCACCTAAATTTCCTAAGTATAGAGGGAAGGGAAATCCTATCGAGCATGTAAGAGAGTTTTCTATAGCTTGCATAGACATTGCATATGAACCTACATACCTAATGAGACTATTCCTGTGAAGTCTTACAAGGAAAGAACTTGAGTGGTTTGTGCACCTACCAAATGGTATAAGAACATGGGGGACTTGGCAGAAACATTTGTAGAAGACTTTGCATTCAACATTGACAATGAGATAACAATTTCCACCCTATCTCATACCACACAAGAAGATGGTGAGAACCTAGTCACCTTCTTCCAACGATGAGGGGTTTGGCTAGCATATGTCCCATCGAAATACTTGAAAAATAAAAAGTTGTCATGTTCATAGAAAACCTCAACTCAAACTTGAAACATTAGTTATGAATGCAATTATGTACTTCATTTGTAGACCTAGTTGAGAAAGGAATTATCTTTGAGAAGCCCCTCATTGACAAGGGGGAAATCAAGACTTCCAATAAGAACACCACCACTCAAAACACTTCAAATGAGAAAGGAAAATATTGGGCTTGTAACTAAAATGTGACTAGAATGATGGAGTTAGTGATGCCAAGGAAATACACGCAGGCCCTACCATTACACTCAAAGGACCCAATACATCAAAAAACACACCAAAAAATTTTGATCAAACAAAAAATGCAGTCCAAAACACATAAGAATGGAGAGTCCAATGGAAGTTTCCCACAATACATACATACACTCCTCTTGGGGAACCAATTGAATCCGTCTTCAAACAAATTTTGCAACACAATACCATAAAATTTCTTGAAGCAAAACCATATGACCTAGGATAGTTCAAACCATCATGGTGGGATGATAATTCCTTTTGTGACTATCATTGAGCTAAGGGACATTCCACCTCACAATGTCAAAAATTGAAGAATATCATCCAAGACCTTGTTGGAAATGACACTATTGAAGTCAATAGACAATCACAATCATTTAATAGAGACCATATAGTCTTTATAGGCCCTTTATATGACCATGGAAAAGGAAAGGCCTCTAGTTCAAGTAATAAGACCAATAATTTTTCCAATTACACAAATCCAAAATCTGATTATACACCATAGTAAATCACATTCAAACTATCGATGAGTACGTCAATACCATTACCATAAAGAAACCACCCAAATGTGTTGTCAACACTCATCAAACCAAGGTGACTATTCAAGGTTCTCCCCCAAAACAATAACAACCACCAAAGTCCCAATACAACCTACTTGACCATTTAGGTAAGACACCCGTCTAGATATCTATCCTTGAATTATTGTGCATATCACCTGACCATCAAGCCATTCTCAAAAAATCCTTACAAGACACTATCGTTCCCATTGACCTTGATGTCAATCAATTCTAGGAGATGGTGGGTTACTTGTGTTGCAAGTATGGATGTGTTTTATGGTGATGTCATTAATGTTGTCATTAATGTCAACATAGTTCAGGTTGATTGCATATGGTATTTATAGTTTAGATACTGTAAAAGTGCTTAGAGTACATGGAGCGGTATTTATGAAGTAGTTGTACTTTTTCCAAGTTTCTTTTGGAAAATTTGAGAAATAATGATAGTAGTGTTTAAATTGTAAGGAAAAGAAACAGTGCGCAAACGCTTTCCTAACACTAAAACTACAAAGGAGAAGTTCAAAGACTAGTTTTAAAACATTAAAAATCTTAAGATGAACACATACAGGGTAACAAGAGTAACAAAAATAAATGATTACAGAGATAACACAAGATTTACGTGGGAAAACCCTTTCGGGAAAAAACCCACCACACCAAGAGAAAGACACTTTGTATTACAGTAAGCAAAATTTACATACAAAGTTATAGTCCTCACTCTTTGATAGTTAGCTCACAACATCACTTGATTTTTCATGTACTCACTGTTATAATGCTATTTCAACATACAGTGAATACAAACTCATCAACCCTTTTTTTTGTATTTTGCTTTTTTTTTTATTGTTCTACTTCATTGACTTCTTGTCTAAACCAACTATTACAAGTCTACCGTCAACCACCAATTAGGGTGCATTAATTTTAGTTCTTCACCGACACACCAAATCGATCTCGGATTAGATCCACTTGCAATCCTGCATCAAGCCAACCCCGCAATAAATTCGTTGTAGAGAAAATACTAAATTCGGGCTTTGCCAACTGCCAAAATCTGATCTCATATGATTGCATAAAACATCACTTTTCACCAATCTAGCTTTCGACAATAAATGTTGTTTTGCAACAATAGTGCAAAAACAACCAATGAAAAATTGCCATGTGTCACACTGCTATTTGTTCTACTACTTTTCACCAATCATTGGGCTCTGAAGTCCCTTTGCTATCGCTAGCCATTTCATCACATTTTAGACTGACAATAATTCGCTATCGCCAAAAGCATCGACCACCAATTTTATCGGGTCCCACAAGCCACGTGTCTTCCGCTTAGGAGATTTTGGGGTATCTAGGAGAGAATCTCCAAGATTCCCATGAGCTCACCTAGAATGAGCTTCTGAGGTTGCCACATGTCCACCACTCACACTCTCCGCTTGGCTTACGTGGAAGCCACTGGAGCTCCTTTGGGGAATCTCTAGCGGCATCCACTAGATTCCCTAGGGAAATCCCAAGGCACAGACAAGTGTCCACAGTCAGATGACCCTTGGTATAAAGCAACTCAGGGACCACCTCCTCTTCGCTATGCTCACCACTTTGACAAGTCGCCATGTGTCATGCACACAGGCTATACTGCTCGGCAAAAAGGTTTTCGATTGTACCTGCTTTAGGCAAGTCACCATCCATCATGCACATAGGCTATTCCGCTCGGCGAAAAGGTTTACAGTTGTATCTGCTTTAGGATGTCATGAAATGCGGCCAACATCATTGAAAGAAGCCAATAGTAGTCGTTGATGTAAAGCATTGACACATTAGTGAGGCATAGCATTGCCTCCCACCGATGGGCGACTGGTCCGTTGATAAAGCCAAAGCCAACAAACATTTCACCAACTCCACGCTCATCGGCCCATTGCTATGACAACCCTTAAAGTCTCGCCAATCAGATAGAGTCTCAAGGACCAATGATCAAAATGACAAAAGGAGAACTCCACGGTAAAGCGATAGAGACATAAACTCATCAAGCCTTTAATAGAGGTCCAAGCTAGTAAATTGAGGCACATTTTCAAACAAGCTCCCACTTGACTAAGACTTATAGGCTTCCTCAAGACTTCAAATTTATTGACAATCATAGGCCCCAAGGCCCATCGAACTTGCACACCATCTGAAATTGTCCGTGCTCACTGGCTTTGTCAATGCATCGGCAACATTCTTTAGTGTATCCACCTTATCTAAAGAAACCTTTCCATCCTCCACCATATCTCTCATGAAGTGATACTGCACATCGATATGTTTCATCCTAGCATCGAAAGTTGGATTTTTCACCAAACAAATGGCACTATGACTGTCACTGAAAATAGTAATTTGCCCTACATTAAAACCAATATCAGAATACAAATGACTTAGCCAAACAACTTCTTTGTAGGCGTGAGTTGCTGCCATGTATTCTATCTCCATAGTGGACAAAGTGACTATAGCTTGTCACTTGCTCATCCAACTAATTGCATCACCATTTTACATGAAAGTATATCAATTGGTGGATTTTCTGTTGTCAATGTCCCCTGCCTAATAAAAGTCCAAATATCCATGAATGTTGAGATTTCTCTGTGATCCAACCAAATTGACATGGTAACACAAAGCACATTTTGAGGTACCTCTCAGATATCTAAACACTCTGTTTACAACATCCCAATGTGTCTTTCCTAGATTTTCCATAAATCGGTTGAGTAATCCCACTACTTGGGCAATGTCTGGCCTTGTATAGACCATTGCATACATTAAACTACTAACATCACTCACATAAGACACCCTGGACATGTCCTCCATCTCAGTAGAAGATTTTGGATAGTCTTCAACAGATAGCTTTGTTCCTTGCATAACTCAAACAACTAGCTGCTTGCAATTACTCATATTAAATCTCTTTAGAACAGTGTTGATGTACTTACTCTGGCTGACCCAAAGCTTTTTTCCCTTTCTATCCCTAGTTATCTCCATCCCTAGAATATACCTTGCTGCACCCAGATCTTTCAATTAGAACTTTGCAGACAACTGAGACTTAAGATCAAAAATCATAGACTTACTATTTCCAATGAACAACATATCATCCACATACAGGGTAATAATAAGCACACGATCATTGTCAGATTTAAAATACACACAATGATCAGATTTTGATAACACAAATCCCATAGACAACACAAAGGTGTCAAACTTCTGGTACCACATTCTAGGAGACTGCTTTAAACCATACATAGATTTATTTAATTTGTAGACCAGGCTTTCTTTACCTTTTTCAATGAAGGGCTCAAAATGGGACATGTAAATTTCTTCTTCCATCTCTCCATAGAGAAATGTTGTCTTCACATCCATTTTCTCAATGTCTAAGTCATACGCGGTTGCAAGTGACAACATAGTTCTAATAGATTTCAGCTTAGCTACAGGGGAAAAAATTTCTCCATAATCAATTCCCTCTTCCTGGGAATACCCCTTTGCAACCAACCTTGCTTTATACTTCTCAACACTACCCTCAAGACTAGTCTTCTTCTTGAATACCCATTTACAGCCAATGAACTTTATTCCTTCAGGAAAAGGTACCAAATCCCAGATTTCATTCTTTTTCAATGATTTCATTTCTTCATTCATGGCTTCCAACCAGGAATTTGCATCGGGCATATTAATTGCCTCTTTAACAGTCCTAGGCTCCTTAGTGCTAGTAATTAAAGCATAGGCACAGTTGTAATCTAACTTAGAGAAACCATACCTATCAGGTTGTCATTTTTCATGTGTAGACTTTCTCAACTGGCTGAGATTCTGGTTCTTCATCTTCGGATTTCTTAGAGCTACTAGAGCTCTCCTCAATTTTAGGTACACCATGAAGTTCTCCCTTTTCTGGAGTTTGGGGAATCTTACCAGACCACACTTCCAAAGGTGTCTTATCAACAAGAGCAGAGCAAGGAGAATGATTTCACAGGTAGCAGGCTATAGCCATGGCCTTAGCCCAGAACTTCTGCTCCAGAACAGCATTGCTCAACATACTTCTTGTCTTTTCCATCAGCGTCTTGTTCAACCTTTTAGCAACTCCATTCTATTGTGGAGCATAAGGTGTAGTTTTATGCCTTTTAATCCCATGGTATTTACAGTATCTATCAAGATCTACAAAACAAAACTCACCGCCATTATCCATCCTCAAACATTTGATTTTCCTTCCAGTCTGATTCTCTACCAAGTTTTTAAACTCTTTAAAATGACTGAGCACTTCTAATTTACTCTTAAGAAAGTATATAAATGCCCTTCTCGAATAGCCATCAATAAAAGAAACATAATATCTAGACTTCAATAAACAACGAAAATTCACTGGACCAAACACATCAGAATGAACAAAGTCCAGTACACCAGAACATATATGAGAACTCAAGGAAAAAGAAACACATTGTTGCTTTTCATAAATGCAGTGTTCACAGAAATCAAACTCAAGATTGTAATCTACAAGCCCTTCAACAAGATTTTTACTTTTCAATGTTTCTAAACCTTTCTCACCTATGTGACCGAGTCTAGGATGCCATAACATGGTCTTCTTTGCTGGGAGTTTCACCTCCATCGCATTTTCATCCAGAGAAGTGTCTTTCTCCTTCTCATCATGATCAATTTTGCTTCAATTCACAGAGGCATTGTTACATTGAACATGATGTGCATCTAGCTTGTACAGAGTGCTAGTACGAACACCCTTAGCTAGCACCATAGCACCTCTAGCCATCTTACATCCTTTACTCGAGAAAGAAACTTCCACACCAGCATCATTTAGCTTAATCACAGAAAATAAGTTACGAGCCAAACCTGGTATGTGTAGTATGCCACCAATCCCTTTGATTCTACCATCATGAAACTATATGTTGACTCTACCTCAACCAACAATCTCTAAAGTTGAATCACTCACTAGGTACACCTTTTCAATCATTTTTTTCATACTTAGTGAACCACTCTCTATGAGACGTCATGTGAAAAGATGTGCCTGAGTCAACCAGCCAAACATCATCTGATACCTCAGTTGCCAAGGATGAAATGAAGGCATCTAAATCACTCTGAGAAGAGTCATAGTCTGAAGAGTTACTCTTCTTCTTCTTCTTCTCCTTACAATCCTTTCAGATATGACCAAGCTGCCCATAATTCTAGCATTTCACCTTGGAATTTTAACCAGGAGACTTTGATCTCCCTGCAAATTTAGATTTGGACTTCCTATCCTTCTTCTTTCCTTTCTCCTTCAATCTTCCTCGAACAACAAGGGCCTCTTTGGCCATATCAGAAGACTTCTTCTACATCTCTTTAGACAACAACAAAGCAACCATGTCTTCCATCTTGAAAGTAACAGTCATACTTCCAATAGCCATCATTGGATGATCCCAAGTGTCAGGTAACAAACATAGTAGGAGCATGCAACGATCCTCCTCCTCAATCTTTACACCCATAGATGCCAACTGAGCAACACTCATGTTAAACAAATTCATATGGTCTGCAGAAGATGCACCTTCTTCCATCTTCAAGGAGTAGAACTTCTTCCTTAGGAATAACTTGTTTACTAGAGACTTTCCTTGATAAATATCACCAAACTTCTTCCATAACAAAGCTGCAAACTTCTCCTCATGGACGTTCGGGAGTACAGAATCGGGCAGACTAAGTCTTTCCAGTCCTCTTGCTTTTCTATCTACAAGGTCCCAATCTTCTTGTTTTATACTTTGTGGCATAATTCCATACACTACAACCCAGAGGTCTCTATCCACAAAGCAAGTCTTCCATTTTGAGTTTCCACAACTCAAAGTTGCTGCCATTGAATTTCACCATATCAACTCTTCTAATGTACTCACCATCTTAGATAGAACTTGGTCCTAACTTGCAAGACTCTCACTAGAACAATATTACCAAAAAAAACCAGCCATACTAACAAGGATAACACAACTGGCTTGATACCACTTGTAAGGAAACGCAAGAGTGCGAAAACACTTTCCTAATGCTAAAACTACAGAGGAGAAATGCAAAGACCAGTTTTAAAACATTAAAACTCTTAAGATGAACAAATATAGGGAAACAAGAGTAAAAAAAATAAATGATTACAGATATAACACAAGATTTATGTGGGAAAACCCTTTCGGGAAAAAAACCCACCACACCAAGAGAAAGACACTTTATATTATAGCAAGCAAAAATTACATACAAAGTTATAGTCCTCACTCTTTGATAGTTAGCTCACAACAGCTCTTGATTTTTCATGTACTCATTGTTACAATGCTATTTCAACATACAGTGAATACAAACTCATCAACCCCTTTTTTTGTATTCTGCTTTTTTTGAGATTGTTCTACTTCTTCGACTTCTCATCTAAACTAACTATTACAAGTCTATCATCAACCACCAATTAGGGTGCATTAATTTGAATTCTTCACCAACACGCCAAATCGGTCTTATATCAGATCCACCTACAATCTTACATCAACCCAACCCCGCAATAAATTCATTGCAGAGAAAATACTAAATTCGGGCTCTGCCAACCGCCAAAATCCGATCTCATATGATTGCATAAAATATTGCTTTTCACCAATCTAGCTTTTGGCAATAAATGTTGTTTTGCAACAATAGTGCAAAAATAACCAATGAAAAATCACCATGTGTCACACTGCTATTCATTTCACTACTTGACCGAGCAGTGATCGGTCAACAATCATCGGGCTCCAAAATCGCTTCGCTACCACTAACCATTTCATCACATTTCGGGCCTACAATAATCCGCTATCGCCAAAAGCACTGACTGCCAATTTTATCGGGTCCCACAAGCCACGTGTCTATAGCTCAGGAGGTTTTGGGGCATCCAAGAGGGAATCTCCAAGATTCCCATTTGCCCACCCAGAATGAGCTTTCAAGGCTGCCACGTGTCCACCACTCATGCTCTCCACTTGGCTTACGTGGAGGCCGTTGGAGCTCCTTCATGGAATCTCTAGCAGCATTTGTTGGATTCCCTAGGGAACTTTGAAGGTGTAGACAAGTGTCCATGGTTGGACAAACCTTCACATAAAGCAACTCGGGACCCACCTCCTCTTCCCTGTGCTCACCGCTTTGACAAGCCACCACACGTCAAGCGCACATGCTATTCTGCTTGGCGAAAAAGTTTTCGGTTCTACCTACTTTAGGATGCCGTAGAACATGGCTAGCACCATCAAATGAAGCCATTAGCAGCCGTTGATGCAAAGCATTGGCACATTGGCGAGGCATAGCACTACCTCCCGCCGATAAAGACAAAGCCAACAAACATTTTGCCAACTTCACGCTCGTCGGCCCATCGCTGTGACAACCCTTAGAGTCTCTACAACCAATGATGAAAATGACCAAATGAGAAGTCCATGGTAATGCGATATACACATAAACTCATCAAGCATTTAACAAAGGTCCAACCCGGTAAATTGAGGCACATTTTCCAACAAGCTCTCACTTGACGAAGACTTACTAGCTTCCTCCAGACTTTGAATTTATTGATGATTATAGGCCCCAAGGCCCATCGAACTTGCACACCATTTGAACTTTTCTATGCTCACTGGCTTTGTCAATGGATCAGGAAAATTCTTCAGTGTATCCACCTTCTCTAAAGAAACCTTTCCATCCTCCACCATATCTCTCACAAAGTGATATTGCACATCGATATATTTCATCTTAGCATGGAAAGTTGGATTTTTCACCAAACAGATGGAACTCTGACTATCAAAGAAAATAGTAATCTGCCCTGCATCAAAACCAATATCAGAACACAAATGACTTAGCCAAACACCTTCTTTGTAGGCGTGAGTTGCTGCCATGTATTCTACCTCTGTAGTGGATAGAGCGACTACATCCTGTCACTTTCTCATCCAACTAATTGCACCACCATTTGACATGAAAGTATATCCATTGGTCGATCTTCTATTGTCAATGTCCCCTAGCCAATCAGAGTCCACATATCCACGAATGCTGAGACTTCTCTGTGATCCAACCAAATTACCATGGTAACACAAAGCACATTCTGAGGTACCTCTCAGATATCTAAACACTCTCTCTACATCATCCCAATTCATCCTTCCTAGATTTTCCATAAATTGGCTGAGTACTCCCATTGCTTGGGAAATGTATGGCCTTGTATAGACCATCACATACATTAAACTGCCGACAAAACTCGCATAAGGCACCTTGGTCATGTCCTCCATCTCAGTAGCAGATTTTGGATAGTCTTCAACAAATAGCTTCATTCCCTACATAACTGGAACAACTAGCTGCTTTCAATTACTCATATCAAATCTCTCTAGAATAGTGTTGATGTACTTACTCTAGCTAACACAAAAATTTCTGTCCTTTTTGTCCCTGGTTATCTCCATCCCCAGAATACACCTTGTTGCACCCAAATCTTTCATTTTGAACTTTGTAGACAACTGAGACTTAAGATCAAAAATCATAGACTTACTATTTTCTATGAACAACATATCATCCACGTATAGGGTAATAATAAGCACACGATCATTTTTCAGATTTAAAATACACAAAATGATCATATTTTGATCTCACAAATCCCATAAACAACACAAAGGTGTCAAAAATCTGGTACCACATTCTAGGAGACTACTTCAAACCATACAGATATTTCTTTACCTTTTTCAACGAAATGCTCAAGTTGGGACATGTAAATTATTTCTTCCAGCTCTCCATGGAGAAACGATGTCTTCACATCCATCTGCTCTATCTCTAAGTCATACGCAGATGCAAGTGACATCAGAGTTCTGATAGATGTCAGCGTAGCTACAGGGTAAAATTTTTTTCCATAATCAATTCCCTCTACCTAGGAATACCCCTTTGCAAGCAACCTTGCTTTATACTTCTCAGCACTACCCTCAAGACCCGTCTTCTTGTTGAATACCCATTTACAACCAATAGAATTTCTTCCTTCAACCAAAGGTACCAAATCCCAGGTTCATTCTTTTTCAATGATTTCGTTTCTTCATTCATGGCTTCCAACCAGGAATTTGTATCGGGCATATTAATTGCCTCTTTAACAGTCCTAGGCTCCTTAGTGCTAGTAATTAAAACATAGGCATAGTTCGAATCTAGCATAGAGAAACCATATCTATCAAGTTATTTTATTTCACATGTAGAATTTCTCACTAGCTGAGGTTGTGGTTTTTCATCTTCAGAACTCTTAGAGTTGCTAGAGCTCTCCTTAGTTTTAGGTACACCATGTAGTTCTCCCTCTTCTGGAGTTTGGGGAATCTCAACTGCATCATTCTTCTTTTCTCTTTGATCTATCTCTAGTTCTGGATTAGCTATAGAAGGTTTCAACTCATGAAATATTACACTTCTGCTATACAAAACCTTCTCAATATCAAGATTCCAAAGCTTGTATCCCTTCACACCAATGCCATATCCAATGAAGATACATTTAACAACTTTGTTCTCCAACTTAGAACTTTTCTCATTTGGCACATATGCATATGCCTCATAGCCAAAGACACAAACATGTCTCAGAGAGGGCTTCTTACCAGACCATGCTTCCAAAGGAGTCTTATCAACAAGAGCAGAGCAAGGAGAATGATTTCACAGGTAGCATGCTATAGCCATGACCTTAGCCTCAAAATTCTGCTCCAAACTAGCACTTCTTAACATACTCCTTGCCTTTTCCATCAGCGTCCTGTTCAACCTTTCAACAACTCCATTCTGTTGTGGACTATAAGGTGTAGTTTTATGCCTTTTAATCCCATGGTCTTTACAGTATCTATCAAAATCTGTAGAGAAAAAATCACAGCCATTATCCATCCTCAAGCATTTGATTTTCCTTCCAGTCTGATTCTCTACCAAGTTTTTAAATGCTTTAAAATGACTGAACACTTCTGATTTACTCTTAAGAAAGTATATAAATTCCCTTTTGGAATAGTCATCAATAAAATAAACATAATAGCTAGACTTCAATAACTAAGGAACATTCACTGGACCAAACACATCAGAATGAACATAGTCCAACACACTAGAAGATTTTAGAGAACTTGAGGAAAAATAAACATGTTGTTGCTTTCCATAAATGCAATGTTCATAGAAATCAAACTCAAGATTGCAATCTACGAGCCCTTCAACAAGATTTTTACTTTTCAAGGTTTTCAAACCTTTCTCACCTATGTGACCAAGTCTATGATGCCACAACATGGTCTTCTCTACTTGGAGTTTCACCTCCATCGCATTTGCATCTAGAGAAGTGTCTTTCTCATTCTCATCATGATCAATTTTTCTTGAATTCACAGAGGCGTTGTTACATTGAACAGGATGTGCATCCAGCTTGTACAGAGTGCTAGTACGAACACCCTTAGCTAACACCATAGTGCCTCTAGCCATCTTGCATCCTTTACTCGAGAAAGAAACTTCCACACCAGCATCATTCAGCTTACTGACAAAAACTGGGTTACGAGCCAAACCTGGTATGTGTAGTACACCACCAATCCCTTTGATTCTACCGTTAGGAAACTATATCTTGACTCTACCTCAACCAACAATCTCCAAAGTTGAATCAATCGCCAGGTAAACCTTTACAACATTATACTTTTCATACTTAGTGAACCACTCTCTATGAGACTTCATGTGAAAACATGCGCCCGAGTCAACCAACAAGACATCATCTGATACCTGAGTTTCCAAGGCTACAATGAAGGCATTTACATTACTATGAGAAGAGTCATATTTTTTAGAGTTACTCTTCTTCTTCTTCTTCTCCTTACAATCCTTTCCGATATGACCAGGCTGCCCATAATTCTAGCATTTCACCTTGGACTTTTAACCAGGAGACTTTAATCTCCCTGAAAATTTAGATTTGGACTTCTTGTCCTTCTTCTTTCCTTTCTCCTTTGATCTTCCTCGAACAACAAGGGCCTCTTTGGCAAAGCAACCACGTCTCCCATCTTGAAAGTAGAAATCGTACTTCCAATAGCCATCACCAGATGATCCCAAGTGTTAGGTAATAAACATAGCAGGAGCATGCAACGATCCTCCTCCTCAATCTTTATAGCCACAAATGCCAACTGAGAAACACTCATGTTAAATGAGTTCAGATGGTCTGCAACAGATGCACCTTCTTCCATCTTCAAGGAGTACAACTTCTTCCTTAGGAATAACTTGTTTACCAGAGACTTTCCCTGATAAATATTGCCAAGCTTCTTCCTTAACAAAGCTATAGACTTCTCCTCATGGACGTTCAGGAGTACAGAATCGGGCAGACTAAGTCTTACCAGTCCTCTTTCTTTTCTATCTGCAAGGTCACAATCTTATTTTTTCATACTTGGTGGCATAGTTCTAGACACAACAACCCAGAGGTCTCTATCCACAAACAAGTCTTCCATTTTGAGTTTTCATAACTCAAAGATGCCGCCATTGAATTTCTCAATATCAACTCTTCCTGATGTACTCGCCATGTTAGACAGAACTTGGTCCTAACTTGCAAGATTCTCACTAGAACAGTATTAGCACAAAAAACCAGCCCTACTAAAAAGGATAATACAACTGTCCAGGCTCTGATACCACTTGTAAGGAAAAGCAACAGTGCGGAAACACTTTCCTAATGCTAAAACTACATAGGAGAATTGAAAAGACTAGTTTTAAAACATTGAAACTCTTAAGATGAACACACACAGGGTAACAAGAGTAACAAAAATAAATGATTACAGAGATATCTCAATATTTACGTGGGAAAACCCTTTCGGGAAAAAACCTACCACACCAAGAGAAAGACACTTTGTATTATAGTAAGCAAAAATTACATACAAAGTTATAGTCCTCACTCTCTAATAGTTAGCTCACAACAACACTTGAGTTTTCATGTACTCATTGTTACAATGCTATTTCAGCATACAGTGAATACAAACTCATCAACCCTTTTTTTCGTATTCTTCTACTTCTTCGACTTCTCGTCTAAACCGACTATTACAAGCCTACCATCAACCACCAATTAGGGTGCATTAATTTCAGTTCTTCACCGACACACCAAATCAATCTTGGATCAGATCCACCTACAATCCTGCATTGAGCCAACCCCACAATAAATTCATTGCAGAGAAAATACTCAATTCGGGCTCTATCAACCACAAAAATACGATCTCATATGATTGCATAAAATATCACTTTTCACCAATCCATCTTTCGGTAATAAATATTGTTTTGCAACAATGGTGCAAAAACAACGAATGAAAATTCACCATGTGTTGCACTGCTATTTGTTCTATTGCTTGATCGAGCAGTGATCGGTCAACAATCATCGGGCTTGAAAGTCCCTTCACTATCGCTAACCATTTCAACACATTTCGGGCTGCAATAATCTGCTATCACCAAAAGCATCGACCACCAATTTTATCAGGTCTCACAAGCCACGTGTCCGCCACTCAAGAGGTTCCAAGGCATCCAGGAGGGAATCTCCAAGATTCTCATGAGCACGCCTGGAATGAGCTTCTAAGGCTTCCACGTCTCCACCACTCGCGCTCTCCTCTTGGCTTACGTGGAAGCCGCTGGAGCTCCTTAGGGGAATATCTAGAGGCATCTGCTAGATTCCCTAGGGAACTCTCAAGGCACAGTCAAATGTCCATGACTAGACAACCCTTTGCATAAAGCAACTTGGGGCCCACCTCCTCTTCGCTGCACTCACCGCTTTGACAAGTCACCATGCATCACGCGCACATGCTATTTCACTCGACGAAAAGGTTTTTAGTTGTACTAGCTTTAGGATGCCGTGAAATGCAGCCAACATCGTTGGATGAAGCTGATAGTATCCATTGATGCAAAGCATTGGCACATTGGTGAGGCATAGCATTTCCTCCCATCGATGGGCGACCAATCTGTCGATAAAGCCAAAGCCAACAAACATTTTTCCAAATCCATGCTCGTTGGCCCATCATTGTGACAACCCTCAAAGTCTTGCCGATTAGACAGAGTCTCTATGACCAATTATCAAAATGGCCAAATGAGAACTCTGCAGTAAAGTGATAGAGACATAAACTCGTCAAGCCTTTAACAGAGGTCTAAGCTAGTAAATTGAGGCACATTTTTCAATAGAAATGTGTTCTAAGTGTGCTCTGGTATTGTGCTCTACATTTCCTCTTTGTTGATCCTATGCCTGTATGGATTTGTAAGTGTGTTCATGAGCTTTAATGGATATTAGCTTCTGGTTCGATGGAGAGTAAAATATATGTTCACTAGTGTGTGAATTGGTTTGGTAGAACTATGTAGTTGTGGACTAGGAGAAATGTTTTGGCTCCGCAATCTTCTTATATTTGGTTTCAGATCTTGCATGTCTTGGAGATGATTCTTTCTGATGATTTCTATGTTTTGACAAACTTTCTTGTGACTTGGTGCTCTGTAAGACCTACTCTAGAGCTCCTGTGCTTTTACCAATTGGCTTGGTTGGACTATTGAAGAATTTTCTGTGAATGAAGTTTGTTTTAATTGTTGTGGATGTAACTAAGATATTCTTAGAGATGGAAAAATGTTTGGTGAAGCATGCTATATGATCCACATGTGATCATCTTGTTGAAGATGTGTGCACTTCAAAGATCATTGGTGTTTTCATTAGGTTTGGATGACTTGGTGTCTACATGTTACATGAAGTCTATCCATCAAATTAAGGAAGTGTTTGTTTGATCCAAGATGTTGTTTTGGTCCTAAATTAAATATGTAATTGGTTCTCTCATTCTTATCCACCACGGGAATGTTGAGTAGCTGACCTAGTTTGAATTTATAAATGAAATTGTATAGCCAACCTTGGAGAATGTTTCTAGGGTTGAAGATGGTATAAAATAAAATCAAGTTGTAGTGAATTGATCATCCATCCATCATTTTTGATTCGAGCAAGAGAAGTGTGTGAAAAACTGAAAAAAGTAGAGTGTGCAACAGCGAATTGAGGTAATAGTACTTTATTGTGTTAGATTCTTGAAAGCAGTGAGCTGATGGTGTCTAAAATCTTTTGATCAAGTTTTGAAGTGTGTGGAACCATTGTGGTGGATCTTTATTTATCTCTTTTTTCATTTTCTATAGGAAGTGAGCCTCTTTCTGGACAATGAGTCCTTGTTAAGGTAGTGAGCCGTTAATTTGGGTAGTGAGCCTTTGTATCCGGTATTGCATTACTACTGTATTGTGAGTTAATCCCCACCGTGGTTTTTCCCTCATTGGGTTTTCCACATAAATTGGTGTCTCTGGTGTATTCTTTCTATTATTTGCATTTCATGTTCACACTTAATAACAAATTTAAGATAAAATGGAATTGATTAAGTTTAGAAGTAAAATAATTTGATACAATTGATTCACCCCCCCCTCTTAGTTGTATTGTGAATTTCAACAATTGGTATCAGAGCTCTGGTTCCTCTATGAAAAGATTAACTACTTGAGGTAGATCAGATGGTGGATAAGTTGCAGATTCCTATTTTTGATGGAGTTGAGTATGGTGACTGGAAATAATAGCTGCGAAGTTATTTGGTTTCAGTTGGTTTCAAGACCTGGCAAGATGTGGAGACAAAGTATGTTAAACCCGTTGCTAGTCCCTCCTTTGGTGATGAGATTGCAACTTATGAGGATAATGAAAGGACTAGGTATGCTATCTTCAATTCTCTATCTAAGACTGAAAGAACAAAAGCTATTTCTCTACCTACTACTCATGAAGTATGGGAGAAATTGAAAGATATTTATGAAGGGAATGATAGAGTAAATTTTTCAAGGAAACTAACTACTAAGAAAAAATTTGAGAACTTGAGAAGCATGATGGAGGAATAGTCATTTTTGGAGATGACTCTGGTGCTAAGATAGTTGGTAAAGGAACAATTAGTTTTTGATGGAAAACATAATACTAATGATGTCTATTATGTAAAGGGTTTAAGGCATAATCTCTTAAGTGTTGGATAAATGTGCAACAAAATTTTTAAGCTTGTGTTTTAGGAGAACACTCATAAGATCGGAAAAGGATTCAGAACTGTTGTAGCAATTGGAAGAAGAACTCATGGAAACATCTATCAACTTAAGGGTGGTGATGGTCAATTTTTTGTTTCTTAGAATAATAAGAGTTTCCTTTTGCACTGAAGGATGGGACATGTGAATTTTGATAGTTTGGTCAGGATTAGTTCTAGGGAAGTTGTCAAAGATTTTCCTAGAATCACAAATCCTTCAAATTTAATTTGTAGAAGCTTCTAGTTTGGAAAATAGACAAGACACGGTTTTAAAGGAAAGGAACAATCATCTACTGGAATACTAAAATTAATCCATATAAACCTTTGTGGTCCTACAAGAACAGGAAGCCTGAATGGTGACAGGTACTTTATGCTTTTGATTGATGATTACTCTAGGATGACATGGGTTACATTTCTTAGAGAAAAGGCTCAGGATATTGATAGATTCAAGGTGTTTAAGGAAAGAGTAGAAAATGAAGAAAACCTGAGAATTAAATGCTTAAGGTCTGATAGAGGTGGAGAATTTACATCCGGTGAGTTCAATGTATTTTGTGAAGAACGTGGCATAAAGAGACATTATTCTGCTCCTATAACCCCTCAGCAAAATGGAGTTATGGAAAGAAAGAACTGGACTATTCAAAAGGCTTCCAAAACTATGATGAAAGAGGCAAATGTTCCTGATGTGTATTGGAGAGAAGCAATCCAAAATATTGTTTACATTCTTAATAGAGTTCAAATCAAAGGTAATAGCACTAAGACTCCTTATGAGTTATGGACTGGTAAGACTCCTATTGTTAAATACTTTAAGGTATTTGGAAGTAGATGTTACATTAGAAGAGATGATGAAAATATTGGAAAGTTTGATGCTAGATGTGATGAAGGAATTTTTCTTGGATATTCAAATAATAACAAGGCATACATATGCTTTAATAAGAGATTAAGAAAAATAATTGAAAGTGCTAATGTAAAGGTTGATGAAGCTATGTATAGACCAGTGGAAATAATTGAAGTTGAACCTGATGATCCTATCTGTGGGAAAGTACAAGAAGAAGAAAATGAAGATAAATAACAAAGTGATGAAGAATAAATTATGGAACCTACACCTAAGACTCCTAAATATGAAAAGATAAATCATCCGGAGGAACATATAATTGGAGACATAAGTGACGGAGTGAAGAAAAGAAGCAAATTGGTTGAGGTAAACTTTTGTTTACTTTCTAAAATAGAACCGAAGACTGTGAGTGAAGCATGTAATGATGAAAGTTGGGTTAGAGAAATGAAAGAGGAAATACAGTAGATAGAGAAGAATGAGACATGGTAACTAGTCCCTAGACCTACAAACAAGAATGTAATTGATTCAAAATGGGTATTCAGAAACAAGCTGAATGAAGATGGTGAAGTGGTAAGGAATAAAGAAATACTTGTATGCAAAGGATATTCATAGGTTAAAGGAATATATTTTGAAGAAACTTTTGCACCTATAGCAGGAATGGAGGCCATTCAGATGTTCTTGGAATTTTCAGCTTATAAAGACTTCAAAGTATATCATATGGATGTCAATTCTACATTTCTGAATAGAGAACTAGAAGAAGAAGTATATATGGAGAAACTAGAAGGTTTTCAACTATTAGACAAACCGGACATGGTTTGCAAATTAAAGAAGACATTATATGGACTGAAGCAAGCTCCCAGAGCTTGGTATGCTAGATTGGTTAGATAATTGACAAAGAAAGGATTCAATAAAGGGTCCACAGACAAAAATCTTTACTTCAATGTTGAGAAAAACAAAATGTTGATAATTGTGGTATATGTTGATGACATCATCTTTGGTGGAAATGAAGTTATGTGTAAGAAATTTTCTAAAGAAATCAAAAATAGAATTTGAAATGTCTATAATTGGTGAATTGAATTTCTTCCTTGGACGTCAAGTAAATTAAACTGGCAAAGGGATATTCATTTCCAAATCTAAGTATGTTAAGGAATTGTTAAAGAAATTTGGAATGGATGATTCCAAACCGGTCTATACCCCTATGGTAACCAGATGCAAGCTGAGTAAGGATGATGAATCTACTAAAGTTGATCAAAGCATGTACAAATCCATGATTGGTGGACTATTGTATCTTACTGCTACTAGACTGGACATCATGCGTGCAGTATGTTTAGTTGCAAGATTTCAAGCAGAACCTAAGGAAGCACATGTTACAGCTGTGAAGAGGATATTTAGATATCTTAAAGGAACTCCAAATTATGGGCTATGGTATTCGAAGGACATTGATTTCACATTGAATGCCTACATTGATGCATATTGGGTTGGCTGTGTAGATGACCAAAAGAGTATAAGTGGTGGTGCATTCTTGCTTGGAAAAATATTAGTTTCATGGTTGAGCAAGAAATAAGATTCAGTTTCTTTATCCACTGCAGAAGTAGAGTATATTGCAGCAGCATCCTATTGTACATAGGTAGTTTGGATGAAGCAAACCTTGATGGACATAAGTGTGGTGAGTGATGAACCTATCTCTATATTTTGTGACAATACAAGTTCTATAAATGTTTTGAAGAATCCAATGATGCATTCTAGAACAAAGTACATATTTACAAAGTATCACTTCTTGAGGGAGAAGGTATTGTAGAATGAAGTTAAACTTGAATATGTACCTACCAAGGAACAAAATGTTGACATATTCACTAAGGCCCTTCTGAAGGATACCTTTGAGTATCTCAGAGGGAAGTTATGGGTTGTTGCCCCTACTTCTTTGAACTAACTACACATGGAGGTGCATCATTCCAGTGGATTCATAGAATATTTTGTTTTGGACTGATGATTGAGGTCTACTCCTTAGGGGGAGTAGAGAAGTGCATTGTTGTAGTATGTGATGTGGGTGTACTCCTAAGGGGGAGTGAAAAATATATATATGGAAATAATTTCCTATGCCATTGATGTCAAAGGGGGAGAGAGATCATTTGAAAATATTATGCTTGTGCAGGTTGTCACTTCTGAAAATCATGTATGTTTTCTTTGATGGTTTTTCACATCATGTGTTGCCATCAATGACAAAAGGGGAGATTGTTGCAAGTATGGGTGTGTTTGATGGTGTTGTCATTAATGTTGTCATTGATGTCAACACAGTTTAGGATGATTGTAGATGGTATTTATAGCTGAGATACAATAGAAGTGCTTATAGTAAATGGAGCTATATTTATGAAGTGCTTTTTCCAAGTTCTTTTGAGAAAATTTAAGAAATAATGAAATCAATGTGTAAATGTGTTCTGAGTGTGCTCCAGTATTGTTCTTTGCATTTCCTCTATGTTGATCCTATGCCTATGTGGATTTGTAAGTGTGTTCATGACATTCAATGGATAATATATCTTGATTTTTAGTTTTTGGTTCGATAGAGAGTAAAAGATATGTTCATCGGTGTGTGAACTGGTTTGGTAGAACTATCTGGTTGTGGACTGGGAGAATTTTTTTGGCTCCAAAGTCTTTTGATACTTGGTTTTAGATCATGTGGATCTAGGAGATGATTATTTTTGATGATTTCTATGTTCTAAAAAACTTTCTTATGATATGGAGCTCTGGAAGACCTGCTCTAGAGCTCATGTTCTTTTACTGGTTGGCCCAATTAGACTATTGAAGAGTTTTCTGTGAATGAGGTTTGTTGTAATTGTTGCAGATGTACTTGAGATATTCTCAGAGATGGATTTTTTTTTGGTGAAGCATGCTATGTGATCCATGTGTGATCATCTTGCTGGAGATGCATGTACTTCAAAGATCATTGCTGTTTTCATTAGGTTTGGCCGACCTGGTTTCTACACGTTACATTAAGTTTGTGCATTGAATTAGGGAAGTGTTTGTTTGATCCAAGATGTTGTTTGGGCCCTAAATTAAATATGTAATTCTTCCTCTCTCATTCTTATCCACTACGGGAATGTTCAGTAGTCGACCTAGTTTGAGTTAGTAAATGAAATTGTATAGCTGACCTTGGAGAATGTTTCTAGGGTTGAAGATGGTATAAAAGAAAATCAAGTTGTAGTGAATTGATAACATCCATCATTTTTTATTCGAGAAAGAGAAGTGTGCAAACAAGTGTGAAAAGTAGAGTGTGCAAGAGAGAATTGAGGCAATAGTACTTTATTGTGTTAGATTCTTGAAAGTAGTGAGTTGATGGTGTCTACAATCTTCTGATCAAGTTGTGAAGTGTGTGGAACCATTGTGGTGGATCTTTATTTATCTCTTTTTCATTTTTTGTAGGCAGTGAGCCTCTTTATGGATAGTGAGTCCTTCTTAAGGTAGTGAGCCTTTATATCTGGGTAGTGAGCCCTCTAGCAATGATCCTTTGTATCTGGTATTGCATTACTACTATATTGTGAGTTAATCCTCACTGTGGTTTTTCCCTCATTAGTTTTTCCATGTAAATCTAGTGTCTTTGGTGTATGCTTTCTATTATTTTCATTTCATTTTCACACTTGATAATAGATTGAAGATAAAGTGGAATTGATTAAGTTTAGAAGTAAAGTAATTTGATACAATTGATTCACCCCCCCCCTCTTAGTTGTCTTGTGCATTTCAACAACTTGGCTAATTCTCATCACATCACATTTTTCGACCAAGACTACTCGACTCAAAAGACAAACCATAATGACCTTTTAAATCTTGAAGTCCTCATCCATAAACACAAAGTCAAACAAGTCTTGGTAGACTGTGGATCAGGGTTAAACATTTTCCCTCAAATTGGTTAAGATATTAGGCTTTTCAGAAGCATGTGTAGACAAAACAAAAATCATTGTTATCAAGGCATATGACAACAAACAATGCTCTTCTAAAGGAGTTATGACATTAACCATTAGAGTTGGACCTGTAGTTATGGAAACTGATTTTAAATTCTTGGACCTTCACCTCCCATACAATCCCCTCCTAGGTCAACCATGGATTCACGTAATGAAATTCATACCATCCACATACCATCAATGCCTTGAATTTCCATATAATGGCACTGAAATCACAATAGCTAGTGATCCTGATCCATTCCAATATTGTACCAATCTACGCAGAACACCTCAACAATAAGTTTCTATCAACCAACAGGCTTCATCATCCACTTCATCTCACTATATTGATCCCTCCACTCTATCTAAAGCATCCACTTCCAAGACTCCATCCTCCGCTCCCAAGGTTGAGGTCCAAGACAAAGGGTGTGGCAAGTATCACATGAAGACATCCTACTGTATTAGAAAATTAAAACTCCTAAGTCAATGGAAAACCAATAGCAGAAAAAAGACAATGGAAGGTCACTATCTATATGTCACCCAGAACTACTTTCACAAAATGGGGGGAATTAAGCAAAGAAGCAATCAATGAAGAGGATGTGACCTCCTAGATCTTCAAAGAAGACAATGAAGAAGATCCTCCACCTACACAAATACCCATAGAATAGTATGGAAAAGGTTTCAAGATCATGCAAGACAAAGGCTATGATGGGCATAGTGGACTTTGGTTGAATAAAAGTGGGATGACTGAACCTTTTCCCATGTCTAAATGACCAAAAGGCCTAGGGATAGGGTTTAAACCGATTAAGATTGATGTTCCTTATACTAAGGTACTTTTGACTGAGGAAGTAAGTACTTCTAAAAATATCAAGATATCTGCAACATCTGACACCTATGATGATGACTACATTGAGACTAATTCTGATAAATACAAATGGGACTCTTGTACAACCAATGATTATGAACTAGATAGAGTCTTCACCAACCTTGACTTATCTGACACCATGATACAAGACCCTGACAATAATTCTTTATTTACAATATATGTCATGAACCCTCACAATTCTGATGATTGCATGCCCTTAGTTTACTCTCAACTCATCGATTGGGACCAACAAGGGCCTCCTATCTTAGATGTATTTGAGAAATGAAGCAATTATAAATTTCATGGGATTGAGAGAAGGAATTCCTAGTGGTGATCACAAGGTTGAGTTTACCATTGAATTGGATCATATGGCATACTTTGGGGAGTCTATCCACCCCTCTAGTCACAAAATTAAAAATAATAAAACAAAAAAAGAAGGGTCTCTAGGTGAAAATCGCAAGGCACCTTTAGACCAAGAACAAGTAAAAAGAAAAGACGTATCCGAGGGTGAAAATCTCTCTGAGGAACCCAAGGATGGAGGGTTGGAACTTCTCCCTATTACTCAAGAGAAGTAACTAATGCTCATTGAAAAATCTATGGAAGTCAACATTGGTACAAATGAGAATTCTTGAGTCATCCACTTTGTAGCGTCACTGACAGAGTTCGAGCAACCCGAGTTTTGTACCTTCTTTTTTGAAAGATAGATTAACTTTCCTTGGTCCTACACTAACGTGCCAAGACTAGATCCGGAGTTGGTATTGCACCATTTTCCACTACATCCCAATGTCAAACTAGTCAAGCAAAATCTCAGGAAAATGCATCTACAGATTGCTTTATTAGTCAAGGCTCAACTGAAGAAACTTCTAGATGTTGGCTTTATCAAGTCTATTGACTATACATAGTGGATTTCCAACCTTGTTCTAGTAAGAAAACCAATGGGTGGTATCTATATTTACAGTGACTTTCATGACCTAAATAAGGCATGTCCTGAGGATGACTTCCCTTTACCAAAAATTGACATCATTGTGGACCTAACAACTAGATATGAGATGTTGTCCCTCATGGATGGCTTCTCAGGATATAATAAAATCAAAATACCTCTAAAATACCAATATAAGTTAGCTTTCACTTTTCCATGGGGAACTTATTGTTGGAATGTTATGCCTTTTGGACTTAATAATGCTAGAGCAACATACCAACGCACCATGACTACAATTTTTCATGACCTGATGCATACTCTGATGGAAGACTATGTGGATGATTTGCTATCCAAATCATTGACATGAGGTGAACATTTGAGAGTCTTGGAAAACATATTCAAGAGACTAGAAGAATACAAAGTGAGATTGAATCCTAAAAAGTGTGTGTTTGGAGTGACCTCCAAAAAGCTTCTAGGTTATATAGTTTCTAGATGAGGCATTGAAGTGCACCCAACAAAAGTCAAAGATATAATAGACATGCCTCCACCTACCAATATAATTCAACTATGAACACTACAAGGACGACTCCAATCCATCAAAGGATTCATTGCATAGTTGGCTGACAAGATACATCCCTTTCAAGATTTACTCAAAAAAGGTGTACCATTCATATGGATAGAAAATTGTCAAGAATCCTTTCAAGAGATCAAGGATTATCTACTGACACCACCAATATTAATGCTACCTGTCAATGGTAGACCTCTTGTCCTCTATATTTTATCAACTACAGTTGCACTAGGGGCATTACTTAGATAAAATGGCGATGAATTCCTTGAACGAGTTGTGTACTATATTCACCACACTTTGGTCAATTATGAGCTAAATTACAATACAATCAAATGTGCTTGTCTTGTGATAGTTTTTGCTACCCAATGACTAAGGCACTACATGTTGAACCATCAGATGAAGCTTGTTGCAAAGATAGACCCATTAAAATATCTTCTTAGTAAGGCAGATTTGACAAGACGACTGGCTAAATGGGTCATGATACTTAGTGAATATGAATTCAGTACATCAAGAGAAAAACTATAAAAGGATAAGTCATCACCGATCAACTTAAAGATGCACCCACTAAGGCTAATCGCCCATTAGTCTACGATTTTATCAATGAATCTATTTTCACTATGGACACGCCAACAACATGGAAACTATACTTTGATGGGTCTCACACAAACCATGGCTCATGAGTAGGCATACTATTCATAAACCCTCAAAGTGATACTATTCCTAAGTGATTTAGAATTTCCTTTCTATGTACAAAAAACATAGTAGAGTATAAATCCCTTCTTATAGGAATTCGTAGAGAAATCAAATGGAATATCAAGTAGCTACAAGTATACAATGACTCTCAACTAGTGATCTAACAAGTCAACGATGATTACGACACCAAAGATGAAAACCTCACCCCATAAAAATAAATGGTAGATAGCTTCAGACAATACTTTGACACAATCCTCTTTCATCAAGTTCCCCATCTTTAGGAAAAAGCAGTAGATTCCATGGCCACCATTGACTCTCTCTTAGACATACCAAACAATGTGCCTCAATTCAAGTTTCTGGTAGAGCAGTTGTTCATCCCTACCTTCGACATCCCTAGGCCTGAGATGGTCTGTGAAATTTCTCGTCCTAATTCCCCATGGTACCAAGACATATAAGACTACCTCCATGACCATATCCTTTCCCCTGACCTTTCTGCTAACCAACACAATTCATTTATCCATAAATCCTCCAAGTATGCTATCATCGGTGACACCCTTTATAGATGTACCCTTGATAATACCCTTTTGTGATGTCTCAATATCGAGGAACCACAAGAAACCTTGGGTGAGGTACATGAGGGTATATGTGGATCCCACTCTAGCAGTCTAACCTTGGCTAAGAAGATCATGAGAGCTAGTTATTATTGGCCTACAATGGAATGAGATTCCTATCACTTTATCACAATATGTTGGCAATGCTAGATCCATGGAGACTTGAACACATGCCAGCTCAATAAATCCATCCAATAACATCACCATGGCCCTTTTCTCAATGGGGACTCAACCTCATAGGTAATATTCATCCCACATCCTCCAATGGCCATAAATTCATCATTATTGTAACCGAATATTTCACTAAATGGATTGAAGCCATTCCTATGATATACATCACCAGAAAAAAAATCTCTAATGGTCATTGTCAATGATGATGGATTGAGGGACACCATATTGAAAAATGATATACAAATGATATTTTTCAATATGGTGTCCCTCAATCCATCATCATTGACAATGATCGCCCATTCAAAAACCAAGAAATCTGCCACCTTTACAAGAAGTTCCACATCCAACACCATTTCTCCACTCCATATTACCTGCAAGGAAATGGCCAAGCCGAGGTGTCAAATAAAACCATCCTTAGAATCATTTAAAATATTGACAATGATGTTGGGCATGACTGGCACCTTCAACTTAATCCCACCTTATGGGCTTATCGCACCAGCATCTGCACTCCTACCAGTGCCATTCCATATTCCCTAGTATTTGGTTTTGAAGCTATCTTACCTATTGAAGTCAAACTGCCTTCCCGAAGGGTATCCATACAAGGGCATATCGATGATGAGGAATATCATGTATCAAGGCTACATGATTTGGAATTTCTAGACGAGTGGAGACAAAAAGCATTGGAACATCTTCAAGCATATTAGAATCATCTTTGTCAAAGTTACAATAAGAAATTATTGAATCAACACTTTGACATTGGTCACCTAGTCTTAATGGAGAATCCGAAGAACCAAGTAGAATGAGAAAAGCTAGGAAATTTCAAGGCGAATTGGTTGGGTCCCTACATTGTCACGATAGTTTTTGGATCAAGAGCTTATCAACTTTTGACTCCTGAAGGGGAACCCTAGTTAGAACTAATCAACAGTTTTCACATGTGTAAATTCTACACATAGCTTCTAACAGTCTTGTTAGAACCATAAAAAATAGAAAAAAAAATATAAAAATATAAAAAATTACCTTGATGAAAACTTGAAAAATAGGCATCTTGGTGACACCAAAAAAATTAAAATCAAGAAAATAGTAAAGAGAAATAATCCATCCAATAGTGAAAACCACTTCGGTGGTGCTTTGGATAAGTACCATGGTCAAAACCTGGAAAATAGGTGCCATGTGTAGTTAACTTTGCTCCATCATCTACCATCATTCCAATTTGACTTTTCCCATCATTCACCCTTCTCATATCATCCATAATAATGTCTGGTTACTGTTGTGCAGTTTTTGTACACACGCCCCACTGAAAGTGGGGACCCTCTTTTTTTTGGCCTTTTGGTGTCTTGGCCCTTCCTTTTTTTGGGGTTTTACTTGGTTGAGGCCCGTGCTTTGATGTCCATCTTGCCAGTTGAAATGGCACATTATGAATTTTATTTAAAATCTTCAATTCTTAATGCATTCCAGAGTTTTCACTATTTTTAGGAAAATCCGCCTAGGCTGGATTCTCCTAGTTTTCTTTCAGTGTCCGGAAGTGACTGCCTTTTGACCCGGATCCCGGGAAATCCGTCTGGTCTGAATTTCTCCGAAGTGTGTTACCTTGTCGAATCCCCAGGTTTTTGTGGTCGTGGCTGTCTTGTTGACCACATTAATGGAATTTGTGCGGATGTTTTGGGGCTTTGATATATTGTATTTTGGGGAAGTAATTGATCATTTGAGCTTGAGTCTTGGAGCTTTTGGTGTTTTGTTGGATAAAGGATTTCGAAGCCATTTTGACTGTGCATCTGAATGTCACATGCATGGCTTGTATCCTGCTTACGTTTGACAGTTATTTGTTGGCATCACCAGTTCCAATCCTTTCACTCTCATGGTATGTAGATATGCTCCTTTACTCTGTTGATTTTGAATTGCTTTGCTTCATTTGCTTTCTGGTCCTTCATGGTTTCCTGATTTCCTTGGGTATGCACGTTATGTCCAAGTTTCCTTTAGGTTTCCATTGTTTTACCAGTCCCCTGCATTGATTATTGAATGTTTATTCTTGGTCTGGTATTTCTTTTCATTTTGACATTTGCTTACATTGGTCTTAAACTCTCCATTTTTGCATGTGAGCAAGTCAGATCTAGTTCTTCGTGCTTTCATGGTGGAAATTTTAGGGTTCCTAACCTAGGGCATAGCCAATCCTTCTCGAATTGCTGTGAGGAGTGTTCTAAATTCGTATTTGATCTATGGGAGGTCCAGGGTACGTCATTGTTAAGGTGTAGACCTTAGATCTAGGTCATTTGAATTGTTTTGGTAAAAGAGAGGAAAACATGGACGAGTTTGGGTTTTCGACATCCTCGTGGAATTCCGCATCCCCCAGATTTCCCTGGATTTTCTCATTCTTTCTCTTTTGCCACTTAAATCAGATTTTTGTTTGCCTCGTGAAAATCTATTTCCTCTAGATTTTCCCAATGTCCGTGGTCAGTTCATTTTGCCGGATTCGTGCTTCAAATGATAAATTATCTGATGCCCGCTAAAATCCGTTCCCTCCGGATTTTCTCAGATGTTCCGTGTCTCCTGCATTTTCCTGGGTTAGTTATAACTGTTGTTGTTTTCGCCAAAATCCATCCCTAGCGGATTCTTTCGGGTTTTTCTAGAAAAATGTTGAATTGGATGGTTATGAGGGATTTGTTTAATAATGATGTATTTGATAGATTAAATGAACTTATGCTAAGTCTTTCTAATGTTACTCCTTTGATGAATTATGAATTTGGATAATATTATGGGGTTTGTATGCTTGGTTTACTAGAATCCATCTGGTCTGGATTTTCTCAAAATCCTCTCCAATGTGGAATCCATGAGGGGGGATAAATCCCAAACTTTGGGATATTGATGTCTTGCACTTATCGTTTCTTGTGGATCTCATTATACTCATTGTCATGTGTTTGCAGGCAGGATCTGGTCAAGGCAAGGGGAAGGCATTAGAGCCATGTGCAGATACTTCATCCATCTTAGATGCAAAGAAGGTAAAACTAGACATAAAGAGCCAGATTCATGAAAGTAAGATGACTTCCATTTGGTCAGGAATCACCGACACCAATGTGGGCATGTGGGACTACGAGGAATTTAAGGTTGAGATGTTAGCACTGAGCCCTCCTTTGTTAGCTAAGAGAATGGTGGACTCTGGATTGGCTCATGTAGTAGGATTCCCTTCCATGGTGCAGTGTTATGAGCTAGTGCTGGAATGTGCTAGGAATAATGATAGAGGGACACAAAGGATAATTGGTCCTCAAGGAAGGATTCTGGCTGGCTTTTTCCTTGTATCCATTGCTGCAACTTTTGATATGCCCGATAGGTCACATGTTGTGGCCTTTGACAAGGATGGTGCTAGGAAACATTATGAGGAAAATGTAGTTAAGTCACAGCAGGTGATTAACTCTTGGTTGGAGAAACCTAAGTCTCATTTCTCCAAGTTGTGAAAGCAACTATTCAGGCCCAAGTTCAAAAGAGAATACTACAATGTCATCACTCTTCTGAGCATATTGGTAGGGTTAAAGAGTGCAAGTGTGTTCAAGACTTGGATGTTCAATATAATTGCTTGAATGGAGCAGGGAATAGACTATCACTGGGGAGGTGTCATTAGTGTAGTGATTCATGAGCAGTTATGCAATGTCTAGCAAACCAAGACTTTCATTATGACCTCTTACCTAGTGTATTCATTGGCAAGACTTCATCCATACAAGGGGTTGAGCACTAGGGGTACCTTTGGGAAAGATGCTATAAATGAATTATATCCACAGCTCCACTTGACTGGAGGAAGCTACAGAAGATCCAATGATGCTTTCACAATGTACATCACTAGATTGCTCCAAGGTGCAAAGCATATGAGAATTTCTGACAAGGCCAAAGAATTGATAAGAAGATATGGGGCATGGTTTATCTAGTTCCCAACTTTCTCATACATCAGAATTGATGGTTGTCAAAGGGCTCCCTATAGACTCCCTAGATATCCTACTGATCATATAATATTGTTGGAAGTTACTGGATAGATTTGTGACTTCGACAATGTTGTGAAGGGAGAAAAGCATAAAATAGGCTTTGGGAATGACTTTCCCTTAAAGATAGGAATGGTTGAGGTTTGTCCCTCTATTCAATCGAAGGAGGAGATGAGTACTTTTGATCTCTCTTTCCATTCCAAGAGAGAAAGGTTTGACATCACTAGTGAGGCCCAGAAGAAGGCCAGCAGGGAATATAGCCATAAGGCTCATATTGAAGATTATTGGGTTAACATTGCTGATGAATTCGAGGTAAGGAAGAAGACGTTCTCTAGATTGCCAGTGGATTTAGTAAGGTTATACAATGTGAAGGCCATCCTTGACCAGGTAGAGGAGGATGGAAATCTAATCCAAGGTCATGTCTATGAGGTAGTGAAAGATAAGCCAGTTGGAGAAGTTGACTGGTTAGAGGAAGAAAAGACTGAGTTAGATCAAATCATGACCCTGGTGATCAAATATACTAAGATGTGGTTGAAGCATAAGATGCTAGAGTTGGAAGGTGAAGATGTCCCATGCACCTATGATCTGATGGGATACTTAGAGTCTCACTCTACTTCTGAGGAGTCACTTGAACTAGATCCTAAGGGCAAAGAAAAGGTGGTTTCTCCTTTCAAAATCCAGGTAAGGGATGTTCAAGTTGAGAAGGCTGCAGAGGTAAGTAAAAAAAGGAAACCTATCGCTAAGAAAAGGCAGCATGCTTTAAGAAAAGAAGCTGAGAAGGACAAAGAAGAGGAAGAGAAGGTAGAGATTTCTCCTCCACTGACATAAAGGAGAAGACTTACTAAGCTATCACAGAAAATGGAGGAAGTTCCTAAAGTTGATAAGGAGAATGAGCCACCAGTGGTAGAGGTGGAGAGCCTAGGGGAGAAAAAAAAAGTGTACATGAGGAGGTCAAGGACTCCTTCCCCAAGGGATACTATAGTAAAATAATATGTTCCAGTGAATTTTCTCGTTGTTGAACAAGTAAGTGTCTCCATTCCTGAAGATACAGGTGATGTACAAAAGGAACCAAAGAAGGATGAAGATCCTAAATACTTGGAAGAGGAGGAATTTCAAGAGGGAGACCTCTATAATGAAGAGGCAGAGATTGACAAGGTGATTCAATCTCCTTTGGTGGAATATGCAAAAGAACAAATGAAAAAATCTCCTCAATAGGAGGAAATAGCAACTAAAATCCCTTCACTAGTGTAGACAGTCATAGAGGAGAAGGTACAAGAGAAAGAGAATCCAATCACGAATATTCCTAGTGCATCAAGTGTTGAAAAGGATACAATTGATGATCAACAAGAATAGGAGCAAGATAGGCAAAATACAGTGCCTCCCGAGTCTACTATTCTAGATTGGTTGGATAAAGAGTTGAGGAGAAAAATGGTGATAGTGGAGGATGCTCCTCCTAATTGGGATGTCCTTATGGCTAATGTGGAAAAATAAAAAACTAAGAAGAAAGCTAGGGTTGTGTTCCAGATTGAGAGAGATGGGTCAAGCAATAGAGTGGCCCATATTGCTACACCTGCTCGAAATAAATTTAGAGACAATGTGACTGCCCAGGATTATCATGTGCAAACTGTTGACTTGGGGCATGCTTATATGGAGTAGGATATTGAGGAGTATGAAGGGTCCAGTACTGTGATTGTGGGCAGGTTGAAGAAGGATGTGCAAACTAGGCATGAGTTGGAGAGGGAAATTGAGAAACTGAAGAAATACTTGCAGGATTTGATGAAACCCTTGCAGGCTATTGGTTCCTCCTCCTCTGCTATAGGTTTCTTGCCTCAAGAGACAATCTCTGAGCTGGAAAATATGAAAGGCACCACACATGCTAGAGTTGCTTGGTTGTAGGGTGTTCAAACCAAAGGAGATGCTGCTATTAAGGATATTTTGTCAACTGTAGGAGATGCAATGAGATCATTGGATTGGTTAAAGACTGTATTTGCTCAAGATAAGGAGGATATTGATCTCCTACTGCAGAAGGCCACAATAATCATGGAATTCATTGAAGATAAACTGGTAAAATGTGGGATTCTTCCTTTTCCAAGGGTTTATGAACCTTGGGAATGGTTTGAAATCCTGCAAATGAGGCAGAAGGCCTTAAAAAAGATCCATAAACAAGCAAGGTAGATTGAGGACACTTTGATTGGTATCCATGATAAGTGTATCTCATTCTTTGAGGTCATGATAGGAAGGAAGAAGTTTTCTTCGAAACATCTTAACCTGGAGCAACTTAGAAAATGGTGGAGAGATGTGGTTTCTCCAATTAGTGAAGGACCAGTCACTGAGCATCGGCTAGATGATGCTACAACATATATTGTAGTCATTAATAGATACTTGACCAATAAGGCTTATTGGGATGGTGCAGTTAGGCAGGCAAGAGATGACATCAAGTCTCTTGAGAGAAGGATTATGGTTTTTCCTATGCCACTTGTTACTGAGTTGGATAGAGTCTTGTTGGCCGTGCATGGTGAAGAAGATCGAGCTAAAGACAAGGATGGTATATAACTATATAGGGTTACATGGAGATTTGTGCTTCCCATTACTTACATGCGTTGGGCTGACCCTTTTGGTGCCTAGGACAACTTGGATGAAATTGGTGCTAGTGGCACATTTCATGTTTATGTTCAAATATCTTTGAGGCGGACCTATTGTAGGTCATGTTTTATTATAATTCTTATTGTTTGGGTGGACCTATCTTGGGGATTCTCTATAAAATGGGCATGTTGCCTCATTTGAGAATATATATAGAAAATACAATAGAGATAGAAGTATAGACAAGTGATAGAATAGAGATTTGATATTAGAGCGAATTAGGGTTTATCTCAAGCAAGTGGTGTAACAGAAAACTAGAGTTGTTGCTATTTTTGATGACTTAATATAAGAAAGATATTGTGTTTCAGTATCTATCTTGTAGAATTTCATCTGGCATGGTTCTTGTTGTTCTATCTTTCAAATTGCTTATAATTTTATGGTTAAATTGTTTGGTGATGCTTAGGGTTTCATGTTTGGAATGTTTGCAGCTATCTCTTGTCCATACTTTTCACAGTTAGCTGACTGTTAGCTACTTTGCAAAGTTAGCCTGGACTCAAAATTGTGCTTAGTTTAGTTATAAAGATTTGTTCATCTCAATTGCAATAGAATTGTTTGAATGAATTTTTGTGATTTGAAAATCTTTAAATACCTAAGAAGATTGCACTATTTTTGTGAAATTGCAAATTCATTTGAGTTGAATAAAAAGTAGTTTATGAGGGACCAATCCATTTTGATCATTTTATCCTTTGGCATTTTCAATTTTAGGGTTAGAAGTAGTCTTAGAATCATCTCTAAAACCTTTGTCTTTTGCTATTTATTTTATTATTGGAGTCACATCAAATATTCCAAGTTCAGATATGATAAATTCAAAGTCCATTATTTGCTTGTAGTAAGGTCCCATTGTGATTACTAGCATTTTCACATTTATCATTGATTTTTTTTGTTGCATTGTCAAGACCTGACATTAGAGACCTTGGGGTTATCTCTTTTCCCATAGAGATTTACCTTTCAAGAGAGATAGGATATCATATTCTGTCTGAGTTGTTGTTGTGCAGAAAACACCATCAATAGTTACCTATTCATAACTTGGAACGATTGGTGTCATGTGTATTTTTCTTTTCATATATTATTTTCTATAATTCCACTCCTAATAAATTGGTCTTATACCCGACTGGGGGAAAATACTTGACCTACAACATTGGATATTATAATTTCTATCAAGAGGTCACTATATCAACAAGACAAAATAAATCATATATTCCCAAAAAGACAAAAAAATCAAAACCTGAAAACACAAAAAACATCCAAATAATTTTCAAAATCCCAAAAATAGAGTCAAAGTCAGTCCTGTCAGTCCTAGTCTAGTCGAATTATGTTTCCTCTGCAACTTAACGTAGGCAAGGCCATCTGTCGATGAGCCCTCGAGGCATTAGGTCAATCCTTTTAGGGTTTGGACAAATAAAATCATGGCTCAGTCTTTTTTCAATAAAACAAAGTCAAGTCATGGTGAACTACGAGGTCTCTACACATTGTTATGTAGGCAAGGCCATCTATCAATGAGCCCCTGAGGCCACATAGGTCAATTCTTTAGGGTTTTTCATGTCGGTCACAATAAATTGGGCATTGTCAACTTGGACATAAACGGTCATCAAAACATAAAGCAAGTCTTGAATCAACAAGACAAACAAGCCAGCAAACCATTAAAGTCAACTTAGTCAATTGTCGAAAGAGTCAACAACATTAAGTTAGCCCAAAACATCAAATCACTCAACTTATGTATTATACAAGTTGTGTCCTTCCTGAAACTAGAAATTGTCATTAATCACACTTTGTCATTTGCCTTATACAGGTGGTCACATTATCGAAACCAAAATTGACATCTTATATGACATGTTTCTTCTCCTAAAACCATACCTTGTCAAATAATCAACCCTTCAAACACCTAGTCAATCAAACATCGACAAACATATTTGGAAAACACTCTGAATGGTTGTTGACTTTATTGGGTTATTTTGTCTTATTTATTTTGACATTTTTTTGTGAGTCACATAACTAGCTTTCTCGAGGATGTCCCATAACGGATTTAGAGGGGCGAGGATGTCTCATGACTCTTTTCTTTGATTATTCTTTGTGGATTGCCTTGGAAAAAAGACTAGGGAAACTTTTCTTGTAGTATGAGGCAGGACATTCGTTTTCTACATTTGTCTATTTTTCAAGTGGATGACCTTGCATACCTTGCTCTATGTCATACCATGGTGTTTTTTGTCCATTTCTCATTTTACCGCCCAATGATGATTAGTGCAAAGCCTTGTCTAGAAAAATATACATCTTTTGATTATCTCTACTAATATCCATGTATTTCACGCTATCATTTCTTCTATCCACATCTTGGCAGCGTCCTGTGACACATAAAAATATCCTACATATATAATCATGTTGGATAACATTATCATCATAGAGATTGTCATATTAATTCATATATATTTGCATAAGAAAATATAAAAAGCATAGGTTTCATCCATATCGCATCATCATGTTTGCATGTCATAACATATTAGAAATATCATTGCATTTACATTACATCATCATCATGGTCCACTATCATTTATCATATTGCATATATATTGCATTGACATGTTATAACCATTATATAACCATAACCCTAATCATATCATATATCATATTTTTCATGCACATTAGACATTAATAATGATGGCATTCATAATCCATAGACATCACATTACATAACATGAAATGCATCCGTTTATCATCTAACCATTGTATCATCAATTAAGTCATTTATACTACATTAACATAACAAGACATCTCATAATCATCATTCATCATAAGAACCACATGACATATGCATGACATCCATAACATCATAAAAATAAATTCATACATCTACCATCTAGAAATCACATATAAGGCATCAAAATATAGAACCATTCAATCATCATATAGACTGCATAAACATCATAAAGCATAATCATCAGTGACATAATAAATTCATCACATAAGACTACACATCCTATAAATCTCCACCAAAAATCATATCATGTTTGCTCAAAATGTGTCATAGTACAATGCCAAGATGTATCATATATAACAAAATTGAGCTCGCGGGCTCGATGGTCAAAAGTATGTGTCAAGATATAGTATAAAAGCATGTCCTAGCCAGATCTACCCTCATCTCATCATGGTGACTATTGGGGGGATCCTAAATTCCGGTGCTCTGAATTTTGTCTCTCATATGGCCCTAAAACTCTTTTGCTGCTCTCTTCCCTGCTATGTGATTGGCTATGTGATTTCTTGTTGTGTGATCTCCCACTAATCAAAGTCATTGATGCACTAGGTGCTCTCTGCTCAAGTGGAACCACAACCTCATATAGGTCCCTATAGTACTACCCATGTCTACCTACTCACGGAAGTGTTGTGGCCATATCTACACTAGTCTCGCTAAGGGTAGTGGTGAATTCAATAACCCTCTGGTCAACCTCTTATGCCCATATCATTGCTATATCTCACTCTATCCTAAGACCATCCCTCTCTACCCATAGTGTCCCTACCTCAACCTCTACAGCCTAGACCCTGGCCTGTAGATACAATATCCTCTGATCCACTCACTTCTCTCCATCTTTGATGGGGATGTCCTCGAAGGCCTCCATGTCCTCCCCTAAGACAATCCTCTCTCAGAGGATGTGATATGCCTCTCCCATCACCTCCTCCTATCTCTCCTCCTTTGCATTCTCCTCCACTATTACCTCCTCTATGGCCACATCCTCCTATCCCACATCCAACGTTGGTACATCATGTCACTCCTCCATCCTCTCCTTTGCTATCCTCTTGTCTGTCCCCTCCTCCCTCTCCTCTCTAATGGGCGAGAGTGGTTCCCGCTATCTACCTGCACTCTGCCTCCATCCTCTACCTCCACCTCTCCCATCTCCCCTATCATCCCCCTTCTCGCCTCCCTATTCTCCATCTACTCCTTTTCCTTTGTCTCCTCATCCCCATCCTCCTCCTCAACCTCATGGGGCCCTACCTCAGTGAACCACTGGTGCTAGCTAGTCAGGATCAGTGTATGGATCTAGCCTATGTGCTTCCCACCATGCATCATAATCTAGAGCCATCCCTACATCTGATAAACCCCCTCTCCATGCCCACTATACTTCCTACAAGAAATCAATCCCCTGCTTTGCTATGGGCACTAGAATGATAGGCTCCCATGGTGTCACCTCTTGGGAAGACCTAGCAAACTCTATTGAACCACATGGCACACCCAAATGCTCACCAAACTTTCATAACATCCACTTGGGAAGATACATCTCTATAATGTGCTAGGACTAGATTTTTTGTCCAATCAAATATCTCAGTTCTTTACACCAAGGAAAATTCTTGCCCTCATTTGGCCATTGGGTGAAATCTCTGTATGGCCTCCAAATAAAGCTAAACATGGTATCGATACCATGCCTCCAGTATCCCACATCCCCAACATGATTCTATGTCATTGCTCCTCTATACATGTAAACATATGGAATGTTGATCCCCAACTGACAACCTACTGGCAATCAAAACACAACAATATGCTCCCAAGTACAAACCATCAAAAGTGTGATGTTGCAGCTCATTGACTACCCATCTTGATATGCAATATCATGAAGCTAGAAATAGAGCATCACTAGCAAACATGGTCCCCATGCATAAACTTTGTCTCTATCCTGCATCTCCACAAGCATCTCACCCCATCCAAGTGGAAAATCGTGTCCTCGTTGATTTGGGATAATGATCCTCGCTATCAATGTGCATAAGATACAATCAAATATCTCATATCTCTCAACCAAACACTTCCATCTGATCTCATACCTTTCTATACCTAGGTCTCGCAAATCATCATAAACATAATAATCCATAATTGCCTAGTATCTACATCTCAAGTCGTATCTAACCCGCTCTCCTCGAATAGGCAGTCACAGTATCCTATATACATCCTCAAGGCTGATGGTCACCTCCCCTTTTAGCAGATGGAAGGAGCACATCTATGAATGCCATCTCTCAGCTAGTGCAGTCAGTAAACCTCTATTAGCCCTAATGACGGGCATATAAGTCACATGGTATAAACCAAGATGCCACAACCTATGCTTCTCAGTGCTGGTCAACTAATCTCATAGTTGGTATGTGGTAGGTCAGAACTCTAATGTGTAATTGGGATCAAGTGTTGCCTATGGTCACAAGTACAAGCATTGCATCAATCAAAAATCCTAGTCAAACTTATTAGACACAAGTTGCAAAAGAAATTTCATCCTAAACTAGGGAAAAAATTTCAATAGTCAATTGTGTCGCACAGTTAAACAATTATGTCACACAATCACAATTGTGTCACAAAATTTTCATTTTTTTCATCACAAAACACTTGTGTCGCATGCCTCAGCAGATGCATCACAGGGGTTCAATTTCATTCAACACCCAGTCAGTTGCAACTCAGAATACCAATTACATCATTTCCTAATTAGTTGCATCACAATATTACGATTGTGTCTTTCTAGCCTGCACTTGTGGTGCACAATCATTTGTGTCATGACACACAACCCAACCTATATGTAACCTATGCACTTGCAGTGTTTCACCAATAGTTTTGTCGCTCGTAATAGCAGTTGTGGTGATCGGCAAGCAATGCAATTGCTTGTCAATTTTTTATGACCTAGAAATGTGTGAAATTAAAAATTCATAAAGTGGGCAAATAGGCACTTACCGTCTCTCCTACGCCCTTCGATTGTTTGAAGATCTAGACTTGATATCCTCAATGCTCAATTTGTGGAACAGGTGACATCTTCATTGCTTCTTCTCTTAGAGCTCCTTAGTTTTCAAAGTCAAAATGCACAAATGAGCCATTTCATCCCTCAATTTTCCATTTATACCTCCTCAAAATTAGGGTTTTGACTAGGGTTTGAGTTGGCTGCACTCCGCAAGAGGTCTAAAACATTATTCTGGCTACCGAGAAGGTCTTGAAACTTAAATCTTTCATCACCACAACATTCTTGGCTATCAATTTGACTTTTCAGAAAAAAAATTCAATTTTTTTGAAAAATTTGTAAAATTTTCAAAAAATTCAAAGGGGGCATAGATCCACCCTGCTTTTATCAGAGCATGGTTTGACTGAATTTCTTTGACACAATGCAATAAACTGCATTGTATCAAAGAGGGGAAAAATGTAGACACTGAAAAATTGTCCTAGGCCTGTGAACTCTTATTCTTCATCATTTCTCTATTTCATCCTTGATAATTAAATTATTTAAAATTATTTAGAATTATTTAATTATTTCCTAAGGTCATAAGTCTTCTATTAATTAAATAATTTTAATTATTTAATTAATTCATTTCTAGCTTTATTTCTTCTTTGATTAATTAAATAAATTTCATTTATTTAATTACGTCACTAATGTCCCTTTCTACTACAATTAAATGAATTTTATTTATTTAATCATTTATACATCTTTCAACTATAATTAAATAATTATTTTAATTATTTAATTATTCATTAGCCTTTTCTATCATTAAATTAATAAATTTTATTTATTTAATTGCTTACTAACTTGGCCTTATCTTCCAATTTTGAATTAAATCGTTATTTAATCCAAAAGTCAACTTGTCACATGTCTTTTATAATTAATAATACTTTTATTATTTAATTATTCATTTAAATTTCTCCTACAATCTCTTTTTTTGTGTCAATATTATCTTCCACATCAAATCTTATCTCTTGACATCTCATTCAATTTCAGCCCTTGATTGAATTATCTTAGAATTCAATCCTAGCCATTCATTTTTATCATTTGCTCTAATTTTTCCCTAACCCTATTCCATATGACAACTTTCATTCTTGGCCCTTGATCTTTAGGTCAAATCAACCTTTCAATCTCAACACTTCATGAAAATTTGACTTTTTATAAAATACAATTATTTTGTCATTTTCAACCTACCTACATGTTATCTAGTCTATCTACATCTTATTCTATCTAGTTCATATGCAAGTACATGCTACTAGTGTGAGAAAACAATCTTCAATATTTTGCTAGTCATTTTCATAGGCTTATTATTGCACACTCAAATATGAGGGAAAGTATTCATATCAAGCAAAATGGAGAAGAGAAATGGAGGTCAATGAATGATGGCATGAAGATTATATGGTGAATTTATTTTATGTTTTATTTCTATTTGTACTTCATTGTTTATTAGGGTTTGATTCACATGCTTTATTGCCTAACATTGATAATTTTACCCCGATTACATATATATATATATATGTATGTATGTATGTATATATACACTTCATATATATATGTCAATCGATGGATATGAGAGTTTGAGTGTTTTTGTAAAGGTATCAAAATAATATTATGTATATATTATATATATATGTGTATATATATATTAATATATATATATATGTAAAATAATATAGCTACATATATATTAATATATACTAATGTATAATTATATATATATATATATGTAATGTTATTCGATATATATTTATGTGTTTGATAATAAACAATTAATATATTTGATAACTATGTGAAATGATTATATACTAATATATATAGTATATAATTTATAATCATTTGAGATATTTCTAGAGCGCAATACATAGCGTTGTGGCTGATTATAGAAAATGCTTTAAATAAACCATGGACGCATAAGGCATTGCCATCTTAATGCATTGCAAAGTAGAAACATGTGTATAAAGCAAACCAATGACCAAGTCAACCAAGTCTAAGAAGCACACATGAAATAAAGGTGTTGTTTATACGTTGCAAAGTAAAGTAAATACAGATTTTAGAAAAGTGGAAATAGTCTCACCCATGCTCACATAAAGGGCACTGATATATGAAATGTGGTGCCAATGTAGAAGTAAATGAAATGCATAAGAAGTCTATAATACCCCTCTGTTTTGCTTCTCGTTTCATGTTGTTTTATGCTTTGCTTGGATTGCAGCTACTTTGATACTGGACACGTTTTTATTATGATGTTTTGATCGCTACTCTTGAGCGACAACTATTATTGTGTGATGTGATTATCTGACTTTATTTCACATGCTTTGATGAATTAATGATGTCAGTAGAATTATCATGTGAATTATTTATGTGAATATTGTTAATGATGTTAGTGTCAGTCTTTGATGAGTGTATTGGTGAAGAAGACGGGTTCACATCACTCACTTGCGAGTGCCCTGCGAATCCGAGATTTCTTCTTCACTGTGTGAATTATATGCTGGATATATTATATTGTTTACTTGATTTCAGGTTGCAGGTACATGACATCGACTCCACCTGGTTTCACAGGTTTGAGCGTGTCGATCCAACGGTTAAGTTGAATGGGAGGTAGTAGCTTGGTAACATGTGTCAGGTCTACACCCTAGCCTTAGCATGTCATCAGTTCTGAGTATTGAGTCATGTTGTCTCTTATTTGATGTTAAATAATGTTTTGAAAAGTGTTGTCTTATTAAATAGGTTCTTTTAGAAAATTGCGTTGGCTGGAAGAAATGTTTATTTCTATAGTATATTAATGTTATGCTTACTGGTTATTTTAAAAATGATTATTGAAATTAAAGTTAAATTATTTAATTTATTAAATTTAAATCTCAAGGGATTAAATTTAATTATTAAATAATTGTAGGTAAGTTAATTAAAGTGAAATTATTTAATTTATTAAATTTAAATCTCAAGGGATTAAATTTAATTATTAAATAATTGTAGGTAAGTTATTTAAAGTTAAATTATTTAATTTATTAAATTTAAATCTCAATGGATTGGATTTAGTTATTTAAATAATTTAATAATAATTATGTAAATATATTTGATTGTTAAATTAAATTAAATCAAAAAGGGAATTATGTGAAATTGAAATTTTTCTTTAAAGTCAAATTAGGGTCTTTCAAAGAGGAGAAATGAAATTAACTTTTAAATTCAATTTCTTGTATTGAATGTGAATTAGGGTTGCATTAGGTTATTTTGGAATTTTGAGGAAATGATGTTTTATAAGATTAGGGCAGAAAAATTTGGGGATTCTTCTTCCTTCTTTTTTTCACAGGTATGAGATTTTGGAGAGGGTTTGCACATGAAAGTTTTAAGAATTATTTTCTGTTTGGAGATTTAAATTGAAAGGAGAGAAAATTCTGTGAAGAAGGTGGAGCTATTGGATCAAAGCTTGTTGGAAATTCTTTGCATTGTAGAAAAAGAATTGTGAGGAGCTCAAAGGAAAATCTGCATCAAGAATTTTGGCTATTTCCTGTGGCTGCAAATAACCAGGTTTTCTTTTTATTTCTTGCTTTATTGTTCCTAGTTTAATCTATTTTCTAAATGATAAGAAATTGCAAATGGGTGATTTTTCTTGAAACCCTAGGTTAAACTTCAACATTTTGGTATTCAGATTTGTTTTTTCAAAATGCAAACCCTTTTAGAAAATTTGTGGAAAAACCCTAGATCAATGTATTAGTCTTCTTGTGTTTAAAATTATTTGAAAAACACAAAGAAAAGGGGAGGGTTTCATTTGGTATTCAGAATTTAATCTTTGTTTTTGAAAGGTTTCAATGTTTGCAAAATTTATTACTGGTTGTTAACCTATTTTCTTCGATTTCTCTAGTAGATGAAATTCTGGAAAAAAAATTATATATATGTTAATATACATTACATATACCATATTTTGAATATGATATATATATATATATATAAACATATATATAAATTTTTTATTTTCAATTACTATGTAATGTTCCTTTTGGCCGCTGTACGGGTCTGTGTTAATTCGTACCCTGTGTATGAAATTTTGTTTTTACATTTTTGAATCTAAAGAAAAAAAAAATTAATTTTTTTATGAAGTGGGGGGGGTTCGGCCGCCACTGTGTATTGCATTTACCAGTGGGTACGCAGTACCCACTGGGCAGTGCGCCACCCACGTGGGGGGACGCACTGTCCAATGGGGACTGCGGCCCCCTACTGTTTATGCCGGCCGCTGTACATAGTGTATAGTCAGCGCAGGCGGTTGATGGGATTGCGGACAATCCGCGGGTACCGACGATACCGTCAGTCGGATGAGGTACCGTCCGGACCTGCGTTTTTTGTTTTTTGTTTTTTTTTGTTATCTTAATTAGTTTTAAATTATATTTTATTTTATTTTTATTATTTTATTTTGATTTTGTTTATTTAAATTCGTTTTAAATTTTATTTTTATTTCGATTTGATTTATTTTATAAATGTAATATTTAATTTATATATATATATATATATATATTATATGTATTTTATATTATATATGAATATATATAATATTTAATATATATATATATATATATATATAATGTAATTAATATTATATATATTGTTTATGTAATTGTATTTAAAGTTTTCTTGTATAATCGATTTATTGGATCAAGAAAAATATTGATTTTAATAGTGCATATTAATATGAGGTGCTTTTCTTTGTAAATGTGTGTATTTTATACCTTGTTAAACATAGGAGCATTCAACAACTTAGACAATTAATATTAGTCGAATTTATTATTGCTCATGTTTTGATTTAGTTGTAGAGATTAAGTATTTAATAAAATATTGATTGGTTAATGTAAAGTCTTGAATGAATTATTTTATTTTGCTGCGAAAAGCATTAGATAGGAACATGGTTTTAAGATAACCAAATATAGAACTTTTCATTGTCAATGCATGAGTTCATTTATGTATCCTTTAATGAGTATGTTGTGAATGAGTGTTGAGTAGTTGGGTTGTAAAGTCTTCCAGAAAAACGTGGGTCATTCCCTTGTTAAACTATTGTTTTGATTTCCCTTGGGTAGTGTTACAAGTATCTAGTGTCCTCCTAGTGTTGGAGTGGATTTCTTTGTGATTGCCTCCTAGGATAGGAGAAAGCATGTTGGTTTAGTTCTGTAACACTTGAGTAACCCTTGGAGTTTGATTGTGTAGTGTGTTATCCAATTAGAAGAGTGGCTTTTGTTAGGGGCCAGAGCCCAAAGAGGTAAACCGGGTAACCTTCAGAAGTGATTTTAACAACTAAGAACTAAAGTAAATGTACTTAGAGGACTAGGATGTAGTTCACATTAACCAAGATAAATTAACCTCACTCACAGACACAAGGGTTTGTTTAGACTTGGGGTGAGTGAGAAGGCCTGGAATGGCAAGATCACTATCTTGTCCTTATGAGAGGTAGTTGATTCCGCTTGAGTTAGTATGAGTGCCGGGATTCGGTTGAGGCCACCAGGATTTCCGGAGCCTATGAAGAATGCCCAGAGGATATCTCATGACAAACCTTGCGATGACACTCTGTCTAGGATAACACTGTGTTATATTGTGCGTATGGTTTCTTTAGCACACTTGATTATATTATGTCTGGAAGCAATGTAACCATGATTAGAGATAGACTTATATTGTGCTTATGTGTGGTTGAGTCAGCTTGTACTAGTATGAGTCTGCCTTTGGTTTGAGGTAGTAGGTATCTCGTCCATGTTACCTTGTTACTATCTCCTAGCATGGGGGGTGGGCCTACGGGTACCACATGGTTGGGTGGAACATGCACCAAAACCGTTGGGTCCCCTTGATCTTCAGTACTTGGTGGCGAGACTTCTTGATGGTCATCTCGCATTTCTTACTTTTAATTCTTGTACTTTGTATCTCATATTGAAATGATATTGATTTACCCCTCTTGTGTTATGAGGTGGACCTTGTAATGATCATACTTATGTATTTTGACTCATTCTAGGAATGAGGATTGTAATAGATATATGTAATGAATGCTTCATTTATATCTCATATCTTTTTATGTTAATGAATGTTATTACTTGAGTTATTTACTTTCAATGTATTTTGGATGTTGTTTGTTAATGGGGATTTATGTAATCTCAGTTATGTAACCCTAGGGGATGTTGTCAATTATAGTTGAACATGTGGGTTAATTCACTTCTTTAAAAAAAAAAAAAATTTAGTACGCTTGTTTAGTGAATTGAAACTTCCTCTAGGGTTGTGTGGCGGGGCATTACAAAGTCTCTTTGTTGTGCCCAAGTCTGGAAAACAAATATAATAGCAGTGTGACTCAGTCAAAGTAAACTTGGCAGCAATGTAAGAAGGAATTTGATATCTAAACCAAATAGGAAACGTGCTATTTATCTTGGTGTTCATTTGACTCGGTAAAAGAGTCTTGTTCTCCCTTGAAACAAGTCAACTCAGTCATTTGAATGGTGAGGATTGTTGTGTTGCAAACTTGTAAATTAGTTTGATGAGTCATTGTATGGGGATAGAAAGGTGGCAGAAATATTAACTTGTTTGTAGCCTTTAGTTGTTCACAATTTAGTATAAATAGAGGTGCTCATTCTACCAATTGTTACACTTTTCAATCTGATTACCTTGTTGTTATTCTAATGTATTTTTTATGCTTGAGAATTGAGATCTTGAGAGTTAGAGAGTTATTTTTTCTATTTGCATTTGTGATTGTTGAGAGAATTAGTGAGAGACTAGAAGAGAGAATTAAGTTGATCTTGAAGGAATTACAAGCGGGCTTGAGGAATTGAGCTAGGAAGGGAGTTTAATCAATTGCAACTTTTATATAGGCATGCTAGTTTCTATACCTTTTTCATTTATGTTGGAAAGGTTAAATAGTTTTGTTTACTATGTTGGAAAGGAATGGTTTTGAATATGTTGTGATACTTGTACATGCTCGCATGTTTCTTATTTTATTATTATTTTGGAGAAACCTATCATATTGGTTTATATTTATATAGATGTGTATGTACCCTATATATGGGAGTTTGTATGAATGCAATGTATTTATACTATACGTAGTTGTCATCACTATTTGTAGGATGTCTATACTAGATGTATGTAGCATAAATTAAGAACTTAAGTTTCTAGAATCACTTTGGTAGTAAATTCATTTTGATTATTAGTTGTTAAGTGGGTTATTCCTAGGGTTTGTTTGATCCATGGGAAAGGAGGTAACCTAGATATAGAGTATGAATGTTCATAAAACCAAATCGAGCTAGGAAGGTGGGTGAAATAGATGAATCTCACTCAAAATAATGGGTGATGAATTCTTTGGCCAAAGTAGTGTAAGTAGCCACAATTTACACTATCAGTTCACTATGATCTGGATTTTAAACATACTAGGCATGGACCATAGTTATACATGTAGGTTGTATCCATTGTATGGTAGCTCTAGATATGTAGGACACAACACCATGCTCATAAAAGGCTATAACCAAACCAATCTCTTTGTCGAAGGGTAGGGCCATCTTACCATTTTGGTAGATGTGTTGGGGACCGCAATAATTCCATGGTTGGTGGAAAATCGCTTGAGTGATGCTTCTCCTCACATAGTTGGTGGCCAATATTTTAGGAGGATATTATGGACCATTTGTACTTTCTACATTTAGTAAGCTTGTTGAAGCTATGTATGTAAACTTGTATCCATCTCTATGGAAATTTTAAATGTGAAATGTCATGTTGAGATTATGTATCATCAATACTTGTATTAATGAAAGGAATTATTTTGTATGCAATGGGAAATTTTGAAATAATGTTTCAAATGTGCATTTATTACTCAAAGGAAAATAATTTTTTTATTGCTCTTAACGGTTAGATGCATAAACTATTCACTTGTGGGTAAAACATAGTAAAATTACTGGGTACAACAATGGGCATGTTACACGTAGCAATCAAGGCTATGAAAACTAATGTCTCCCTAGAGTGAGAGTGGTCATTCCAAGTGATCTAATTCAAATCATTATTAAATTTACTTTTACTAAAAGACATTTAAATTATATGAGTATAGTGATATTTTGATGAGATTATCTAGTATTTGATAAATACTATAATGATTTTTATAATAATAATGAAAATAAATTGAGATGTTAAATTTAGTGTGTTAATTTTATACTAGACCATAATGGTTACATATATTTCAATGTATTTCTTTTGAGCTCTATATATAATATATTATATTTAAAACTTTGGCATTAACAATAATGAAATCATTGACATATTAAATTAATTTTTAGAATTAAATCTTTCCAATTTTATATTTTTAGAGAAAATAACATGTTTCCAACTATGCATATTGTTTTTAATACTAGTCTCCCCCATTTGAGTTCCCATTTACTAGGTACTATCATCTCTTGCTCTTATATTCATGCCCAAGTAACTCCAAAATCCCAAATAGAATAAATGGTGACTCCCATATATTTGGGTCACAACTGGATAGTCAAGATAAATTATGAGTTTTTCATGCAATAAAATGTGATCTATAGTTAGAAGATATACCTTTAGAGGTTGCATATTTAAATCAAGTATAGGGAGGGTGAAACAAGCGTTGAAAAGAAAGAATTTACCTTTGGGAAAATAACTAATTCTAGATATATATTAGGATATATATTTTATCAATCTTAGAGACAAAAATGGTTTGAGGAGAATCCTTCAATTATCAAATACATATTAGATGTAGAGTTTAGTAGGTCCAACATCTAATCAAAGAAAAGAGAGTTAAAAAAAAAGAATTATGATTGAAGTACCAAATGATTTGTTGGATGTGTTAGATATCAAAATCACTACTCCACTTCTTAGAAAAAATAATACTCACAAGGTTAGGGTTATCAACATGTGGGTAAAATAGTTCATATATAAAACTATGGAGGATCTTGAGCTAACTCAACAAGAGTGGGTTATATCTTTTACACTTCAAACTTAGCTTAAAATTGGGAGGGTATTCCTAGGGGTATAATTGAATAGGTATTAAATTAACTTAGGATGACACAATCAAATAAATGATAACCAAACCCAACTATTTTTTTTATCCCCTAAAACTATCATTGTACTAAACAATCTAGCTATCGCTCATCTCTATATAGATAATATTTCACCTTGGAAACAAATGCAAGGTTGGATAAGTTTCATGATCCATAGATAATGGTTTCTTTTATTCCCAACAAATAATCATATCATTAACTTATGAAATGAAACTTGAACATAAATGATTTTATGAATTTTGTTTATATTTGGATGACTAGAATGCATACATGAGGCTAGTGCCTATCCTTGGGTAATAGAGTTAGAATAAAAAAGGAGAAAACCACAAAGTTAATGATCTTCTTATTTGGATAATTCCTCCTAGGGAACTATGATTCAAAACTATAATTCCCCCCCACCCAAACTAGTCATTTTGGATATAGTTCTGGGCAACCCGAGTCGATCTAGGAGGTTGGGCCAGTGAGATGGGGGAGAGAATACTGAGTACCTAGACCTAGTGAGATCCTTCATTCTATTCCAGAACTAACTACTATAGAAAGGAGGGTGTACTCCAGGAGTGCTACTGATTCGTACCCCTTCAGTTATACCAACTAACCAACTAACTAACTAATTGACTCGGGTTGAAAAAAGTGTATCCTTTCCTTCCATTGGACATCTCTACTCCCACCCTACCCCCTTCCCATTTAGTCGGGGTATGGCTAGGAGCTTATCTCTCATATCTATTTGGAAGAAGAAAAACAATCCACCTATATTCCACAAACAAGATAGTAGGTAGTAGGGCTCTGATGACCAGAGATAGGGGTCCCATTCATAGTACATACTAAACTACTTTCCAATATCTCCTCCCACCCACCCTTGTTGTGAGTTCATTGTCATTGATAGGTGGATAGGCACTCCTAGCTATTAAGAGAGGGGTGGTTCCTCTCCCTCGACCAACAGGGAGAGATCTCAACCTTAGATTCCCTTATGATGGGGGAGAAACTCAAAGACTGATTTAGTGGCAATGAATCAATCGGATCCTGCTTTAAGGCTCAATATCGGGTGAAGGATTCAGTAGCGAAATAAGTACTCAGGGTGGGAGGCCCCTACTATTCTATGGGGTTGTTTTGGGTGGGAGGAAGTAGAATTTTTTGTTTGCCTCTGTCTTTTATTTGAGAAATTGAGCACCCAAGGCCCAGACCCCACCTCCCGGTGCTTCACGGATGACCATATATTCCTTACCCACCAACCAGGGTGAAGCCCACTACCCTGTTCTTTGCCACCACCCTATCTTTTCCACCAAGGTGAAGTCCACTGGGGGGTGGGAGGATATAGACACACCTTTGTAGGTCAGTGGGGTTGAGGCAAATAGGTCAGTAGCGAAGTGCATGGTCGATGATGGCAGAGCAACTCTATAGCCTACCACCCCCACTGAACTACCCAAGAAACTATATCCTCCCAACCGAGGAAACTACTCCAACCATATATTCCTTACCCACCGACCAAGGAATATTAACCACCCTAGGGCCCCTCTCTATATCCTCCCACGAATATAATCTATCGACTATAATTCCCAACCCACCCACCTGGTGGGGTTGGCATAGCTAGGCGATGGCAAATTGAAGCATCAATTAATATCATTCAAGGAGCTATCTACTTAGTTATCCATTATTGAACTACTCAAAATCATATGTAATAACATAAAAGATCTATTGTATCTTGTGCAATCTAGAATTAGAATCCTATAAAATTCTTCTAGTATTGATTACATCCACAACAAAAATTTATTGAGGAAAGAATATCAAATTGACATATTCTTTGAGCTTACATACACAATTATAGAGAAATAACACATTTAATGGTGTTACAACATTCTTACAATAGTCTATAATAACCAATGTGTCCTTATAAATTTATTCTTTGTTTTATAGATTATTTTTGCTTCTTTTGATTATTCTTTTGTTCTCATGTACCATTGAATCTCCCTTGAATGGAGGATAAAAAATCTAATAAAACCAAGTGACAAAGGAACCCCTATAAATGATTACTATAGTAGTATCAAATTGATGCCTGGTGAAGATTCCCTCCAAAACAGACACATGGTGCATTAGATTAATATTTGGCCTCTACAATAACTTTTGGTGGTTAAGGGAGTGAAGCCATCAATGCAAGTAAATGAAACAAAGGTGTGGCTAGTATAATGGTGGTTAATAAATTTTAAAATATACAAGTAAACACATCAAATGCCAAAATACCAAACTATAGTCATGTCATATATTATTAGTTGGTGGAAAATCACCAACACTTTGATCTTCACTTAGAAATCATTTGAGAATCAATCAAAGACCAAAATCATGAAAATTAGGCAATCGCATCATTTTGCAACTCAAAATAGTGCATTGCAAGATTTTGTGGGTCATCTGAATCAAAAGAAATAATTTCAACCCCATTTTTTTCTTGTGGGAACTTCAAGTACAAGTGCATTTTCACCTTTGGGAGATATGCTTAGTTCACATTGGATCACCCATAAATCATCTACACATATATTTGATCTTCAACAACTCCTTGTGGGTCAAAAAGGTCTATTGGGTCATTATGGGATATTAGCCTTCAAGTAAAATAGGTGGAAAAACCAAGTGCAACTACACTTATTAACATTTTTGGTTCAGCTAGAAATTCCCATGAGTGACATCAGAATGGGTGATATTAGCATGATGTTAATGGAAAGAAGTGAGATAGACTAGGAAATTTTCTATCATGATGTCATAATGATGTAAGAAAGGTGGGATAATGTTAGTAGGATGTCATTCAAGTGTGAATGTGGATAAATGATGTGGAACTATTTTATTGGATAATTCATCTGAATTGGATGAAAAATCTAGAAAGATGATTCAGATGGAAGAGAAAATTCCACAAACAGAATGGTACAGAGAAAATGAAGTGAACTAGACAAGTGCACTTGAAACAAGAAGTTTAGTTGAAAATTATCATAAAAGAGAATATGATGTAAGAATTAGAATAAGATGGGCTTCATTCACTCACAAGATGTTACTTAGTCAATTTCAAAATATTCTTAAGGGAAGATGCCAGGTAAGTGGAAAATGCAGAAGGTTGACATGTGGAATGGGTTGGTTCACATGAAAATGTCCACAAATAAATGGATGGATATAGCTTTTATGCAAAGTAAAAAATTCCAAGTGAGCTAGATAGGAAATAGTGAAGAGGTGAAGTTAAGATGGAAGATGAATACCATTTTTTAACACTTTAGACCTTTACAAGAAAAGGAAGTAGAACTACATATTTGAAGAGAAATGGATCAAAAAGTACACATTGTGTGTCAGATAGAATGAACCAAGTGCAGGCAAAACCCACAAGAGCATAAACATTGTGTTTTAGATAGACTTATTTTTTTTATGTTCTATCCATTGGTGGTAAGAATTTTTTACAAAACATGACCCATAATATACATCTCAAATTGGTTATAAATTTGGGAAAAAACATGACTTAGGCATAAAAAGGGAAGGGACTCAAGAAAAAGGAAAAATAGGTTTGAGTCCCAACATGATGATAGTTGTAAATTTTTTAAATAGGTATTATATTAGGAATTAAAATTTTCCAAGAAAATATAGCAATATCTTGTCAAACTTTTGGAAACGTTAAAGTGGAAAGATCAAAAGATCAAGATAGTTATAGATGAAATTAATTTTATTAAACATGGGTGAAAGTTGAGAGTTGATCAAGAATTTTTAATATCATACTTGATGTTGAGCACCAAGTTACTTTGTAATGCTAACTAGAGAATCTTATAATAAATTAATAATGTGTAGTTTCAACAAGAGTATGTGGACAAGGAATATCTCATACTACACATTTTGTTCAAAGACATTAGGCATAACTAATTCTCAAATTATAAAGAGGGTTTATTGAGTAGTTAGTGTTCAATACCAATAAATTTTTAGTTTTAAAAAGTATTATATTATGAAGGTGGAGTATTGTGTTAATAAAATTGGAAAATATACTACAAAGCTCATGTTGTAGATTGGAGCAAGGTTAGAGAGGATGTACAACATGAAAATTTTATCCCAAGAACTATTGAAATGTGTTACTATTGTTCTGAAGGAAGAGGTAAAAATGTGTGTGCATATAAGATTAATTAATGAAGATAGTATTTTAGATAATGTCCAATCTTGAAGGATTTACTAGAAAAATAAATCTTCAAGATGATTCAACATTATGGGCCAAGAAAACTTAAGCAAGTATAGTGTTTACTAACTAGAATATTTTCTATTGTTTGGTCGACTATGTTTCAAGTAGTATCTTTTCATCACATTACTATGTTTATGACCCATGTTTAAAATTATTTTTCTCATGATTTTTCTTTCTAATCCCCAAAATCTGAATTAATAAATATTTATAAATTTCATAGATTTCATAATAGATGATTAGATAGTGATATTTTATATTATATACAATTAATTTTAAGTGATGATAAGTATTTATATTTTGAGTTCTCATTATGACATGTTTATCGTATGAGTACAAGGAGAACTTGGCAGTTTTTTATAGCTCAAGTAAATGCATATGATATATTGTTAAATTATATGAATCAAATGTGAATTACTAGTGTGAATCAACATAGAATTTATTATATTTTATATTACAATCATTCTATTTTTTATAAATTCTTTAAATAATACACCTTGGTAATTAGTGGTTACATGGAGATGTGTTATTATTAGAAGTTATTTGGTCAATATGTCTACATTGTGAATTTTTAATATGTTATTTAGAAAAAACCGAGCTTAATTTCTTACAACTTATCTATTTTTTTATTAATATTATTGATTTTGAAGTTCATTTGATAGATTAATGTTAGTTTAGATTTTTATTTTCATAGTGGATTATCTGTTCTCCCTTATTCCTAGGTTTTTCCTACATTTTTATTAAACTTTCTTAGGTTAATAAAGTGAGTTTGATTAGGTCAGTTGGGATCTTGAGGTGTCACCATATTACATGGGAGTTACCATTTTCTATCTTTAGCCCGCATGGTGGTTACTCCATATTAGCTAGTTTTTCCACCTCCTCCCTCTCCTTGGTCTATATAAACTATTTTCCTACCTTGTATTTTTTAATTCAAAATTTTATTATATTCTTTAAATTCTCTTTTAGAGTAGAATATATTGTATTCCTGTTCATTTTTTATTTCTATCTTTTCTTTCCTTCATTCACTTACATTATGGGGTGGCTTTTCAAGAAAATCTAACATGGTATATGAGTGATTGTGAGTTGTAGGTTAGCTACATTTTTAGGAATTTGGGAGTGCAGGACTCCTATTTTTAAAGAACATGAATATTATCTTCTCTTGCATTCTCAGATGATATGGAACATAAAAACAAGTGTGGATAAAATATTAGTTTCAAGGGGCTTAATATTTGTAGAGCTTCTTGGAAACATTTTGAGCTCACCAGTGAGTCTAGAGCAACTGAGATAGTGATATTTTTCCTTGTATTTCATCAAATCTCGACATCAGAGACCAGATATACAAGGGTTAGAAGTGGGAGGTTTGTTGCCATATCTAATATGAAATCATCAATTTAGAGAACTTTAGGTCAAATTCGACCCTAGGTAGTACACTCTAAAGGCGTGAAACCCCTAAGATTGACTACCAAATTATCAATTTTTGAAAAAGTTACTAGAAGAGGCAAAAAAAATTGTCTAAGGATCCATACAACCCCCATGAACAGTGCAGGTTTGTAATTTTTCCAAAAATAATTGTGAATTAAAATTTTCAAATATATATATAGTATTGATTTCCTCAAACTGTTCAGATTTATGTCTCAAATTATTGGCTTTTCATATTCCTTTGAATTTATCTTGTCGGCCTAAATTTCCTCTTATCAGAGGGACTTGGTTCTTTGTTCCCTTGATACCCCAAAAAGCTTCATGGTTTGGCGCTAACAACTTTGTTCTATCTACAGAAGTCTCTTATCGGCGAGACAGGCTGGTGTCGAAGGGAATTGTCCTAAAGTCTCCCTAATGCCATGATAAGTTGTTTGAACAATGTCGGCAAGAGGTTTTTGCATTGACATGAGGTTTCCAAATGTCTCTTAGACATTCTAATGAAAGAGTGTTGGAAAGACATGGCATGATTGATAGGACATCAGAAGATGTCTCCTTGAAATTCCAGTAGAAGGCTACAAGGACCTTGTTGAAGTGACTTAAAATTGTTGTTGGGATGTTGGATCATGTTGCTTTGACATGCAGGTTGAGTCTGGTGGAACCTTGTCACTGTGACCTTGTGCGATCATTGAGACATTATGAGATGTCTCTTAGACATGGCAGATGAAGACTTGTTCATTACTATCAATGATACTTCAGGAGGTTGCCATGAATTGGTGAAAAGTATCTTCAACATGTAGGTGGAAGTTACAGACTCGGTGTCGATGTGACTTCAGGGTGTCACCAAGACTTTGGTGAAAGTCTCTTCGACATGCATGTCTATTTGATGGACCAACGGTATAGTGAGTTGCAAGACCTTGTCGATGTGACATAAAGTGCTCGAGGAGAGATGGTCAAGTGTCTCTTCGACACTTTGATGATTGAATGGTTGGTGAACTGGATTCTTTTTTATGTGACTATGTGAGTTTGGTGTGAGATTTTTTGATGTCCCTTCGACACCCGATAACTGAAGTCTTGGTGAGTCCGATGGAGTAGTGACTTGCATGGTGGTAAAGACTTATCGATGGGAGATGAAATCATTGGTGGGAGTCTATAAGACATCATAACGACAACCTGATGTGTAGCATTGGATCCTCATTAGTGAGAAGTTGTGTCTTTAGTGAGATACTAAAGCTTGTCTCACTGACGAAATGATGGAATGATGCAGTGGTGAACTCAATTGTCATTGGGACAGTGCTTAATCGGTAGGACTCTGAAGGTGGTCTCCCTGATATGACAATGGCTAACTCGGTGACCTATATAGAATGCCTTAGTGGGACTCAATGGATGCTGAGGTGGAAAACAGTGTTCAGATGACTTGTTGGTTGTGACGGTTCTAGAACGTTATAAGGGCAGAATGAGAATGTTGTTAAAAAGGATGCCAAGAATGTGAACCTGAGAAGCTGAAGGGTTGGGTTGGCCGAGAGGCTGGCTAGGAGAGAGTGGACTAGTTAGAGGAGATGGATCTACACTATATGTTGTGTGAGGATTCTGCACAGTTATGATTGTTGTTTGTATTCTCTGGATGGACAAGATGTGTAAACTCCTATAAAGGTTGTAAGCTTGAATTGTATTGTAACTCTTTTGGTGTTGAATAATACAATGGCTAGATATTTTGGAGTGTGGGGTATTTTACCTATAATATTTTTCCCCATGTAAGACTGTGTGTTCATTTATGTTTGTCTGTCATGTTGGTTGATTCTACAAATTTGAATTTGTGCATAATGTTTAATTTGGTTAATTATGCATGTGATTTTCTCATAAGGGTTAATGTGGGAAATTAATTGTGCATGTTTTCACTTTATGGCATAGTAGTTGTGTCTTTGAGGCAATTTGAAAGAATTAAAATCACCAAAGGCACTATTGTTCTTAGATGTTTCTATTTGAGATGACCCAATTTCCATTACACAAACTTAGTGCTTTTACCGTGGCACCTCTGAAATTTCTGGTGGTAATTCTAGTGGCATTGCCATAGTTGGGGACTAGTCAAATTTATCTAGAGTTTCGATACATTTGGTAGAGGTATAATCTAATTGGAAAAAAAATATCTTTGGTGGGCCACTATATCTAGTGGTAGTTCCACCAAATTTGGTAGAAGGATTATTTTTTAAAGTTTAACCCCCTCTATATTGATAGGTTAGATTTTGAATACCAACTTTGAATATTGATATCTCAAGCTCATGACCTCCTTTTTCTAAGAAATTTTTTATTTTTCACACTCTACCGATTGGTGCAGAGGGTTTTTTTATTTTGATATACGAATTTTCCAAAAAAAAAAAAAAAACTCTCACCTGTGACACTATGAAATTCTTGTTTAAGGAACACCAAAGGCTCATAACTTTCACATATGATCTCATATCAAGGTGATTTTATTAAGTGCATGATTTTTCTTGTACTTTTTAATGGTGCTATTTGTTTCTCTTGTTATTGTGTCAAAATTGTAACTTTCGCATATACTCATTCTTTGAGGATTTGTAAAAGCATGGAAGTCAATTCCCCTCAAGGTTTCTTTCTAGTGGAAATTATAACCAGTTGAAAACCCAAAATACTAATAGGGAGGTGAATCAATATTCTCTTAAACCATTCAAACATCAAACATCCAACTACCAAAGAATATTCAACTACAATAAAGAAAGAAAGAATGAAACATCAACAACACCACATAACACATGAACACCAGGATTTTTATGTGGAAAACCACGGTGAGGGTTAGCTCACAATATATTATAACCAATTATAGTATATTTACAGAAGTGATCATTGTAGGTGGACTCACTGTCCAAGTGGAATCACTATCAACAGAGAAAAAGATAGAAGAGAGATGGTGGCTCACAACCTATTTTGAACTGTTACAATTACATCTATCATATGCATGAAATACAGTTCCAATGAAGCTCAATAAACTAACTTTACACACTTCATCTGATTCTAATCTAACATTCTACTTTCCTCTGCATTTGCATCACTTCAATCTTCTACTCAACATTCATAACTTAAATTCACAATGCTCTAATAATATTCACATCTTGAGGCTCATGCTCCAATTTTTCATGAAAAGAAGCAAGTGATATAGGGTGTTCCCTAGTGATAGGGATTACTTAATTAGGATTTTGTATAGTCATGTTTTGAAGCTAATAAAAATAATTTAATTTCTAGGTCTCTCCTTCTTAGGTATCAATTTTTAAAATTTAGGACCAAGTTGTTGTGTTATCTATCATTTCTTAAAAAATGTCTACTAAATTATTAGATGTATATTGGGATATATCCATACAATTAATTATTTTCTTCTATAAGTAGGTACATAATTATCTTGAGAATATGTAGTACAACATAATTTATTGTATCCATATATTTCTAAGAATTTTATTATATTTTCATAGGAGCATTGGGATCTTCCATTTTAGGAGTGAAAATTATGGATCTTCTCCCTTCCATCATAAATTTATTCAAATAGTTCTATTTTTTTTTTATTTAGTAATAAAAATTCATGAATCTTCATACAAGAAGAGGATTATATTAAAACCACCAAATATTTAAAGAATACCTCAAACACAAGCTATAACTCCAAATACTAGAATAAATCATTAATAGGTCCTGAAAATATGTTAAAAATCTGAAATAGATTGAATAAATAAGGAACTTTTTAAGAGAAAATAAAAGTTTCATAAATTGGAAAAACATAAATAATCCAAACCAGAAATTTGAGAGATTATGCAATGTCACTTGTTGACAAAATTACATTAAGAGCTTCGAAGATGAAAAATACAAGCTAGGTACTGAGTTTATATAGAACTAAGGAGAGGATGGAGGGGGAAATGATAACTAATCATGTGAGGTATGTATCCTTTCTAAAGTATCTCCTCTTCATCCATTATCTTTTAAAAATATTAGCATAGTGATTACACTAACATTTTAAGGGGGGCATATTCCCCATCCTTTGTGGAATATACTAAGGATTCATCCATATTATGCCCCTTTAGTGGTGGTATTATGCATGATATCCCTTGAGGTGTGTCTTATCAATTCATTCATGTGCCCCTTTAGTGGTGGTATTATGTGATTGATGGTTTCCATCATTCTCAATATATTTAAATTGGTGTTTATCATTATTCCCATTTTATGTCATTAGTTGGTCTAGTTACTGGAATGTGCATTCTTATTGGATGTATTTTGTATGATGTGTTATTGTATCATACACATCTTATTTTCCATCCATATATATGATTTCTTGATCATTCACCTCTTATTTTAGAGGTATGGGATTAAAGGTCATGTGGTGTTAATTACTATTTAGTTTGGTTGGATTGTCAATGACTATTAAGAGATAATATAATGTTATCTTGATTGTTGTGTTATATATTTATATTGATGCATAGTTGAGAAATGTATAATTGAGGAAATTTATAATCTTATGTTTTAAGACGTATAAGTGCTATGAAATATTATATAAACTATCTTCATATGGGATGGAAGTAACACATATTCATCTTACACAGACCATTGTATGGGTTGAACTAGTATCTCTATTTGCAATAGAATTTAATGATGTGATAAGTCTTAATTTTAGGATGTGTAGATTTAGTTTAATTTTAAATTGAAATAAAACTTATGGATCATGTTTTAAATCATTTTGATGCTTTACTAAGTTGAATTTTTAGGGGAATTATTATTATACTCAACTCTACATATTAGGAGCTATTATTATTCATATGTTTCTTGTTTCTTTGAAAGAAAGAAATATTTATTTATGTATAAGTAGTAATTTCGTTAAATGTGCATTTACAAAATATATGGATTTTGATCATTTATATTAATTCTTATTAATTTTAGAGCTCAATGGTTTTATCCATATTATAATATAATTTTAAACAAGGATGTTACAACATTTTTGGTATTAGAGAATTTTGGCTTGCATTGACCTAGTCATGCTTTAGCCTTTAAAATGCAATCCTTTTCCTTGTTTTAAAGGTTAAAAATTAGTTTTATGGGTTAATTATGATAATAGGATTTTAGATTAGCTCTTTGAAACCTTCAATATCAAATTTGGAGCTAAAAACATGACCCTCTTTTTCTTGTTTTAGTTCTCCCCTACTTAGTTCACCTATTTTGATAGAAAGGGGTAAATGGCATCTACCATGGGGTAATTTTTGTTAGATGTGTGAAATATTCTATAAGGGGAAAATGCTAATAGTAAATAATAGATGACATTTTTAGAAAAAAATTATAAATCAAGGTTGACCCTTGGGATTTACCATGACTTCTTGTATACTTATTTTGGATAATTTTTATATCCTTAGTTATTTTTAGATTATTTTCATAATTCATGTCTCAAGTGGAAATGAAAAGTCTTTTGCAATATTATATTGAGATAGTGATTCTCCCCATTGTTTATTATCCTATTAAACATTCCTTGAGGTTTGAATAATTTTCCACATCATTTGGGATGTGTTAGTGTGTTTTTGGTTGTGTATATAGTGCAATGATGCTTGGGTTTATTTGGAATAGAAAAAAATGGTGACCTATTCTCATTCAATCCTTATTTTGTTGCAAGAGATGGGATTAGTAATCTTGTACTCTTCCACATGGTTAAGGTAAAATCTACCCTCTTGTATGGTCATCATTGTGATGTCACCATATGACCATGTTAATCCTTACAATTATGCATTTGTACTTTGTGCATTGATATTGTGTGTATTATGAGTGTCACTATGTTTCACAAAAACTCTAGTGTGTGTTTGTGTGTGCATTATAATACATTTATGTTATAATTGTATTGCTAATATTTTTTTATCAATTTATTATCCACTAATGTCTTGGTAAAAATATTGGGGTGTTACACATAGAGTCCCACCAACATGCTTGCAACTATTGAAAATTATGTGATAATGCAAACCATTTATAAGAAGATAAAAAATGATGCATAGCTCAAAGGAAACTAACCAATCTTAGAGATCCAACATAACACATTTTATTAGAACTCAAATGGAGTTCTCTAAGGAGTATTCATTACACCACATAAAAATTATATTCAATAGTCCTTGGAATCCTACATTTTAAGAACTCTAATACCAACCAGATTCTTTGAGGGACACATAATGAAAGAAAATTAAACTATCCACTATCTCTAACATATACATACAACTCACTATTCACCTCATAATATCAATATTTTCATATTTGGGGCTTGTGCTACCACACAATCACCCACAAGATATAAACACTCTAACTTAGAGATTGATTAAATAATAAGGACAATAATAGAAATATAGGGGCACAATTTAGATAAAGGAAAATATTATAAGCTATGCCAAGGAAGAAAAAAGGATCTAATCACATTTATTGGAACAATCTATAAAATAGATCTAGAGGCTAGAAAAGAGTTACCAAAATAGTTTCAACATAGAAATTGGACCTTTGAACTATATATTACACAAAAAATACAACCCAACATAATTTTTTTCTCATGGAACATTAATCTCTTTACCACATTATCCAAGTAGCTCTCCAATATTTTCCCTCATCATATCATCCAATTTTCATGATAGATAAGAGTTAGGGGTACAATTAAATTCTAGTCATTAACCACTACCCAAGTCTTCAAAAATAGGTAGGGTAAGAACAACAATAGGAGATAACATAAGTAATATACTTTCATCATTAACAATACAAAATATATAAAAAAAATCATTATTACCATTGCATATGCATTCAATCAAGTTGATAACCCTATAGGCCTAGTGTCCAACACTATAGAAATGAAGCATCAATGCTTTAATATTTACTTAATATCAAACCATAGGTGAATAGTGAAACATCAACTTTGAAGGAAAAATAGGTGACAATCCAAAAGGATACCTACAATCACATAAGTATAGTGAAAATATTTAATGATCTAGGTAATATTATAAATTTAGGATATCCTCTATCACTAAGAAAATAGAGTTTTCTCAATTCTTAGTTAAGAAAAATTCTTGATTCTGTTGAAAATGAAGGTAATTATGCAGCTTTAAAACTTGTTAAACTATTATATTGTAGATCTAAATAAGTGTTCTTTGTTACAAATTCTTTGTGGATGATTATCTTTTTAGATAAATTCTTTTCCAATGATTTATTATGTTTAAATCAATTTTATCTTTAGAGAACTAGATAGAATATTGTAGAAGAAATATAAGATAGAATAGAAAGGATGCAACATTTATATGGAGAAACCCTTTCGGGAAAAAACTCCACTAGAATTGATCTTTCTTGTATTATTTAATCTTTGATTAAGATTACAACAACACTAATTCAATTCTCCTTGAGATGCTTCCTTTTGCCTTCAACAATTCTTCTTCACAACCTGCAAATAAAATCAGATAAAACTCTCTTCAACTTTCTGCAATATATAGACAATAATGAGCCTTGTAAACTCCTAAGAGTTTACAATTACAAAGCACAAAGCTTATCTCATAAAACCTATGCTTATTCTTTGCAAGTAGAGTTATTCCATGAAAAACAATGTCAAACCAAGTCCTTCATCAATTTGGGCGTCCAAAACTAAAGTGCTGACTCAACGTTGATTACAAAGATATCTTGTAATCTTCTCCTCAAGGTTGGCGCCCAATAATGGGCCCACTTAACTCAGCCTTATAAAATATCTTATTATTTAAAAGTGTTAACTCGAAGATGCCAACCTAGGTGCCCAAGGTGGGTCCAAGTCAATCTCTATTAACTGAAACATATCTCTCCACCATTCATGCAAATATCATGCATGATTGATCTCCTCTTGTTAACGAAAATTATCCACCTATTATCTTCCATATAACTCAAGTCAACTCAAGTCAACTCAAGTCAACTACATGCAACAACATGCAACAACATGCAACAACATGCAACTGAAGATAACTGAACCATAACTGAACTGAATTAGACTGAATTGAATTGAATTGAACTGAACTGAACTGGACTAAACTGAATTGAACTGAACTAGACTAAACTGAATTGAACTAAACTAAACTAAACTGAACTGACATGCATAAATCAAAATCCCTATTTTGTAGGAACCTAGGATTTATTTTTGAACTGTACTCAATTCACCAACTAGTTAACTGAACTAAGGTGGATCCCACCTCCCATGTAGGTGCCCATGTGCTCCCATTTTGTAGGAGCTCTCCCAAGGCATCCCCACATGCTCCTATTATTTAGGAATAACTACAAATGTCAAATTAAATGTTTATTTCATTCCAAAATCAATCTCTTCCTAATCCTAGTGTTGTGGAACAAATTCCAAGGACTTAGGAGATACATGAAATATGTTTAGAATGAAATTAAATGGCATCTTATTCCCAACAAATTCAATATTCCTTTCAAAAAAAGTAAATGTACAACCAAATATAAACATAGACCTAAATACATTTTCTCAAAGTCAAAATGCAAATAATTTTCATTAGTTCATTCCATAAATAGTAGTGAACAAGATAAATTATAAAGGAATCCATCTAATAACTAAGACCAACCACACAAAAACATGATTACATCCAAGCAAATGATTCATATATGTCTTTTCTCACAAGGTCCCTTATCCTAGCTTTGTATCAAGGTAGAGAATTCACCATATCAATCCACAAGATAGAAAAAAAACTTTTTCTCTTATATCTAGCCCTTCAAAACCTTAAATGTGTAGCCTTTTAATCATAAACACCATGAAAATACAAAAATACAATTAATGACACCATTGAGAAAATTTTACAAGGAAAAATCACAAACAACTAAGAGGAAAGATCATTCTACGAATATTTTTTAGTTGGAGCTTAAAATGGAAAAAAAAAAAGGAAAAAAAAAAATTAGAATAAAAATATATATATAGGCCATTTGCACACTTACTTAATTTTTACAAATATTTGTGGAAGGCTATATATATAGTGGAACAAGGAGGTTGGCTGAGGAGAAGTTGATAGTTGTAAATCCATAGCTTCCCTTGAGGTGTTTCTAAATACTAATTGTTCTTGCACAATTTTAGATATTAGAGATCAAGAAAAGCCAGTTTTAGAAATTCACATTATGATATATCAATGATGTGAGATATGGGGCAATTACATGCATCAAATCATTTCCATGCCTCTTGGGATTAGCCTCAAGATAGTTGGATTCAACTTATAGATAATTATAGTTCTGCAATTTTTTTGAAATAATAAGCACATTAAGGTTAGCAATTTTTAAACCATTGACAAGTGGAATCTATTTGACATGAGTATTTTCATAATTATTATTACCTATATTAGGTATCTAAGCCATTTATATTTATTTTTTGAATAATATTTCAATTTATCAACCTCCAACTCTAAAATTAATTTAAATTTTTAATTTATTTACTAGCCTAGCTTAATTCACAAAAAATAATTCATTTCTTTAATATAATTTTTTTGAGATTACACTCTATAATATTAGTATTCTTAAATTGAAACATAATATTTAATCAAAATAGAACATCTATCTAGTATATGAATACACATTTGATTATATTAATTAATTGAACTTCAAAAATACAATAGAATTTTGAATTTTGATTAATTAATAAATATGGTCAAATGTATATCTAAATAGACATTACAAATCAAACTTGTATTATTGAATAAACTTGATTGCACATAGACATTAAATTTTTTTCTCTCACATTGATTTAAGCAATAAGATTGAATTTATTATAAGAGAAGCTTGATTAGATTGACCCATTATTAAATAAACTTTAATACTAGTTATGATGTGCAAATCCATGCACATATTTGACTAAACAAAGGAACCCTATTTCTACATGCTTATAAAATAAATTTAAAATACTCCTAAAAATTTTGGATCTTGAAGATGCTTATAGAACTAAAACGTATCCTCATATCTAGAGGTCTTTAGAAGAGAGACTCTCTAACTATGTTACCAAACTTTTTCCACATGTAAATATTCCAAGTCCGCTCCTACAGATATACCAAAAGAAACATTTCATGAGTCTTCAACTACTTCTACTTCACAAAAATGGAAACTAAGACAAGTCTTTCAAGAATCATATATAAAAAAATGCATACATTTGGTGTTACAATGATGTTAGAGTGAAACTGAAATAGCCTTGTATTTGAATGGATAGCAAGGACCTCCACTTGCTCCCTTCTCAATTACTCTAGTTGCTTCATCATCACACTGGTCGGGCATGTAAGTGCTGGAATATCTAATACTTTGCAATCAGCAGAACTGACAACTCAGCCCCCACGTCAGATGAAGACTTTCAAGTTGTAGCCCAATGTATACCTCATGCAATAAATTTGGTTGGTATTTTCGAATTTCAATTGGAGCGCTTCCTATAGCCAATGAATACCTGCATCATTTATTTTTGGTAGGTAAGTTTGAAATTTGATATGTAGTGCTCATTCTCATGAGCATTTTGAAACAAGTAAAAGGGGATGTTTTGCAACCATTGTTTTTAGTGTTGCAAGTTTCTGTATTGGAGTGTTAATCCTGCAGTAGCAGAAGAATATTCAAAAGAATGAATGTTTTGCTAAGACAACAACAACACAAAAGGAATTTTTTAACAGACATCGCACACTAACAACAACAATTACAAAATAGGTGTGAGAGAAGCACCATATGTATTGGACATCTGTCCAAATTAGTTTAAGTTAATTTTATGTTTTTGAATAGAGAATTTCCTCTGTATTTTGTAAGCTTTTAATAACAACAAGGAATATATGCAAATATTTTTCTGTGTGTTTACTTCTATTGTCAAAGTACATATTTTGTGTTATTTTCTAAGTCTGTCCATATAGTCACAACACTGTTTATGTCTTATTTGTACCCCTATCTCCCAACAAGTGGTATTAGAGCCCTATTTTTTAATGTAGCTAGTCAGTTATTTTGTTATTTTGTGGGTGTATTGGGTAAAGCCCTAGGTTATCTAGGCATTAGTTTATTTTCTCTAGTTAGAGAAATATGGTAGGAGGTGAGAGAAAAGGTTGGCAGCAACCACCGAGTTTTGATGGAAAAAATTATGACATATTGGCTAAGAAAATGAAGACAATCTTAGTTGCAAATGACCTATGGGAGTTGGCCATAAATGGGTTCAATCATATCATAGACCCAAATGTATTTGCAGCCCTTTCAAATGCACAAAAGAATCAACTGAAAGATAATTGCATGAAGGATGCAAAAGCTCTTAGTTTGATAGAGGCAGCTTTGAGTGAGGCTATTTTCCCACGTATTGCAGCATCAGAATATGCAAAGAAATATTGGGAGATTCTATAAAATAGTTATAAAGGGACTGAAAAAGTGAGGTTAGTGAAGCTGCAACTCTTGAGAAGAGACTTTGAAACCTTACAAATGAAAGATAATGATTCCATTTTCAATTTTCATACCAAAGTGTCAACCTTGATAAATTAGTTGTGAATCAATGGAGAAACAATGGAAGAACAAAGGATTATTGAGAAAATCCTATCTTCCTACAAGGTTTGATCCTATAGTCATTTCCATTGAAGAGGCAAAGGATCTGTCCAAGATGACTATATATGAGTTGATGGGTTCACTACAAACCCATGAGCAGCGGTTGAACAGATCTTCTCCTCCCCTAGAACAAGCCTTCAAGGCTCAGACCAATGCAAGAGGTTGAGGAAGAGGAAGAAGCAATAGAGGTAGAATTCAAAGAGGTAGAGGTAGAAGTAATTCTAGAAGAGGAGGTTCTGTCATCACAAATGAGTTGAGAAACTCACAGACAACAAACCAGAACCAAAAGAGCATCAATTCAACTTAGAGGAATGACAAAAGCAATGTGCAGTGTTATTACTATCACAAATATGGCCATTATACTAGTGAATGTAGAAAGAAGAAACGTGACCATGGAGGCCAGAATGCTAATGTAGCAAATGAACACAAAGTTGAAAATGATAAAAAAATCCAATGTTTTTATTGTTTGTAACCTTGTTGAACGTAGCAGTGAGGAATTTTGGTACTTAGACATTAGATGCAACAACCACATGAGTGGCAAAAAGATTTTCTTTGCCTCCATAGATAGCAGTATGAAGACTGAAATCAAGATGGAAATGATGAGAAAGTTCACGTGATGGGAAGAGGTGTTGTCAGCATCAAAACCAAGAATGGTGAGAGGCAAAAAATCCAGGATGCCTATTATGCCCTTGACATAAAACATAATCTATTAAGCATTGGACAAATGGTCCAAAACGGTTATAAAATCCTGATGGAGAATGGAGAGTGCAAGATATTTGATAGAGGAGGTAGCAAGAGAGTGATGGTTGCAGTGCAAATAATGAGAAACAAAATGTTTCCTCTTAGGATGCACATAGTGTCTACGATAGACACAACAGACCGATAGCAATGACATTGTTCTCCAGCACTCACAGTAGTCAGCAGTGGAATAGTAGTTTTCATTCAAGATAGTCATCAAAGACTCATCCAAACTTTGGCATTTAAGGTATGGGAACTTAATCTTTTCAAGTTTAAGTTTATTATCTAGGAAATGTATGGTTAGGGGTTTACCATCCATTGTAGAACCCGATAGCAAGTGTGAGGCTTGCATCTTAGGAAAGCAACATAGGAAACCATTTCAATCCAGGTACTCTAGGAGAGAAAGAACACCTCTTGAATTAGTGCATTCATATTTGTGTGGACCCATGAAAAATCCTACCTTAGCTGGAAATACATATTTCATGACCTTCTTAGATGACTATAGCAGAAAAATATGGGTCTATTTTTTGAAAAACAAATCGGAAGCCTTTGAGAAGTTTAAGTGGTTTAAGGAAGCAATTGAAAAGGGGAGTGGTCACTATATCAAATTCCTTAGGATAGATAGAGGGGGCAAGTACATCTCCAAATAATTTTTGACCTTTTGTAGAAATGAGGGCATTCACAAACAATTCACAACTAGGTATACTCCACAACAAAATGGAGTGGTAGAAAGGGAAAATAGGACCATTCAAGACATGGCAACAAGTAGAAAGAAAAATGGCTATCACAAATATTTTAGGGAGAATTTGTAGCAATATCAATCTATATACTGAATAGGTGCCCCACAAAATTTTTCTGTGATAGGATTCCACAGGAGGCATGGACTAACAACAAATGGAGTGTTGAGCACTTAAGAATCTTTGGGTGTGTGGCATATGCATTCGTGCAAAAAGAGAAGAGGCAAAAATTTGATGACAAAGGAGATAAATGCATTTTCATAGGCTATAGTGAGTAAAAATCCTACAAACTATATAATCCCATCACCAAGAAAGTTGTGATAAGTAGAGATGTTATTTTTATTGAAAATTAAGCATGGGATGGATCAGTGGATGACACCACGAGTATTTTAGTCACAATACCCCTTGAAGATGAATAAGCTCTAGAAGATAGCAACTTAGGGGGAGCTCAAGAGAACAACACTGGTGATGTACAACAGAACAGTAACAGTTCTAGTAGTGTTCAGCAGAATAGTAGCTCTAGACAGAGACAACAGTCTGTTAGCTCTAGAATTCAGCAAAGAAATAGCTCTGAAAGTCAGAAGTACAGTAGCTCCAAAGGTCAGAGTAGCAGCAGCTCAGAAGAAAATTCAGATCTTACACTCACACCATCGATGCCAAGAAAGACAAAGAGTGTGAGGGAGATTTATGATAACACAAGGTATGTTGATTTTGATGAAAACTTGGATTTTGCATTATTCTCCTATAGTGATCCAACACATTTTGAGCAAGTGGTGAAAGAAGAGAAGTGGTGTAAGGCCATGGATGAAGTGTTGGAGGCTATAGAGAGAAACCAAACATGGGATTTGACCGATTTACCCAAGGGTAAACAAGTCATTGGAGTGAAGTGGGTCTATAAGACCAAGTGTACAACTGAAGGGAAGATTGAAAGACACAAGGCAAGACTTATTGTGAAAGGTTTCAAAAAGAAGCCTAGTATAGACTATGATGAGACTTATGCACCAGTTGCAAGGCTAGAAACAGTGCGAATAGTCATCGCAGTTGCAAAACAACATCAGTGGAAGGTGTTTCAGATGGATGTAAAGTCAGCCTTTTTGAATGGAGTGCTGAAGGAGGAAGTGTATGTGGAGCAACTGCTTGGTTATGAAGTCCCAGGTCAAGAGGACAAAGTGTATAGGCTCCGGAAAGCTCTTTATGGGATGAAACAAGCACCTTGGGCATGGTACAGTAGAATAAATGCTTATTTGTTGAGTAATGGCTTTAGCAAGAGCAGCAGTGAGCCCACACTCTACATCAAAGCAACTCAAGGTGATATTTTAATTATTATTTTTTATGTAGATGATTTAATTTTTATTGGTAACAGTGACAAAAAAATTGATGATTTTAAAGAAGTGATGAAAAATGAGTTTGAGATGATGGATCTAGGTTTGTTGAAGTATTTTCTTGGGATAGAAGTTCAACAAACACAACATGGCATATTTATTTCACAAACTAACTATGCCAAATAGATTTTGAGGTTCAAAATGCATAATAGCAAACTTGCCCCCACACCAATAGCAACAGGTTTGAAACTGTGCAAGATTGACAGTAGTAAGGAAGTGAACCCAACCCTTTACAAGAGCATGGTTGGAAGTTTGATGTATTTGACATCAACTAGACCTAATTTAATGTATGTAGTAAGTTTGATTTCTAGGTTCATGGAGGAACCTAAGGACACACATTGGCAAGCAGGAAAGAGGATTTTAAGGTATGTCAATGAAACAACAGGTTATGGAATTTTGTATGCAACATCTAATGAATTCAAATTGGATGGTTTCATAGATAGTGATTGGGCAAGAAATATGGATGATAGGAAGAGAACATCAAGGTATGTCTTCAACATGGGATCGGGTGAAATCTCATGGGCATCAAAGAAGTAGTCGATTGTCTCTCTTAGCACAATAGAGGTAGAGTACACAGAAACAAACGTAGCAACTTGTCAAGCTATTTAGTTGAGGAGGATCCCTGCAGATTTATAGCAACAACAAGATGGCATCACAGTTATTCATTGTGACAATGTATCCTCCATAGTGCTGACGAAGAATCCAATCTTCTATGGACGAAGTAATCATATCGAGATTCGATATCATTTCATAAGAGAGCTTGTAGAACAAGGTGAGATTGAGCTTCAATATTGTAGATCTGAGCAATAGCTCACTGACATCTTCACCAAAGCATTACCGAGAGATAGTTTTGAACGCCTAAGAGATAGGCTTGGAATTATGGATATCTTTGGAGATTAGCTCTGAAAGGAAGTTGCAGATTAGCAGCTAACTTGCAGATTAAGGGGGAGTGTTGGAATATCTAATATTCTGCAGTTAGCAGAACTATCAACTCAACCCCCACATTAGATGAAGAATTTCAAGTTGTAGCCCAATGTATACCTCATGCAATAAATTTGGTTGGTATTTTTGAATTTTAATTGGAGCACTTCCTACAGCCAATGAATACTTGTAGCATTTATTTTTGGTAGGTAAGTTTGAAATTTGAAATGTAGTGCTCATTCTCATGAGCATTTTGAAACAAGTAAAAAGGGATGTTTTGCAACTATTGGTTTTAGTGTTGCAAGTTTTTGTATTGGAGTGTTAATCCTGCACTAGCAGAAGAATATTTAGAAGAAGGAATGTTTTGCTGAGATAGTAGCAACATAGAAGGAATTTTTTAACAGACGTCATGCATTGACAACAACAATTATAGAATAGGTGTGAGAGCAACACCATGTGTATTGGACATTTTTCCAAATTAGGTTAAGTTAATTTTATGTTGTTGAATAGATCATGTCCTCTATATTTTGTAAGATTTTAATAGCAACAAGGAATATATGCAAATCATTTTCTATGTGTTTAGTTCTGTTGTTGGAGTACATATTTTGTGTTATTTTCTAAGTCTATCCATATAGTCACAACACTGTTTCTATCTTATTTGCACCCCTACCTCCCAATAGTAAGCAGATATCTTTGCATAGTTTTTTTTATGTTTTCCAGGCAGGGACTCTCTTTACACTGCTCCAAAGTAACTTCATTTCTACAATAAATTATTGTGCTCTCTAACCCACCACCTTCTTTGTCTTTAATTGAGATGTTTGTGGGAGTCAATGCCTAAGAAAATCAGTTCTATTGTTCGAGTTGGGAAAACCTAAGCTTTAATTCCTTCTCATAGCTCGTAGTTCTTGCTAGTATGGAATTCCTATTGGCATTCCTACTATTTTGTCCACATCATATTTGAAAGTCAAAACAAGAAATAGCTCAAGGGGAAAAATATAGAACTAATCAATGGTTAAAATAGGAGAAAAGATCTAGATAACTCATGAAGTTAGCATTACAAAAATGATTTCTAATGATTAGAAAAAATGATAAAAGTAAAACCATAGAAAGGTCACACCTTATAATTTATAGGGAGAAGAGAGTGAAGATTTGAGAAATATTGTTTAAATATGATTCTCCTTCCCCTCTCGTCTATCATATGCTCAGTCATCGATCTCTTCTTCCTATGACAAGCAGCTACAATGGCAAGAGGAGGAGGAAAAACTAATTTTCTCTTGTCATTGATTCTACGGAGAAGGGTGAAACATCTGTTGTGAATATTGGCCAGTTTTAAGTCAGCCCACATCGACTTCTAAACCATCTTTTATGTATGCGATGAAGGCACTCTGGGTAGTTTTAAGTTGAGAATCAGACCAGGAATCAACTAGGTTTTGATAAAAGAGCTCTACAAAGGTACTCAATTTCAGGGAATTTTTAGAAATATAATAAATACTAGGAAACTCATATTGCATGTCAGCCATTAGACCCATTTCATGAATGTTGTAATGGGAAACATCCTTGCTAGTAACCAATGGAGAATTAATCCTCCTATAAAGATCAAGGCCGCTATAGAATCCATCGTAATATGTATCCATTGCCTCAAATTGATATTAATTGGAGAAGGAAATCACATTCGATGTTAATTTGTATATGATTTAAACAAGATGTAGGGTCTTTATATAGAGTAGCATAAATTGTCTTACCAGCTGAGAATTTTGTGTTTGGACTCTTGAATTTATAAAGCTTTGGCTAAATTTTTTAGAGTTTAGAGTGCATGTACACCCACATCCAATCCAATATTTCTTCAAGTTTTTGTTTTTTGGTTTTTTTTGGTTGTTATATCATGTTCTTGAATCAGTCTTTGAATGGTACATTTTGAAGTTCTTACTTGGTCAATTAATTTGTCGTGGGATAAATTTGGCATCTATGATCTGAGCTATTGATAAGTATAGGAAATGGTTATTGGTAACTCTATTTTTTTAATTAAAATCAAAGCTAAGAACATGTTATTATGATGTCTCTAGTACTTTCCAAACATATATGTTTGTGTCATCTTTCTTTGACTCACAATTTTTAATCATGTATGCTTGACTTTGGAGTAGATGAAGAGCGATTCCTATGAGGACGGTCACTTGAGGTTATGTGTGTGTGAGGGAAAGGGTGGATAAAGGAGAGATATAGGGAGGGGGAAGGAGGGATATAGGGAGTGGTAGGGTGGGAGGGAGAGAAAGAGGGAAGAGGGAGAGAGAGATAGGTAGGGTGAGAGAGATCAAGGTATAGAGTGAGTGAGAGAGGGGGAAGGAGGGAGGCGTAGATGAAGAGAGTTTATATGTATGGGAGTGGTAGGGTGGGAGGGAGAGAAAGAGGGAAGGAGGGAGATAGAGAGAGTTAGGGTGAGAGATCAAGGTATAGAGAATAGAGAGAGTGAGAGAGGGGGGAGGAGGGAAGGAGGGTTAGGTGTAGAGATTTTATGTGTATGAGGGAGATAGGTAGTGGTAGGGTGGGATGGATAGAGGGAGGAAGAGAAAGAGGGAAGGAAGGAGATAGAGAGAGGTAGGGTGTAAGAGGTAGATATAGAGAGATATAGGGAGAGAGGGAGGGGCAGGTGGAAAGAGGTTGTGTGTGTGAGGGGGGAGAGATAGAAGGAGGGAGATAGGGAGTGTTAGGTCAGAAGGGATAGAGGGAGCGAGAGAAAGAGGGAAGGAGTGAGATAGAGAGAGGTAGGGTGGGAGAGGTAGGTATAGAGAGTGACAAAGAGGCTGATTAGAGGGAGGGAGGGAGGGAGGAGGAGGGAGAATTATGGAGAGAGAGTTTGTGTGTGTGAGGAGAGATGGAAGGAGGGAATATGGAGTGAGTAGGTTAGGAGGGATAGAGGAGGGAGAGAAAAAGGAAGGAGGAGATATAGAGAGTAGTATAGGAGAATTAGAGTATAGAGAGAAGTGAAAGTGATATGGGAGAGGGAGAGTTAACTAGAGAGAGGTTGTGTGGTATGTGAGGAAAAGAAAGAGGAGGAGAGGAGAATAAGGAGAAGGTAGGAGTGGGAGGGCAGTGGAGAATTAAATAGAGGAGAGATGTGAGAGAGAGAGAGAGAGGTAGGGTGGGAGAGGTAGATAGAGGTTGTGTGTGAGAGAGATAAAGAAAGAGGTAGGGTGGGAGAGGTAGAGATGTTGTATGTGAGAGAGAGATGTAGGTTGGGAGAGAGAGAGAGATAGGGAGAGTTAGGGTGGGAGGGATAGAGGGAGGGAGAGAAAGAGTTGAGGAGAGAGGTAAGTTTCAAGGAATAGAGAGAGGTAGGGTGGGAGAGGTGGGGTGGGAAAGGTAGAGAGAGAGGTTGAGTGTGTCTATGTGTGAGAGAGAGGTAGAGAGAGGTTGTGTGTGTGAGAGAGAGATAGAGGAAATGAGGGACATAGGGATAGGTAGGGTGGGAGGGAGAGAGGGAGGGAAATAGGGAGAGAGATAAGGTGCAAGGAATAGATAGGTATGTAGAGAGTGAGAGAGGTAGGGTGGTAGAGGTGGGGTGTGAGAGGTAGAGAGAGCTTGTGTATGTGTCTATGAGAGAGATCTAGGTTTTGTGTGTGTGAAAGAGAGAGAGAGGGAAGGAGGGAGAGGTAGGAGGGTAGGTAGATAGAGGGAGAGGTAGGGTGGGATGGATAGAGGAAGGAAGAGAGAGGGAGGGAGGGAGGGAGGGAGGGAGGGAGCAAGGGATAAATGGAGGGATAAGTGGAGAGATTGGTATGATTGGAGGGAGGGAGGGGGAGGGGGTATAGAGAGAAGTAGAGAGGGATGAAGGTAGGGAGGGGATATAGAGAGTAGAGGGGAAGGATCCAAGAGAGAGGTGGAGAGAGGGGGAAAGTGGAAGGGGGGAGAGAAAAATTGAGAGAAATGTAGGTAGAGAGGAAGAGGGTGAGTGGAGATAGACAAAAGTACAAAGAGAAGGTGAGAGGGAGGTAGGTAGAGGTAAGATGGAAGGAATAGAGAGAGATAGGTAGAGAGAGGTGGTGTGTGTGGTCTAGAAAGAGGAGGGGAGGGAGAGGTAGAGAGAGGGGTAGGTAGAGTGAGGGAGATGTAGGGTGGGAGGGATAGAGGAAGGAGGAGAGAGGGAAGGAGGGAGTGAGCTAAAGAGGGGTAGGTGGAAAGAGAGAGAGGGGGAAAGAGCGACAAAGGGAGGGAGATGAAGGTTAGGAGGGATGGTGAGAGAGGAGAGATAGAGAGAAGTATAGAGGGATGGGAGAGGGAGAGGTCTACCGAGTTAACAC